>CM073558.1:6797500-7397500 GCA_037074615.1 Leucaena leucocephala | reverse complement strand
TGAAATGGTTATTTCAAATTGTTGCTTTCCTTGAAGTATAAATGCTTACAGAAATGTTTGCATCAAATTAAAAATACTATAAAATACATTTTCAGCATGTTTATGCATTGTTTGTTTACGCATTCTTTTAAATCATGTTTTTGGGACGTTATTCACGAGTAGATTATTTTGGCTTCAGATAGTGCAGGTGACCCTAATCCTCCTGCTGAGCAGTAAAGAGCCTCTTGGCCGATCCGAAGTGTTGTTTTTGACAAAGATTATTTTGTTGATGTAATTACATTTCTTAAGAACTTGTATTATTTTGAAAAAGGATAAAAGCTCCACATAGACCTTAGAAAATATTCTGTTTATTTTGACAAACCATATGGAAAATTTGAGTATTTTATTTAAGGTGTTAGGCTTTCAGAATATGAAATTATTCATATTCTGTGCCGGTCACGGTCCAAATATCGGGACGTGACAAATACCCTCCAAAAATTACATAGGTTCCTCTCGATAATCAAAACTAGTGAACTTAGGAGGATCCAACTTAATAAATTATGACAACTTGACTGCTATATTATCCTCTTCTATAACATGGTTTGTCTCTTCTCGAGTCTCGTGTCTGGATGATGTGGAGATTATAGGAGATTGGGGATTAGATGGTTCAGCTTAAAATAGGATCTCTTGAAGAGGTCTAAAGGGTTTACCTCCCCTAGCGCTAGCTTCCCTACGACCCTATCCTCTACCTCTAGGGGTAAGTTATTTTACTGAGAAGAGTCTCTATCCAAAGCCCTATCACTCCTAGAGCTTCTTCCAACTGGTGGACGTCTAGGCAGTATTTAGCTATACACCAAAAATATAGAAAATATTTAATTTTAAGGAAAACTAGATTCTTGATACAATAAGAAAAGAAAACACTTTTAAATTTTCTAAAAAGACCTTCAATGATGCCTCAACTATAATTATGCCCGAGTTCATAATTATAATTGAGACCCCATTGAAGCATCCCTGCTCCACTGAGCTATAGAAGACCTTTGCTCTGATACCAAATTGTTACATCCCAAAATTTGAGCCGTGACTAACACAGAATATGAATAAATTCATATTCCTTAAGCCTAAAACCTTGAATAAAACATTTGAAGCAATAATCATAATATATTACATTTTAATGAAAAAGGAAAATCCTCAGGAATTTTGGCAGGATTGTCTCTGTATAACCGACTTTCCGATAATCTTACACCAGGCTACAAATGTTTCAAAATTACCTGTAAACATTTTCAAAATAACCAGAATCTTATCCTTCCAACAAAATAATACAATTATTTTATAAAATCATAATTATATTATAAATGTATGCCAAAATCAATACTTCAGATCTGCAATGAGGCTCTTCACTACTCAGCTAGAGGAATAGGGTCAACTGCACTATCTAAAGCTAAAATAATCTACTAGTCCTAAAAATATAATTTAAAATGCGAAAATAAACCTTGTCAACATATTTAAATGTAAATCAAATATTTTATAATTAAATAAAAATATTCCTGTAAATATTTTATTTCAGGAAATCCATTTAAAATAATCATTTTAAAATAATTATTTTTTCGTAGGACTTCAACAGAACAAAAATAGGCATGGACAAACAATGCAAGAGAGTAACTAACCAATCTAACGCGGCTTGTAGCCACAAAAATAGGTGTGAACACAGTCCATGAGGGTAAGTAACCAAGCATAATACGAGGCCACGAAACTAGTGTAGGTACCTGACCCACGAATAACAGGCGCAGGTACAAAACCCACGAGAAACAGGAGCGAGAATAAATCCCATAAATAACCGATGCAAGTATGAGACTCACGAATATCTATCGAACTTAGGTTTAACCATGGTACACCAACGACTAACAGTACTGCTATTAGTAACCAGCATTCTATATTTCGTGCTTCAAAAAAACTTTCCAGCATGCGTGGGGTCCATTTGTCATGTAATGATCACAACACTTTCTAAGGCAATAATCTTCAGTAGAGTACTTCGAAATTTGCAAAACCCCAGCATGAACGTTTAAAATAAAATATCAAAAGATTTATTTAAAGCATATGGAACAATTATCCAAATTATAAAATTCACATAAGAATATTTCATTAAGAAAATCAATACAATATAACATTTATAACAATCTTTTTCCAAAACCCTCTTTATTCATTTTTTTCACATAAACATAGTCACTTAATAACCAAATTAAAAGAAAAACTATTTCTAATAATTAAAGCCATGAATTCATATAACTTACTTTTCGTAAATCATGTTTAAAAATTAACACTTTAAATGAAATACATCAAATAACAAGTTATTAATAAAAATATAATTTTTAAGGGACGTTATTCACTTACCTGTAATATTCTGATATAGCTTACCCCTATTATATTCTTTGGAATAATATTCTCTTAACTTCCAAATTTTTCTGAAAGAAAAATATTCCATCAATAAATACCATTCACCACCCTTGCACCAAATACCATTATTTATATATAGCAACAAATTTCCAAACTACCAAGACAATGATATATATATACACATATACACTGCATTCTCTGTCCAAAACCATTTCCTAAAGCAATAATGTCCTCAATAGAACAGCAACAACAATAAGAATATATATATGTATATCCTTCAAATCAGCAACTATACATATATATATATATATATATATATATATATATATATGTTCACACCCACATGCTATCCAAACACTTCCTTACAGTACACACACCATTTCATTCTTTCAGCATTACTTCTCACATCTTCAATTTCAAATAAGATAGCAGCAAGAATGAAAAGGGAACTAATCAGGCTTCTGTGATATAATCTCAACCCAAAATAGAGTCAAACAGCGACAACAAGAAAAGGAGAGATCCATAAGCTTACCACGCCTACATAGCAACTACACAGAGAAGGGAGTTAGAGGTTGAGGCTGTTACAGAAGAAATAGCGAGGCTTCTACGGTGACAGAGCAACCAACTGTATAGAGGGAAATAGAGGATAGCATCAAAATCCCCCAAGCTTTGAACATAGGTGAACAGTGGTGTCATGCGATTGCAGCACGGCACGCTGTGTACAGATAGGGAAGAAGCTTGAAGCATTGTAGCTGCTACAGTAGCCCGGAGTGCAAGGCGACAGCAGCCACGGTGGAAGTGCAACAGAATAGAACACCACTATGTAGGCGCTCAAAAACCTTCCACGAACTAGATCTGCATGGTAAGGAAGAACCTAACGACGGTGACAACATGGTCGACGACGGTGCACCATGATAGCTACTCGACGACATGAAGGAATGGAGTCACGACGGCGATGAATTCCAGGAGCACATGAGACTTCTCAGACCTTCTTCTTCCACCAGATTCGGGCAGCAGGGAAAATGGAAAGGAGAAACTGAATGAAAGAAGTATATTGGCAGGGGGGCATTTTGGTAATTTCATTGCGGCTGGAGCTGGGATTCGAACCAGAGACCTTTAGTTTAACTACACTTCTATCAACCACTCAACTAGCCACTTCCCCTTGTAATTTCACTGCAAGAAAATATATTTAATATTAAATAAATTATTATCATATCCAAATTTGCTAGGGTCATTACAAAGAGTTTCTGGGATATGATGAGTCTAATACACACTTGAAACTAATTGAAAAAAAAATTACCTTGTGAGAGGATAGCTCTAATGTGCTTTGTTTGGAAGGGAAGAATATTTGGAATCTTTAGAAAAGTTGTTCTAAAGATAAAAATAACAATTTAAGATAGATTTTCTACTGGGAGGTCACAAATAGAGAAAGTTATTCTACCGTAGAAAATTGGGGTTGTTCTTGCTCTTTGGTTGAATATTATATGATTTAGTCTTATGAAGCTATATGATGTCCTAGAGATTTGAAAAGGCCTTTAGAGTGTTTCTTTCTCTCTCTTGTTTCAAGAAAGAGTTTCAAAGCTACAATTGTAGATGCAGCATTGGTGATAAAGGAGTTTATTAGTTATATGTTATTAAGTAAGATATAAGATTACCATCTCTTTTTAATTATTACCTTGGTCTATGGAATATTAGGAACACTTGGTTGGAACTTTAGAATGGAGGGTGTCTATTTTAAGCTTTCTTCTATTTTTGTGGTATTTGTGTTTTGTTGACATTGCTACGTTGATCCATTTGACCATGTTGTGTGTTTGTTTGGGTCTATTGTTAATACAGGATAATGTCTCCCTGTATTAGAGTTGTCATAGAAATATCGATATCCTTGTGACTGAATGGCGAAATACAAAATAATAACTAAATTCTCCTATTATATTCCAAAATATGTCAATATATTAAATAAATTACTCACTCCATCCCCAATTATAAGTTATATATATATTATATAAATCCAGATATCAACGGAATATTAAAATTTAGTTGATGTGTAAAACTTTATTTATTTGTTTTAATTTTATCCTCAATTAAATGCCATTATCTTATGGTACAGAAACAAATTGTATATATGAGCAAACTCAACTCGCTCTTTAATAGCAGACAAATCACGAGCTTTAATTTAACTACGTCAACTTAAATATTTATAAGTGTTACACTATTGAAATGTAAACATCAACTCAATTAAGTGACTGAATGGCGAATATACTTGAAGAATGTGAAGACTCTAGCAAATTATACTTTTAACAATAGTTTATTTACGCCAACAAATTTTACATTGTCAGGTTAAGGCCTGTTTGGTTTAGTTTAATTTTTAGAAAAGATTTTATAGAAAAAAATAATTTTAAAAAATAATTTTTAAAAAAGAGATTTAAAAAAAATGATTCTAAAAAATTAAATACTTAGATAGTTATTACGAGAATAATTTTTATGATTAGTAAATTAATAAAAAGGATATGAAGTAAAATAATAATTACATAAAATATAATTTTAAATTTATATTTTTTGTTGGATATTAAAATAATAAATAATATACATACATATACATATATTTAATTTATTAGGTAATTAATAATAAATAATTAATAATTTATAAAATGTTTAGAAGAATAAGAGGAATAAAATTTTCGCATGTTTATATTTAATAACTTTATTATTTAATTAAATATGGAACAATGTCATCCCAAAAATTTACATTTCATAGCAATATGACCTAAGCAAACGGTGACCTAACGTTAATCGTAAATACCACATCATCTTTATTTTAACCAATCAAAATATTCCACATCCATAAATAATCCACCTCATCCATCTGTTTTCCCTCTCTCCTCTCTCCTTCGCTTTACTGTGTTCGCAAGTTGCAGAGAGTTCTTGCTTCTTCATCTTCTTCCTTTGTCAATCCTAGACCATCGATGATAACTCATACCCAAAGCATGGCCACTGAGATGGAGGGCGACCATGAATCCAAATGACCGATGTAGGGGCCGCCAATGAAATTGATTTGGACTGTGGATCGACTCATTGTCAATGTCAGAGGAGGCGAGAGTGATTTCTGGCTGTCTAGGATATTTCACTTGGTTTGGTCTCTGTAACTCTTCCTCACCATCCCTCTTAACCCTGTCAAAGTTTATTATCATCCTTGAAGGTCTTAAATTTTTTTGTACTTAATTTTCATTTTTCTTTGTTTCTCCTGGGCTGAAGGGTATATACAATCAGTGAGGAAGTCAGCTGGGTGAGAGCTTCTTCCAATGATTCTTGCCTTTTTTGGGTTGATAGTTCTTGATCTTTGTTCTGGATCTTATATTCATTTTTCTTTATTTTGGTTGAAGGTCGATTCTCCACAAGATTGTGTAAATCTAGTTTTTTATGGTGTTAATTGTGTAGATCTTAGATTGTGTAAATATGGGTAAGATATTATTGGTAATTTCTTCCCTCTTTTGATTCAACACCGAGAACAAAGTGAGAAGAGAGAGATTTCAGAGAAGCAGGAGCGATTGAACACAGTGTGTGACCAAAGAGAAGAGAGAGGTAACTGACCTGAGAGGATACTAGCCGAGAGACTGAATAGAGGTCAAGACAGTGGCTAACAATGGAGGCGATTGCACAAGGTCGGCGAAGCCTGTAAGACACAAAGGAAAGAAATCGCAGAGGAGAAATGATATATATATAGAGAGAGAGAGCGGAGAGAATGGAGGAAATGGCAGAGTGAAGGAAGTGAAGAGAGAAGAACGAGTGAAAAGCAAGGATGAAGGCTGGATGAAGGAGTGTCGACAGAAATAGGAGAAAGTGACAAAAAAAGCATAAAAAATAGTTATTAGATAGACTTTAAATTTTTTCTTTATTTAAAAATTAATCTAATAAATTTATCTAATATTATAATTTTAAATTATAATTTATTTTAATAATTTTAAAAAATATTAGATAGGATAATAATTTATATAAGATTATATATTTTTTTTATAATAAAATTCTAAGAGGAAGTAGTTAGTTGAATAGTTTGTGACAATGTAGTTAAAGTAAATATCTCTAGTTTGAATCTCACCTCTAGCTATAGTGAGATTTTTATTTTTTTTCAGACGTGAGAATTGACCATACTACCTCTCTGCCCATTTTTACAACACCCTTACTTCCTCATTTTCCGTCGACATAAGAGTGAAGAAAGGTACAGAGAAGCTTCCCGACTCTGGATCTATTCTACAGTGACTTCATCTTTCTCTACTACCATGTGACTATCACCGGTAACTTCCCGTCGATGTATTCTTCTCCATTGCGCAGACTGTGGTTGTGGGAAGCTTTGGCACTTACTTTCTTTCCTATTATGCACAGTGACGTCGAGTAGCTATAGTGGTTCCCACCATCATCCTCTTGTGCATAAAGGTTACTGTTGGAAAGCTCATTCCCTTTCTCTTCTGTTCTGCCTTTTGTCCGTCCTCCCTGCTGTCACACGACCACCGTCACTGCCCTAAACCTACGTACCTAGTACTGTAGCTACTGTAGATCTTCAGTTCCCTTCTCTGCATTGGTATAGTGCTGTGAGATCCATCACCTGCCTCGATTAACTTCCTCCGTTCGTGTAGCTGCAGCACCGTTACCGACCAGAGAGAACGACGAGTCCGTGGAGTTAGAGGTCTACTGAGGTGAGCCTCTTTTGCTTTTCTCTATCTTCATTGTTTCTGATTTCAGCGATTGTTTGCTTGGGTTGAGTGAAAAATTAGGCAAATGGATGAGGATTGAATTGGTCTGTGATATGATCGTGATCTGTGTGTGAGGGATTTCCATTTGCTGTTGAGCTGTGTGGATGCCGCCGTATGGAATTATTTTGAGAGAAGAAGATGTGGACATTGTAGTAGATATGTATATGAATGTATATATATATAGATGTACGTTAAGGGTGCTACTGATATGTTGTAGTTTGAAAAAGAAAAAAAACAGAGAGACAACAAACAGATAGAAAGGAGGCGCTGGACATTGTTGTATATGCTGCTGTTCTGGCTTGATATATATACATAGATGATGCTATGGTTCTTGGTTCAAAGAATTGTGCTATTGTTTTAGAAGTTAATTGTTGGAAATGAAGGAGAAGGAAAATTATTGGAATGGTTAAGTGTTAATAAGTATGGATATATACAACAACAACAACAAGCCTTATCCCATTAAATGGGGTCGGCTACATGGATCATACGACGCCATTGTGCTCTATCGAAAACTAAATCCTTAGATAGGTTATTGACCAGGAGATCCCGTTCAATGACCTCTTTGAGCGTTCTCTTTGGCCTTCCTCTACCCCTTTTAACCGGTGTCCATACTATTTGATCCACCCTCTTCACCGGCGCATCCCTTGGCCTTCTTTGTACGTGTCCAAACCACCTAAGACGGTTCTCTACTATTTTCTCTTCAATAGGTGCCACTCCAACTCTTCCCCGTATATGTTCATTACGAATTTTATCTTTTCTTGTATGCCCACACATTCATCTCAGCATCCTCATCTCAGCTACCCCAACTTTATGCTCTTGCTGTCCTTTTAAAGCCCAGCATTCACTTCCATAAAGCATTGCTGGTCTTATAGCAGTGCGATAAAACTTTCCTTTTACTTTATCTGGTACTTTCCGATCACATATAACCCCAGTAGCCTTTCTCCATTTAAACCACCCGGCCTGAATTCTATGATTAACATCCTCCAAAATTTCACCGTCCTTCTGTATTATTGATCCCAAATATTTGAACTTATCTATTTGTGGAATAACTTGATTTCCCAATCTGACCTCCAAGTTACTTCTAACTTGTCTCTTATCAAAGTAACAATGCATATATTCCGTCTTACTTCTACTCAGACGAAAATCCTTCGACTCTAAAGTACTTCTCCATAACTCAAGTTTAAAATTAATCTCTTCTCTTGACTCTGCCACAAGAACTATATCGTCCGCAAAAAGCATGCACTTAGGGATTTCTTCTTGAATAGGTTTAGTTAGAACATCCACTACTAGATTAAATAAATAAGGACTCAAGGCTGATCCCTGATGTAGACCAATCCTTATGGGAAAATACGACAGTTGTAAGTATATATATATATACATATATGTATATATGTACGGTGCAGTTGTAAGTGTATATATAAATACATATGTATTGATGCATGGGAAATTCGTGCTGTTGGAGGGAGTAGAAGAAATGATATTCCAACATATATGTGGATAATTGGACATATATATAGTTGCATGGGTACTCCACAAATGGGAAAATTTCCATATTTATTGATGAATTTAGAGAGGTGTTAAAGATAACCAATTTAAGCTATAAATGAGATTTCGTAAGGTATAGAGAAATTTATGATTATATGCCTATATGATGTGAGATGTTGGATTAATATTTGGAATAGTTTTTGAAATGTTGGAGTTAGGTTGAATGAAAGAATATGTAATTTGTTAGGGACTTTTGAACTGAAGTGCGGTTATAAAGTTTAAAAATTTTCAAAGTTAAAGATTTTGGTTTTCATATTTCAAATGTTAGGAAGAAAATAATTTTTGGCACAAAAGGAGATGGATGATAGTATTGATAGAATATTTTATTTTTAGGAAAATTTGGGAGACAAAGAGATAATGATATTTTGAAACTTAGAGTAACAGTAAATTATATTAGAGAATTACATGTGAGTGAATAACGTCCCTTAAAAATAGTATTTTTATTAATAACTTGTTATTTGATGTATTTCATTTAAAGTGTTAAATTTTAAATATGATTTACGAAAAATAAGTTATATGAATTCATGGCTTTAATTGGTAGAAATAATTTTTCTTTCAATTTGGTTATTAAGTGACCAAGTTTATGTGAGAAATTGAATAGAGTTTTGGAAAAAGATTGTTAGAAATATTATATTGAATTGATTTTCTCAATGACATATTCTTACATGGATTTCATAATTTGTAAAATTGTTCCATATGCTTTAAATAAATCTCTTGATATTTTATTTTAAACGTTCATGCTGGGGTTTTGCAATTTTAAAGTATTCTCACTTAAGATTATTTTATTAGAAAGTGTTGTGATCATTACATGTCAAATGGACTCCACGTATGCTAGAAAGGTTTTCAGAAAGGACGGAGTACATAACTCTGGTTACTAATAGCAGTATTATTAGTCCTTGGTACACCATGGTTAACTCAAGCTTGATGGATATTCGTGAGTCTTGTACTCTGGCCAGTTATTTGTGGGATTTATTCTCGCGCCTGTTTCTCGTAGGTCTTGTACTTGCACCTGTTATTCGTGGGTCTTATACCTGCGCTGGTTTCGTGGCCTCATGCTACGCTTGGTTATTTATCCTTGTAAATTGTGTGTCCACGTTTATTTTCATGGCATCGAGCCATACCGGATTGGTTAGTTACCATCATAGACTGTGTGTCTATGCATATTTTCGTGACCTCGAGCCACACCGGATTGGTTAGTTATCCTCGTTGACTGTGTGTCTACATCTATTTTCATTATGAAGTTCTACAGAAAAATGATTGTTTTGAAATGATTGTTTTAAATAGATTTCCTAAAGTAAAATGCTTTATTGGAATATTGCATTTGTATTAAAAATGTCATATTTTATATTTAAACATGTTGAAATTGTTTAGTTCTGCATTTTAAATTATGTTTTAGGACGTTATTCACGAGTAGATTATTTTGGCTTCAGATAGTACAATTGACACTATTCTTCTAGCTAAGCAATGAAGAGCCTCACATTTGATCCAAAAGCATTGATTTTGTGGCATATATACGTTTGATGTAATTATAATTTATGGATCACTTGTATTATTTTATTGAAAGGATATATGCTCTACCTAGTTTATAGATAAGATTCTGGTTATTTTGAAAATATTTATAGGTGATTTTGAAACGTTTGCAGTCTATTGTAGGATTGTCGAGAGGTTGGTTATACAACGACGATCCTGCTGAAATTACTACAAAGGGCTTGTCTTTTTCATTAAAATGTAATATATTATGATTATTGCTTCAAATGTTTTATTCAAGATTTTAAGCTTAAGGAATATGAATTTATTCATATTTTGTGTCAGTAACGGCTCAAATTTTGGAACATGATATTTACTCTAGAAGTTCTTTTGGACATTTGATGGTTGTTTATTTAATTTTTAGCCTAAACTATGGTTAGCCTAAAAATATTTTTCAAACCATTGTTAAGCTTCAAACCAAATAGGCACTTACTAGCACTATTATCCCACGCAAATACTTCCCATCAAGTATGCTTGCTTATAGATATATATGCCTCAGGATGATTTTATATCTGGATATTCAATTAATAATCTCATATTGTACTTCTTCCAATAAAACATGTTCATCATGCAACTCATGTAAATGTGTGTGCAAGCCATGGTATCAGATCTTCACGAAACCCCAAAGGTTCCCAATGACAGCATAATTGAGTTTTTCCATTTTCCAATGGTTAGGTCGCTTGACCCAAGTATACATAATTTATACATTTTTTGTTTCCGTGTAGGTCATACAAAGATTGATCCAAGTATTAAGTTGTTGTAAATATGTATAACCCTTAGACTTGGAGAATATATTTTCAAACTCCTAGGATAAGTTAGAGAATCATGGAGTAACACCTCAAGCCTCGTAACAAAAATAACTAGTTCATCAAATTCTAATGCATTCAGTTGCAAGACCTTCAAATTGGGAGAATGGATGTCAAGTTTCCTGAACCCGTAAGACTCAATGAAACTAAAATTCTCCAATCCCTTACAGTTCTTCAAGATTCCATTGAGGGTTTTATGGGCATTCTTCAGAGCCAAGGTTTTGAGATTTTCACATCCCTCGAATGTTTTTGAAGTATTGAGTGCGTAGTAGTAAATGATCTGGAGTGAGCACACCTGAAACAGAACACTGAAAATATGAGAATGATGAAGGTTGTGAGATAATAATAGCTAGCAAATTTCAACGATAAATAAAGAATACCTCATACTATAACTATTGGTGAGCAAACTGTTTTCTTAAGAAATTTAGCCAGAGTCTACGATATGTTCTGAGAGTTTATACTTATCTGTCAAATATTCTTTGCTAAATATATATAAAAAAGTTAATATTTGCAGACCATGTAAAGGTGGATCCAAGAGGGGTAAAGTGGTCAGGGTTTATTTGTCCCTCATTTCATATTTCTTTGTAAATATTTTTATTTTTTTTGTAAGTACTGCTAAAAATAAATGATAGCCCCAATTATATTTATTCAAAGTTTCAACCTCCAATTTTTTATCTTTGGATTTACCAACTTATGGACTCACAAATGAGAAGAAAATTAATCCATCAACATCTCATATTGCTTTTGTTATATAGTTTCAATAAGGAACAGAAAACTTCTATAGAGTGGAATGAACAAATCTAAGAGTCATGATAAAACCCTAATCCCAAATTTCATAAATATACCAAATCTTAAATATAAAGCCCTAATATATTTCCCATAAAATCCTTAAATTATAACCATTGAAACTCAACAATTGTTTATTCCGTTCTTTTCCCAAAACCATTCGTTAGTTCACAACATAATTTATTAGCATATGACAATAGTAGTGATATTACATATACAAGATCTAAAAGATTATGAGCCATGATAAACTCTATAATACCTTCATTTGGTATTCCATCGATCTAATCTATAAATGCGTACATCCTTTTCTCAAAGCTTCACCTTCATCTTCTTTGGGTCTGTTTGGATAGGATTTTAAAAAATAGTTTATGAAAAAAAGGGCTTTTGGATAGCTTTTAGAAAATGATTTTTGGAGAAGAGCTTATGAAAAAAAGTAATTTTGAATAAATGAGTATTTGAATAGTTATTTCTAGAAATATTTTTATTATTAGTAAATTACGAAAAAGGGTATATTATTAAATATAGAAGAAAAGAGAGATAAGATATGAGATATGAGATATGAGATATGATGTAAAGAGAGATAAGAGAGGAGAGAGAGTGTAGAAGAGAGATGAGAGAAGAGAGAGGGTGTAGAAAAGAAATGAGAGAGGAGAGATGGTGTAGAAAAAAATTAGAGAGGAGAGAGGTGTAGAAGAGACATGAGAGAGTATAAAAAAAAGTAGGGGTAATATAATAATTAGTTAATCTATAATCTCTTTTACTATTCCATAAATTACTCTAATCAATTTATTTAAAACTTTAATTTTAAACTATAGTTTAATCTAAAAATCCTTTTGAATAAATATAACTATTTATTTTAAAATTTTTCAAAATTCAAATTTTATTCAAATATAGGTTTAAAACCTAGGTTTTATAGGTTTGCAAACACACACTTTATCTAAATCCCTATAAGCAACCAAAATAAAACCTTAGGTTTTGAATATAGTTTGACGGCCGCGTTTTTAGCTTCTGAAGCTAAAGTGGTGTGTATATATAGTGTCTAAAGATCTAGAGTTTTCTTTGGCATGTGTGTTTGGACGTGTAGATTTAATGCAACTAGGAAAGTTTTTATGCCCAATATGATTTAAAAGAAATTGTATCTTCCGTATTTATGGCTAGTCATATCATATTCTATATAAGAAATGTGTGTTTTAGATAAAATAAAACAAAATATAAACTTCGTGACCAAGTTTGTGATCAATAGTTTTTCATGAAAAATATTTATTATAAATTTTTGTGCAGGATATATGGAAAAATTCTTTTGATCCAACAAAAAAACAATTTACAACAAATTTTCTCAATTTCAATAATAAATTTCCATCGCAACGGAATGTAGAATCCTATGTATTTGAGATTTGAAGGATGCGGATTTTTATTATCTTTCAGGCTGCTCACACCTTAATTTTTGCAATGTATGACCAATATTTAATGCTTAGTTTTATTTATATGTGTAAGAGTATGTAAATAACTAAATGTTTATTATAAAAAATGGTTACCTTAAAGTATTTTATGGCATAATTTTTTTCCTTAAAATATTTTTTCAAGAACATTAGCACCAAAAAAAATATGAATTTTTTTTTCTTAATTTCTAGTACAAATTTCTGTTGCATCCTACAATGCTAGCTCTTATTCAATACACAATGTAACTGTTATTAACTGAAAACAAATTTTTCACTCATTGGGCCATGACTTCAAAAGAAATTATGTTTGCGTGTACAAAGAATTGTATTTGAAAAATAAAAATAGTTAAACATCTACAAATTTTTGGTCAAATTTAAAATGGCAAAAAGGCTGAAATATAGTTGAAAGGTGATGAAATATGAGTTAAATCCAATCATACATGTCTTGGATGAGTCTTATATGGAGTCGAGATTATTGAAGTGTAAAATTTAATAACCTTATGTGATTAGAAACCTTAATTCAAGAAAAAATAATTGAGCCTTTGATGTATTACCTTTGAATGTAATAGTAAATTCTTATATGCAAGAATGTCTCACTATATTAGACTTGCCATAGAGATTTCAATAGCCTTGTGATTTATTAGTACCCTTTTACTAGTGGCAAGTTGCTAGTCCATTCCTCCTTGCTATTTAAATCTTTTAATTTACTAAAACAAAAAGACTTGCTAGAGAGACGACATTTTTTAGTACCAAATTTGGTTTGAAACATATCAAGTAACACAGAATCAATAACTAAATCAATTCCCCTATTACATTCCAAAATATGTGTATGTATAAAATAAATTGTCACTCCATCCCTAATTATAAGTTATTATCTAAATACAGATACCAAAAGAATATTGAAATTTATTTTATGTGTAAAAATTTATATATTCCTTTCAATTTTACCCTCAATTAAATATCATTATCTTAATATCTGGGAAAATGTGTATATATGAGCAAACTCAACTCAAACCTTAATGGCAAACAAATCACAAGCTTTAACTACAACTTTAATGTTGATGAGTGTTACGTTACACTATTCAAATGAAAATATCAACTCAACTAATCGACAAAATGGCGAATATAATTGAAGACTGTGAGGAGCTCTAGCTAATTATACTTTACCAATAGTTTATTCACACCTACAAGTTTTACGTTCTTTGTTGGTTTACTAATGCTGGTATCCCGTACAAATGATTCCCATCATGTTTGCTTGCCTATAGATATGCTTCCCATCAAGCCTCTCAGCAAAAACAACTACATCAAATTCTTGCAAGACTTTTAAATTGGGTTTATGGATTTCAAGTTTTGTAAACCCATAACACTCAATGAAACTAAAATTCTCCAACCCCTTACAGTTCTTCAAGATTCCATGGAGGGTTTTATCAACATTCTTCAAACCCAAGGTTTTGTGGTTTTCACATCCCTCGAATGATTTTGAACTACTCAGTCTGTAGTAGATGAGTTGGAGAGAACACACCTGAAAAAGAACAACATTCAAAATGTGGAAATGATGAGGGTTATGGGATAGTAATAGCTAGCAAGTTTCAACTATATATAAAGAATGCCTCATACTATAACTATTGGCGAGTAAATTGTTTTCTTAAGAAACCTAGTCTTAGAATTTAGGTATGTAGTGAAAGTTTACAATACCGTGGCTCAAATATTCTTTGCTAAATACCAAAAACATGCATTTTAGAGATAATAAAAAAATATAAAATGTGACAGAATTAGTAATAAATATTTTTCATAAAAAAATCTATCATAATTTTTTGTGGCGGATAGATTTTTTTTATCAATCAAAACATCAATTTACAACAGATTTTTCTCAATTCCAATCATTAATTTTTGTCGCAATGCAAGGAGGAATCCTATGTATTTGTAATTTGAGAAATGTGGTTTTTCTCTTATTTAAGGTGGGTCACACCTTAATTTTCGATATGTAATCGATATTTAATGTTTAGTTTTATTTATATATAAAAGAGTATGGAAATAGATAAATGTTTATTATCAATAAAAATGATTAAGGTACATCTAGTACCTGAAGCATTTTTTGAAGTGTGCTAGCACCCTAATACTTTATGTACAATGTTTTCATTAAAGTATTTTTTTTTTCATGTGCATCCGGCGGTATCCTAAAGAAAATCAATATGAAATATTTTTCTTAATTTCTATCATAAATTTCTGTCACAATCCTACCTTGCTAGCTCTTATTCCATAAAGATATAACTATATTAACTGCAAACAACAAAATTAAGCTTTTTTTATAAAAACAATTATATTCGAATAAAAATAGTTAATATCTACAAGTTTTTTGTCAAATTTAAATTGGCAAAAAGACTTGAAAAATAGTTGAAAGCTGATGAAATATGAGTTAAATTCAAGCATACTTGTCTTGGATAAGTCTTACATGGAATCCAGGTTATTGGAGTGTAAAATTTAATAACCATATGTGATTAAAAACCCTAATTCAAACTGATTCAAGAAAAAATAATTGAGCTTTTGACGTATTACCTTCGAATGTATTATTTGGTGGTGCTAATAGTAAATTCCTATATGCAAGAATGCCTCGCTGTATTAGACTTATCATAAATATATCAATAGTAAAAGATTTTGGGCGTACCTTTGACCTTCTCCCTTTACATTTTTGTGTAACAATGGCTTTTACATATTTCTCAAATGTTTTTTTGCTTATAAACTTAGTCAGGGGGTCTACAACCATACATTTGGTTGAAATATATTGTATAATTATAATTTTCTGTGCTATATAATTTCTCACAAAATTATACTTAATATTAATGTGTTTGGTCTTGCTATGATACTTAGGATTTTTGGTGTAGGCTATGGTTTCAGTATTGTCATAGTGCATCAATACTGGATTGATACTCTCGTTCCCAAATCCTAGGTATTTGATAAATCTCTTCAGCCAAATAGCCTCTTGTGCTATTGTAGTGCATGTCACAAACTCAGTTTCTATAGAGTATAAAGAAATGCACATCTTCTTCTTGCTACTCCAATATATGGCACCGTTGTTAAGTAAGAAGGTGTATCTTGAAATTGATCTTCTTTCTTCTTCATCACCGCCTACATCAGCATTAGAATATCCTATTAGGCGTATATCGCTTCTTGATAACACAATGCATAGTTAGTTGTGCTCTTTAAATATCTCAAGATCCTCTTCACTGCTTTTCCAGTGTTTCTCACTCGGGTTGGACTAGAATCTGTTAACCAGCCCAACAGCATAACAAATATATGTTCTTGTACACATCATTGCATACATCAAGCTACTAATGACACTAGCATATGGAACTTTTTCCATTTGCTTTTTGTCTAATTCAGTTTTGGGATACATGTCAGAACTCAAGGCCACTCCAATGGCCACAAGGATATCCATGGGATTGCAATCACTCATATTGAATAACTCAAATATCTTCTTAATATAATTCTCTTGTGAAAGAGTGAGGATTCTCTTAGAACGATTCCTTCGAATCTTGACTCCAAGTATGTATTATGCTTCACCCATGTCTTTCATCTCAAAATTTGATAAAAGCCATTCTTTAATAGCTATCACTCAGTCAAGACTATTTTTGGCTAAGAGTATGTCGTCTACGTATAAGGAAAATATCATAAAGTTACCCTCAAACCGCTTAACATAGACATAGTGGTCTTCCTCTATCATCTAAAAATTATGAGGTTATCGCCTTGTGAAACCTCAAGTACCACTGTATGGATTACTGTTTTAATCCATAAATGGATCTTTTGAGTTTACACTTCTTGTATTCAAATCCTTTTTCAATGAAGGTTGTTCCATACATATTTCTTCATCTATATCACCATTCAGGAATGCGGTTTTTACATCCATCTAATGTAACTCTTAAGTTTAAACTATTTACTATTGCAATAATAAGTCTTATAGAATTGAAGCGTATAATAGGTGAAAAAATATCATCATAATCTATACCTTCCTGTTGTGTATATCCCTTTGCAACCAATCAAGCTTTGAATTTGTCAATTGATCCATCTACCTTTCTCTTGATATTGAGAACCTACTTGTTCCCAAGAGATTTATGCCCTTTTGGTAGATCAACCAATTCCCAAACTTGGTTTTTTATCATTGAGTCTATTTCCTCTTTCATTGCTTTCTTCTATTCCTCCTTGGAAAGACCTGCCAAGGCCTCATGAACAGTGCGGGGTTCATCATCCCCTTCTGGAGTAACTAAGAGTGCTTCTCCTTTTATTTGGAAGTTTCTATTTAGAACACTTTCCCTGTTACTCCTTATAGTAGGAGCAACTTACTTATGTTTTCTCATTTGTCTCAGTCTTTGTGTTGACTGTTCTTGGCTCCTACTCAGATTGACATACCTAGAGGATTCTGGTCTATCAATTTGTTTGACATTGTCATATTCCTAAGTCTCATAAAGAGATACAGTGCGATCAATATCTCCCCTACTGGGAAACTCTGTTTCAATGAATACAATATCTCTTGATTATGTTTCAGTCACTGTTCCATCTTCAATTTTATTTATGAATACATATCCTTTTGAGAATTGTCATAGATATATGCCACCGAGCCCTAAGGTCAAAAAATGCTTAGATCTAAATGATGTTTAGTCCATAACTCATAAGGTGTAAAAGCGATTGACTTTGAGGGCACACTATAAAGGTTGTCACCAATAAAGCATCACCCTAATGTAAAATTGGAAGGTTTACCTAAGCCATCATAGACCTAAACATGTCTAGAAGAGTTCTATTTATTCTTTCGACAACCCCATTCTGTTGAGGTGTGCCAAGGATAGTTAGTTGCCTAATAATCCCTTTTTCTTCACAGAGTTGCTTGATTTGATCTACAAGGTATTCACAATCTCGATCAGTGTGTAATGCCTTGATTTTATTATCTATTTGATTTTCTACTTCATTTATGTATTCTTTAAAGCACTCTAGTGCCTCAGACTTATGTGAAATCAAATAGACATGACCATATCGTGAATAAAATACCAAACTCTGTGTCTTTCCCTCAACTCATTGGACCGCAAATATTAGAATGGATTAATTGCAACAGATTTTTGTCTCATGTTCCCTTAACAAATGGTTTTCTAGTAGCCTTAACAACTAGACAACTTTTGCATAATGCCATATCCATGTTAGGGATTACCCCCAGCAAGCCTTGTTTTGCCATTTTAATCACTCTATTTTGATTAATATGTCCTAGTCTAGCATGCTATATATTCATATCAAGATTATTTAAAGTAATAGTAAACCAATCATTAGTATTAAAATCACCAGCAATATCCAAAATAAAGAACTTTTGAAATTGGAAAGCTGAACCATAAAATGTTGAGTTGCTATATATGTCTACAACTTTATCATAAAAGTTTACATTGAACCCAAAGCTTAATAAACAAATTATAGAAATTAAATTCTTTCTGATGTCAGGAGCATGAAGCACATCATGCAGCATCAAGGTCTTTTACACAAAACAAGTTTGTAGGTGACAATACCTCAAACCTTGATCCTTGAATTATTGCCAACGTAAAGGCACTTGCTTTAAAATGGCAACCGACGGTATTCCACGAAAGATTCTTGATCTCGACTTACATGGTTTGTGGAGCCTGAGTTAATAATCCAAGAAAAAGAAACATGTTCTATCAGAAAAATAGTACTAGAAACAAATCAGATATGTGAATTCACATAATTCACTATTACCTTTATGCTCTCTGTCTGTTTAGAATAGTCACGTGTAAAATGTCCCATACTATGGTAGGCAAAGCATTTGACTTTCTTTAGGTCTAGCTTTTTCTTGCCTCCTTTCTTTCCCTTCTTTTTGTATTGTTGCTTTCCTTTCTTGGGTAGAGGACCTCATTTCTTCCCATTTTTCTGAAATTTTTTGCCCTTTTTAAATTCAGGCTTTGATTGAGAAGGACCATCACCTTCAGTCAATTAGGCTTATCTAGTTACCTTATAAGCCTCCAGACATTCATCCCTTAGCTCCAAATGCTTAGCTACATCATTAAAAGTGATGATATTTTCATTATGGGTCAGATTAACTTTCATGTGCTTCCAACTAGCAGGAAGCGACCTGATGACAACCTGTACTTGCTGCTCATCAGATAGATTATGTCCAGCCTCCTTTAGTTCATAAATCATTGTGGACATCTCTCGTAGATATTGCCTCATAGAATTATTTGGTTTTACCTTATAGGTATCAAATTTAATTGTCAACCTTCTAAGCTTAGTCATGGAGACTCCACCAAACTTATCCTTTAAGGCAATCCATATAGCTTGTGCTATTCTATGTATCTCAAACTCACTCATTAATTCATCAGCCATTGCACTCAATAGTGTGATTCTTGTTATGCTATTCTTCCTTTTCCAAGAGAGGTATGCTTCCTGGTCTCTCCTGTACTAGGCATATCTTTAGCCTTAGGCTCTACCATAACCATTGTTAATGGCTCAATTGCATCCTGTTCTTCTAGAATATATTAGACATTTCGGTGCCAAATATCCCAGTTGTCCCTTTTGAATTTTCCCCTTGTTTAATTCAGCAATAATATTCTTTGATGCCATTGTTCAATATCAGTTATGTGACAAACCTATCCCACATTAATTTATTGAACCATATAATATTTAAGTGAATTTATATATATAGCATATGTAAAGTATACAAAGTCACGCACTTTTATCATTTTTTTATCAGAAAATAATAACATCACTAAACCCATGATTAGGAGAATACGTTTGTACCTCCTATTACATAAGCACTAGGAATGACATCACTTCCTATCAAAATTAATATAAGCACTATTCTCATCAAATTTTACTTTTAGAATACTCATTATCTAAAAGGCTTCTACTTGTAAAAAGTATACATGAATCATAACTAAGATAAAAAAATAAAATGAAATATGTTTCTCTTACATATAAGGCATGTAATAAATTACAAGTCTTTACGAAGAAAGAGTAATAAAACATGTCCTTAACAAAGCAAAGCAATGGTAATCAAATACAAATATACATCATTTGATATGAGGTTTACAATATTCTAACATCATTTTTCTTAGCTTCTTATGTTACAAGGAGGCTTGATAAGGTTAGATACAAATTCTCCTTATTTGTTATGAATTCAATGTAATCACCAATTGCACCATTAATGCCTTTTATATTTGTTAGTCTAGTTGCATCTCTTTTAGTTATACACATGGCCAAAGTAAGGGTAAGAGGTTGGTTCACTTCTTCTCTATCCTCAACTAGAGATTCATCATGAAGAGTATGCACTATCTTGGAGTTTGAGTCTGAAGAAACTATGAGAGGCTATAGAGGAAGGGGTTTGATGGGGAATAAAATTTCTGACCTCAGTCCAAAATCATATATTACTTCTGGTTCCTCTTGTAGAACTTTCTCAACCAACTCCTCTAGGTCTTCTTCAGAAAGTTCATCAAGTTTTTGTTTTGTATCATCTTCAGGTTCCCTGTCGAGGTCCTTTTGAAGGTTCTCCTCTAGGTTATTGACATCATTTAGGAATAAAATATCATCATTTAAGCTATATCCCAGAGATTCAGTGCTAGATGAAGTCATTTTCACCTAAATAATAAAAAATATTAATTATCATAATTTTCTAAAAATTTTAAATACTAAAAAAATAAAAAAAATATACTAAATATTCATAAATAGGTCTAGAATTGCTCTAAAATTAGGCAAATTATATATCAAAATAAAGATATTAATTTTAGGGATTTTTAGGAACAAACCACATCTCAATCGGAGGTCACACGCTCCCTCACGCGCCCTAAGAAGAAAAAAATTAGAAAAATAAAAAAACTAAACAAGCCCATTCTTGGCCAATACACGCGCCAGTCTGGTGCTACCACATAGCCACTGCCACGTGTCAGTTACTAGATTTTTCTCTATTTTTTAAATTCAACTTTTTTAAATTAAAAAAAAATTTGTGGGTCTGGGTTGGATCCACTGATCTAACTCGCCCTATACCCCTACCATTTTTTAAAAATAGGCTTAACCCACTATAGCCCAAATTGTTCTTTTTTTTGTTGGACTGGGTTGCGCTAGCCCAGTCCACAGTACAACAGCACGTAACAGCACCCTTTTTTGTGTAGCATTAAAATGATGCCATTTTGGGATAATCAAAATGGTGAGTTTTGATCATCCCTGACCTCCAGTCGGGTTGCATAGACCTGACTGGAAAATGGGTCTGGTCCAATAGACTTGATACTTTCTTTAGCTGTAACTCCTCTGTCTGATGTCCAATTTTGATGTTCTTGGTATTATTTTCTTTATTTTCTCATGCTCTACACAATGAGACTAATATTAAGGCCTAAAAATAATGTTTTCTAATAACCCAATGTTGAAACGAAGAAGCTTAGATTCTGTGGACGTTGAATATGCTTCTGTTTATAGTTTAAGTGCAGCTCTATATTTGTTGGCATAAAACAAATATTTCTAAGCATAAATAGAGGCAAGAAGAGCATGCAACCAGAAAATATAAAATCACAGAATTCATGCGGAAGCACAGAAATAGGCTCTGATACCACTGAGATAGCCACACACAACTAGAGAACCTTATATAGACTCTGGTACGTTTATACAGCAAAACCATCAAAGAAGAAGAAAAGCAGAGATCATAGCATAGAGGAGATGAGAGGAACTGAGGAGAAAATAAATCTATCTCACATATACATGAGAGCTAGACTACAGTCCACCACAAAAATGAATAATTCAACTACTCTATCTACTGCCTTATTCACATCCGAGAAAAATGCAAGCATGGGAAGTAGGATCTCCACAACTCTCATATCCCTTATTTTTCTCCTTTCAAAAATAAATTGTTCCCTCCCTATTTGCTCTTCATGGACCGGGGCCTAATCCACCATGGGTGGACTGGGGGTCCATTTCCTAACAAATAATTTTGTGATTTATTAGTATAAAGCTATCGTTTACTAGTGTCAAGTTGCTAGTTCATCCCTCCTAGCTCTTTAAAGCTTTTAATTTATACTATGTACTAATATAAAAAGTCTTGCCAGAGAGATGGAACTTTTTAGTACCAAATTTGACTTGAAACATATCAAGTAATATAAAATTAATAACTAAATCAATTCTCCTATTACATTCCAAAATATGTGTATATATAAAATAAATGGTCACTCCATCCCTAATTATAAGTTATTATCTAAATATAGATACCAATGGTCACTCCTCCAGATGATGCAAATATTGATCCAAGTATTGAGTTGTTATAAGTGTGTGCAGGAAAATAGGTCAGTCCACCCTTAGTATATTAGGCCCATACCAATATATCTATGTATGGACTGAAGCAGATATACCCAAAGAGTTGTGTTATCATTTTGAATATCCTAAAATATTCAAAATAATAGAGGCAAAATTTATGAGAATAACTACCCACTATCCCTCCATTATCTCTTCATGGGTACATGACTGAGGGCATAGTAGATACAAAAGGAAATTGGGGGTGTGCTCTACATCTGGATGCTCTTATCTTAGAAAATAGAAACTCTCTCTTCTCCTCTATAGTGTTTTTACTGTGTACTAGAGACCTGAGTACAGTAACGGTATTGGGTTACTGTGTGGGTACTTGAAGCAAGTGAACCTAGAATAGTCTTGAAATCCTATAGTGGTATGACTCATTCTTATTTTTATGATTATTTCTGCTGCATGAATGTCTCTGCTAATTTTTCACTATTAGTTCATATTGTAGAAATAAGAGAGTGAAAAAACTACACTGTATGGTCATTACAATTTTTTGGGTTTCTAAAAATAACTAATTTAGTCTATAAAATTAGTTCCATTGAAAAGAGTTCATGAAAACAATGGGAATAGACTCCAATAAAGTCAAAAACAGACATCGAATGGTAGATTTATGGAGGAGAGAAGTTTTGGGTAAAATTGGGTCACCTGAAAACCTCCGATTTAGACTTAAAAATAATGTCATTACATAGAGTTCACAAAAATGATGGAAAAAGACTCCAAAAATATCGAAAATGAACTTCAGATAGAGGAGTTATGAAGGAGAAAAGGTAACGGGTCGATGTCATTTTGAGACTTCTTTTAAAAAATAATGCTAGCAAAAAAAAATATGGGCTGAAGAGAGGCCCAACCCAAAATTAATAAAAAATAATTTTTTGTGCTGAAGTAAGGCCGAGCCCTGAAATTTTAAAAAAAATCAATGGATCCAACCTGAATCCATAAATTTAAAAAAAGGTGCTTTTTGGTTAAAGTAGTTGAAATCAAAAGACTTAAAGTAGCATGAGTCAAAAAAGTAGCATTGAAATCACTGAGTGTGGTTCATTAAGCTCCTTATATTTGGATGATAAAGTTCTAGAAAATAAACCCTAGAGTGAAAATTCAGATCCTGAACTTCTTGAAGAAGAAGATGAGGAGGAGCTTGTAGATATTAATGGTCCAGAAGAAGATCTTGATGAGAACTCTGAAGAAAATCCAGGTACAGATCTAGAAGGGGATCTTGAGTAGAACCCTAAAGAGGATCCAAGAGAAGATCCTTTACCCAAGGAGTTTCAATTAATGTTCACATATTATGTATCTAACTCTGTGCCTTCTATTCCTGAACAACTAATGAACAGGGAAGAAGAAAAAGTAATTCAACATTGTACGTCAACTTTGGCTAGAGGATAGTTAAAGATCATGCAGCCATATTCACGAACATAAAAAAAACAACATTTATAAAGTTCTCAATGATTATGCTAAGTTTATGACTAACAAGAAAGAACAAAATTCTTCACTAAAGGCATGATGAAATACATAAGACAAGAGACAGTGGTTGGTGTGCCAGAGAATCTTTTTAAGTTGACGCTATAAAGAGAACTTTAAAATTTTTGCTTAAGTCACTAAAGCTCATAAAACTTAGGAGAGTTGTTCTTACATTTTTCTGTTGTTATCTTGATTGATGTCTCTTAGTATTGGCACTCTTTATACTTTTCTTGTTTAAGACATGATTTCATTATTATAAATGGAATACAAGTCTTATTTTATTTAATGAAGCTCATTTAAATTGCAATTTGATTATTGATGTATAATATAAGCATGCTTCTTATAAGTATAAGCTCTTAGAAGATAAGACTTCTAAAAGTTGTGTTTTATTATTGAAGTACTTGTATGAAATTCTTGATAGCACATAATGATTATTACTAGTATCTGTGTGATGGGAGGTATAAATGTATACTCTTGATCATAGATCTTATAGTATAATTATTTTTTAGTCAAGAATAATATAAGTAGACGACATTGTATTCTTCACTGTGATATATGACTAAAATGTTCTTTGTTACGATTGTCTTTAGAAGAGAACCCATATTTTCCTAAGAACTAAAAATGGAAACCAAGAACTTTATTTTTGAACTAAATAAAGGTGAAAAACTCAATAAGAATAACTGGGATATCTGGCATTGAAAGGTCTAATACATCCTAGAGGAACAAGATGCTATTGAACTTTTTGACGACTACTATGATTGAACCTGAAGGTGAGAATTATGTCCAGCACAAGAGAAACCAAGAGACTTACCAAACTTAGAGGAAGAAGAATAGCATATCTAGAATCACGCTTCTTAGTGTCATGGCAAATGACATCATGTGCGAATTTGAGTCGCATAAAACTGCTCAAGCTATGTTTGCTCAAGCCAGTACTAGGAGATTGATGATTAAGTTTGACATATATAAACTTAAGTCAAATACTCATATGAAGCAATATCTAAGAGAGATGGCCAAACATGAGCAAAAAACTGAAGGAAGCCGGTCATACCTTGTGTACTAAACAGCAAGTGTAAGCTATAATCATATCGCTCCTACTGGTTAAGGGCATATACAAGTTAACTTAACCCATAATAAAAATATCGTTACTTTTAACAATACAACTAGGCATTTGGAGTTAGAAGATGAGCGTCTGGAGGCTTACAGAACCTCTGGACATGCCTATTTGACTGAGTATGTTGGCACTTCCTATTTAAAGCTCTACTTTAAGGAGGGCAAGAAGTTCTAAAAGAAAGGGAAGAAGGGCAATCCTTAATTTCAAAATGGCAAGAAACAATCTAAGAAGAAGGGCTAGAAAGGTAGAAAGTAGAAACTAGACCTGAAGAAGGTCAAGTACTTTGCCTATTAATAGATGGGCTATTTCACACGTAACTGTTGTAAACAACATGAAAGCAAAAATATATTAGTGAATTATGTGAATTTGCATGCCTCATATGTTTCTAATACTATTTCTTAACAGAAACAATTTTTTCTTCTTGGGTCATTGATTAAGGCCCTACATACCATGTAACCGATAATTGATAATATTTCATAGAGTATCGTTGGTTGCTGTATCAAAGCAAGTAGCTTTACGTAGGAAATAATGTGAGAATTAATGTTAGAGGTACTGACACTTAAAAATTCACTTTCCAGGGTGAAAAAACCTTGATACTCCATGATATGCTTCATACTCCTGACATCCAGTGGAACTTGATATATGTGTTATGTTTTTTAGAGTTTGGATTTGAAGTGAACTTCCATGATAAAGTTGCAGACATGTTTAGCAACTTTGTCTCTTATAGTTTAGCTTTCTTATTTAAGAAGTTATTTGGTTTGGATATTGCTGGTGGTTCTAGTGTTAATGAATACTTTGCTATTTCTTCCAATATTGTTGATATGAATACCTAGTACTCTAGAATAGGACATATTAATCAAAATAACATGATTAAATCGGCAAAATAAGAATTGGTAGGTTCCATTGTAAATATAGAAATATCCTTATATAAAAATTGTCTAATTGGAAAGGCAACAAGAAAGACTTTCGGTAAGGAAATAAGACCTGAGAGTTCATTGTAATTAATTAATTCAGATATTTGTGGTCCAATGAGTATGAGGGCAAGGCAGAGAGCTTGGTATACCTTTATTGATAATTTTTCATGATATGGTCATGTCTATTTGATTTCACATAAGTCTGAGGTACTATAGTGCTTTAGATGATACAAAAATAAAGTATAGAATTAAATGAACAATAAAATCAAAGCATTATGCACTGATCGAGGTCATGGATACCTAACAGATCAATTCAAACACCTATGTGAAAAAGGGATTATTAGGCAACTAACTATCCCTAGCACACCTCAACAGAATGGGGTTACCGAAAGAAGAAATAAAATTCTTTTGGACATGATTAAGTCTATGATGGCTCAAGCAAACTTGCCAATTTCATATTTGGGTAATGCTTTATTGACAACAACCTTCATACATAATTGTGTGCCCTCAAAATCATTCGTTTTCACTCCCTATAAGTTATGGATAAAATGCAAGCCAGATTTAAACATCCTTAGACCATGGGGTCAACAACGTATATCCATGATAATTCCCATAAGTATAGGAAGTTGGGTCTTAGAGGAAATAAGTATATCTTTATAAGGTACTTTAAAAAATCAAAATGATATGTTTTCAGAGGTGAAAATAAAGATGGGACAATGACTAAAATATAATCATGAGATGCTACATTTATTGAGACTGAATTTCCTCATAGAGCAGGTGTTGAATGTAATGTATCTCTTTACAAAGAACATGAATAAGTTAATGTAGAACAAATTGAAAGACTAGAAATATCTAGGTATGTCAATATGAGTGAAAGCCAAGAAATGTCAACACAAATATCGAAACAAAAGAAGGAAGATAAGCATGCAACTCCCCTTATAAAGAGTAACAGGGAAAGTAAATCACGCCTAGTTACTCCTAAAGGAGAAGATGAACCCCATTTTGTACAAGAGACCTTGTCAAGTCCTACTAAGGAGGAGTAGAAGAAAGCAATGGAAGAAGAAATATACTCAATAAAAAGGAACCAAGTCTCAAAGTTAGTTAATCTTCCAAAAGGACGCAAAGCCATTGGGAATAAGTAGGTTTTGAATATTAAGATAAAAGTGGATAGATCAATTGACATATATAAGGATTAATTAGTGGCAAAGGGATAAATACAACAGGAAGGGATAGATTATGAGGATACATTCTCACCTATTATGCGCTTCAATTCTATAAGACTTATTTTGACAATAGTAAATAGTTTAAACCTAGAATTACATTAGATAGATATAAAAAAACACATTTTTGAATGGTGATCTTGATGAAAAAATATATATGCAACAACCATTATGTTTCATTGAGAAAGGAATGGACAACAAGGTCTGTAAACTCAAAAGGTCTATTTATAGACTGAAGGAATAATCTAGAGAGTGGTATTTGAGATTTCATAAGGCGATAACCTCATATAACTCCCAGATGATAGAGGAAGACCATTGCATCTACATTAAGTTGTTTGAAGATAAGTTTGTTATATTATCTTTATATGTAGATGATATACTATTGGTAAAAATAGCCTTGATTTGGTAGCAGCTATTAAAGAATAACTCTCATCGAACTTTGGAATGAAGGACATATAAAGCAGAATACATATTTGGAGTTAAGATCCAAAGAGATATCTTAAGAAGGATCCTCTCTCTTTCACAAAAGAGTTATATCAAGAAGATACTTAAGCGATTCAATATGAAAGACTACAATCCCATGGATATCCCTGTAGCTACTAGAGTAGGCTTGAGTCCTTATATGTGTCCTAAAATTGAGTCAGATAAGAATAAGATAGAAAGAGTTCTATATGCCATTACTATTAGTAGTCTAATATATGCAATGATGTGTACAAGACCAAATATTTGTTATGTAGTAAGGTTGGTAAGCAGGTTCAGGTCCAACCCTGGTCAGAAACACTGGAAGACAGTGAAAAGGATCTTCATATACTTGAAGGGCAAATATGATTATGCACTGTGTTATGAAGGAAGCGATCTACACCTAGTAGGATACTCCGATACTAATATAGGAGGAGATGAGGAAGATTGTAGATCAACTTTGGGTTATACCTTCTTGCTGAACAATATTTCCATATGTTAGAGTAGCAAAAAGCAAACATGCATTGTTTTACACTCTATGAAAGCTAAGTTTGTGACATGCAGTACAACAATGTAAGAGGCTTTGTGAATAGAAAGATTCACATAACACCTTGGATTTGGAAATGAGAGTGCCAATATAGTGTTATTGCAATGTGACAATATTATACCCATAGCCTACACTAAAAACCCTAAGTATCATGGCAAGACCAAACATATTGACATCAAGTACAATTGTGTGAGGGATTATATAGTATAGTAAATTGTTACTATGCAATACATTTTCACCAAATGTATGGTAGCAGATCCCCTAACAAAGCCAATAGGCAAAATAGTCTTTGAGAGATATGTAAAAGCTCTTGGTATGTATAAAATGTAAAATCCAAACCTTATGTAATTTTTTTATGATTGATGGAATTATATTTCTTATCATTACTTGATGTGTCTGTGAAAGTATAAAATATTCATAATGTCATACAGGTAAGAGAGGTTGGCTTTCTCACACGAGCAACCTCCTTTGACGCTCAAGTAAAGTGTACAAAAATGAGACATTTGTATTCACCAGTAAAGCGGCAAATAATGTTGATATGATAAAGAAGAAAAACAAACTATATGTCGCTTAGGCTAAAGTGTGGCAAGTCGAATGAGATCTGTATACATGAAATTGGATCGAACTATAGAAATATACTTCCATAATGCTTGTAGCTATATAACAAATCCTTCAACATTGACGTCATATAGATGAAATTGAAGAATTTGGGTTTAGATGCTGAGAGTGTCGAGACTTAAATATGTATGGTGTTTATAATAGATCAAAAATGGCGTACGCTCTTAAAGTATAAGAGTAACACTGTAGCATGTGATTCATACCACATATGCTAGAAGAACCACAAGAGGAAGCAAGTGAAAGATCCTTACTTCATTGCTATGTGAGCCCTAGGAAGGAACAATCCTTCTGTTGGTGTCCTTTGACTTTGACAATATTATAGAGGTATGGTTCAACGACTGCTACTATAGCATATATCCTGTGATCATGATAGATACAATTTATAGAATTACTTTAGGAAAGTGGTTGATCCATATCAAATTGATATATAGGCGAAAGGAAGATTACTTATAATATATATATACGTATGTTAGTGTCTATGACTGTCCCTTATGATATTTTATTTTCATAATTGTGGACACTAGGATTACAAAAAAGGTAATATGAATCAAGTATTGATTCAAGAGGGATCATATTGGCTATAGAAAAGTGTATATCAGTAAATCTAGGATATCTAACGCATATTAACAAACCCAAGCTACACAAAAGAAATGTTGTCTTGTGTTGGTCCTATAAAGAGGATTTCTAGTAAAGGCATCTAGATGAAGACATCGTACGCATGCAGTCATAGAAAAACACTTAGTATGAAAGAAGGAAAAGAGAGTCTAAACCTATGATCCCTAACCCACCAAGTGTGAATGGGAGATGTAGTAAAATGGATTGGTCCACCCTTAGTGTATTAGGCCCAGACACATATATGTGTATTGGGCTGAAGCAGAGATACCCAAAAAGTTGGGTTATCATTTTGAATATTCTAAAATATTCAAAATGATGGAGGAAACAATTACGAGAATAACCCCCACTATTCCTCCATTATTTGTTAATAGGTATGTGATTGGGGGCATAGAAGATACAAAAACAAATTAAGTGTGTGCTATGCGTCTAGAAGCTATCATCTAGGGGTGGTCAAAGTTGTCTCGACCCGGGTTGTCCTAACCCAGTACCGGTATTTCAGGATGAATCCATCCCATCTTGTGAAGGATCGGGATAGGAGTATAACGGGTCAGGACAAGGGGAATGGTCAAGACAGGATGGGTCTCAGTCTGACCCTTGGGACTCCTGTCCTATCCCGAACATATTTTTTAATAAAAATAACAAAATATATTTTTTTTTGTAAAAAATAGAAAATAGAAAATGATATTGGTTATATCATATTATTTGTTTTATTTATTAGATGATTTTATTTTTCTCTTCCTCACATGTCTTTATTTCTCTGCAGATGAAGCAATAACTCTAGTTGGTGAAGTGAAAAAATTTAAAAAGTAAAGGTATTTGTTACTTTAAGTTGATAATCATATTAGGGAGGATTTAATTTCTTTTATTGTTTTTTGCATTTTTGATTATATGTTAATGATAGACAAGCTGTACATAAAATATATAGTAGTCTATTTTTTTTAAAAAAATAAAATTAAGAAATTCCTGTCCCGTCCCAGTCCCATTTAGGACGGGATATTCTCGGGACGGGATGGGACACGGGACGCAAAATGCGTCCTGTATACTGTTTTGGGACGGGACACATGACGGGGTTGTCTTAGTCCCGACCTGTCCCTTAAACACCCTTACTCTCATCTTAGGAAATAGAAACTCTCTCTTCTCATCTCTAGTGTTTTTTCTATGTACTAGAGACCCGAGTACAATAACAGTGTCAGGTTGTTGTGTAGGTAATTGAAGCAAGTAAACCGATGACAAGTATTCTCAAAATCCTACAATATGTATAACCCTTATGCTTGGAGAATAAATTTTCAAACTTCGAGGACAGTTAGAGAATCAAGGAGTAAAACCTCAAGCCTCTAAGCAAAAACAACTATTTTATCATCAAGTTCTAATGCATTCAGTGGCAAGACCTTCAAATTGGGATTATGAATTGAATTTGAAGTTTACTGAACCCATAAGACTCAAGGAAACTAAGATATTCTCCAACCCCTTCTAGTTCTCCAAAGAGGGTTTTATCAACTATATAAACATTCTTCAAAATCAAGGTTTTGAGATTTTCACATCCCTCAAATTGTTCCGAATTACTAAATGTTTAGTGAATAAACTGGAGTGAACACAAACCTGAGAAAATCCCCAATGGGAAATTAGGTTTAGATCTCCTCTCACTAACTTTCTAAAAGATCAAGAGGATTTTTTATTGTTCCTATGTCAAAAAACTCACTCTTTGCTTAAAGTTTAGTTTCTTAAGCTTTGCCAATTTAACCCAGGACACCACTTCCTCTCGAGCAATACTTTATGGGAAATGGATGGTTCGATAGCTGTGTAAATCACCAGAGTGATGTTCCATCACAGATTCTGACGGGCTTCTTTCAGAGGTGAGAGTCCTTCTTGTTGCTCTTCTCTCTAATTTCTTCTGAAATCGCTCAAATTTTCTTCTTCGATTCCAAGTAGATGACTTCATTTTGATAGAGATCTGTTGAAATTAATCCACCCAGAAAGAGAGCAATTAAGTTCACAAAATTAATGAAGCAGTTTAATTTTCTTCATTGATGATAATCTAATGCGCATATTTTCCAATCTTTCTTGATTTATTCATATTAATTCCTATTCGACACAAATGCTCCCGTCCAGTTGTATGCACATATGTGGGTCTTCCCACTAAACTAATGATCTCAGGTTATAGTTCCTCCAATTACAGTAAACTCTACTTGATGAATTCAGGATATGCAACCCTATTTTTCGACCAAAAAAGAAAAAAGAAAAGAAAAGATATCACATGTCAAACAAAATTTAATTTTTTATTAGTATACGTACATAAATAAAGTTCATTTACAAAAAAAAAAAAACACATTGGATCTACATAAAAATAAAATGTCATATTTATAGCCTTGGTGTCCTTCTCCTACATGATGATTTAAAATAAATACAAATAGATTGTTTTTAAGTTATGTAAATGTAGGAATACGTGAGATCTCTAAAGTTCAAAGTGGCATGCTCAAGTTTAGTATATGACATGGCTACCTTTTGTTCTTGCATCGAATTGTTGGATTCCTCGTGTGTAATGTAGCTAACTAATTTGCTGAGCATTGTGGCAGTAGGATGTGTGCTTCTACCTAAAAGTGTTCCCTCATCCCCTTAGATGCTATTTTATAATATTATATGTTAGCATGTCATAGTCAAATTGGATAAAAAAAAGTCGTTATGTATCTACTTTATAAATAGGACATTAGGCGCTTATAAATAATTCCACGTATTTTAAGTTTTATGTTTTATATATGAATTGTTTAAGTACTGTGGATTTACAATTAATTTTGAAATTATTTTTACTGGCCGGGGTACACAAAAACTCGTCCAATTAAGAAGAAATTTGATTAATTAAAAAAGTTAATACGCCTAAATTTTCTATTTAATTTTTTTCTAATTTTTTAAGAAATTAAATTTTAGGTGTAGATTATAAATCCATAATAAAATAATTATGAAGGAACATATTATTTGTTTTCCTGAGAAACAGTAATTAAGGTGGCGGGGGATAGAATATTAACTTAATTTAAAAATGAATCAAATAATAATAAAGTCCAGTATAATTGTAGATAATTAAATTATTTAAACATGATATGTTGAGTTGTAATTAAACTATGTACATAAAAAAAATTTGTTAGGAGAGAGATAAAATTAATTTCAGTGATCTTTTTGTATTAAAGGAAATAGTCTCTAATTATCGATTGAATATACTGCTTAGACTTTAAAAAAATAAAAAAAAAGAATCAAATCATTAGACTAAGCTAGGTCCAAAATCTTTTTTGGCGAAGTAAACAAGAAATAAAGAACTAGATTGCAAGCTCATCTTGAATAAAGTACCTAACAAAACAATTTTTAAAAGATATATTCACCATATATGTGTATATATTTTTTGAATTAAAGGTATTTTGGTACTTCTATGTTCATTTTGAATATTTATAGATAATTTTTTAATTATAAAAAATATTTAGTATTTGTCACATTTTTTATAAAAATTTAGGGATATTTTTGTATATTTATTATTTTTTAGTTGGGGTGTTTTGGTACTTTAGTGAGTCTCATACAAAAAGTAATAGATGTTAGCTTATTTGAATGGATGTGTCATTTTTGCTTTAATTTCGTATGTTTATAGGCACTATTTTACCCAAGAAAAATTTATAATATTTGGTGCCTATTGGATAAAAGTTCAAAGATATTTTTACCCATTTTTCATAAATTAAATCCATACATGTAATTTTTCAAGAAACGATTTTGGATAAAATAAAGGAGCAACTGGATACGGCCATTTTGTGCTCCTCGGCAGCAATGCTTACTACGGTATCGTCTGCTTCCTGTCTTGTACTGAAGCCATCTTTTCACTGTATGTCTCTCTTTCTCTGATTCTCTCTCACACACCACACACAACCTCAATTTCACTTGGGGTTTCATGTTGTTCCTGGGAAATGGCAATTCTTATTGTTCTTATTTTCGTCTTCGTCTTTGATGTGAATTTATATCCATGTTGAGCCCCTTGTTACTCCCTTTTATCACATTTCACCATTTTGAGCTATCAATGCTCTAACAGCGCGATAAGTGATACTATATCAGTATCCTTAGACTGTTTTGTCCTTGTGAGTAAAGGGTTTGCCTCCAATTTTTTGCGAAAGAAATTGGCAGTGTATTTTCCATCAACGTATCAAATTTAGAAGGAAAAGTTATATGAATTAGCTAGATGCTTTGAACCAGTTGGAGCTGGTAGTTTTTCTACAAGGTTCCAGAATTTATCGGGTTGCAAATTAAAGAATGAGATTCCCTTTGGGAACTTCTTAAGTATGGCTTTTAATTTTCTTGCAGCAATCTTCTCTTGTTCCACGCAAAGAACTTTCTTTTCTAAAAGGAAACGACTGACTCATGGCTACTGCACAAATCAGATTTCCAAAGATTACCCGTAAGAGTCATACCAGTTGACTGACAGCTTTTTTGTGAAATTTCATGAAAGAACCATTAGCTTCTTGGGTTTCTTGTGAGTAATAATATCTGTATGGATAGAGTGCAGGGTAGTGGTATATCACATTCCCACGAAACATTGAGGCGGAAATTCATACTTGCTTTTTTGGTCTCTTCTAGTGTTTTTCCGAGTTCATCTTCTTACGGGAAGACAAAGACTAAGAACCCATTTGATGAAAAACGCTTGCTAGAACAAAATAAGCGGGTACAGAAAGAAAATAATGCACCTGAAGGCTTCCCAAATTTTGTTAGAGAAGGTATGAATTCTAGTAATTCCATCACCTTAAAGATCTACTAGTATGATTAAGATATATCTGTATGCGTCCTAAACAGTAAGTAGTATATAATCAAATGTGTACCGTTCTTTTGTCACTATGTTACTTCCAAAGATGAAAAGGGAATGCTCTACTATTTTGTGCCTTGTGATCTATCAGATTTTTGTGTCTATCTAATGAAATTCAGTGTGAAATATTTATCTCTGAGCTAACACAGTGCAAACTCTGGAGCTTCATCTGAAATTTGTTTATAATAAATATCTGAAAAATTAGTTGACATTGATTAATTTGTATATGTTTCAGGTTTTGAAGTTAAAGTAGTAACATCTGATAGCTATGTAAAGCGTGATTCAGGGCTCATATACAGGGATTATGAAGTTGGGAAAGGTGATTGCCCACAGGATGGTCAGCAGGTTTTTCTTTAAATTCTATTTCATCTTCACTAGTTTAATCTCATGTCAAATTTTATTTCCTTAAAATCTTAATTATCTAAATTTTTGAGTCAAAAGTTTTATTAGAAGATCTCAAAGATTTGAGAACAAGCATTGGAATGGGAACTGGAATTGTCTTGTAAATTGTGGCAATGGCTAAACCTACGTATGATTTTTTTAAAAAAAAAAAAAAGTAGAAAAAGGCTTAGTTCCTTTTGATATTAAAAGAGATTCCATGTTGCTGAGGAAAGCTGCAAGGCAATTATTTTCAATATATACATTGAGACTATAAAAAATATTCTTGAGTATTCACCTAATAGCTTAAACGTTTCACCCAGAAACTTGCTCTTGAGAAAAAACCAATTCAGGTAAAACAGAACAAATGTCAAGCCAAGAGCACCCTTCTTTCTATATAATAGGAGAATGGTAGATGTAAGATTCCAAATCCAATCAAATTATGCCACTAAGTAGCACCTTGCTTCTTATTGCATTGTTTCGAATGAAGTTTTATCATAACAATTCCTCTAGTGTTGAGCTAGCATGTAATTGATTCACTTATGAAATCAAGGATAGGCATTTATTCAATTGATACATAATAATTCATATATGTATTTTTTTTTCAATTGAATTAGTTTATGGCATGGTATTAGATCCTTTCTGACCAAATGATCATCCTTTCCACTCTGTCTCTTAATTAAAGATAAGTTTTAGTGTGAGTTATAATATTCTTTTTTTTTTTGTCTATGTGCTTTCATGTGGGGCAGTATATTAGATTATTAAACTATTTGAGTCTTCACTTAATAGTTTAGACTATTATGCTGAATCAGTCATTGACATATGCAATATAAATAACTATGTCAAGACGATTGAGTATGTTGAGATGAGTAGAGGAATCGAAAATGACGACGGATTGTTTGTGTTTGTGAGTTACAATGTTTACCAAAATGAATATGATGATAGCAGTAAGAAAATATATAATGTTTTTTTAAAACCTTGTTCCTGTTAGCTGTGCAGCCTGTTTTCAATCCACAATGATCATTTTGGAGTTCTGAGATTCTGAAATGAGTCTAACTATTTGAGGATAGGGTGTCAGAATTCAATTTTACTTCCCACATATATTGAATTATGGAAGAGCCTTCTTCAGCAGTCTATGACTGATTATTTGCTTAAAAAGTAATTAAACTCAACTAAAATATAGGATATTGTATTGAATTTAATAATAATAATATGTTGTTTTATTCAGATTTATTCCACTAAAATTTTCTGCTGGGTTTCCTATTCACTGACTAAGAAGTAAATCTTTATCACCTTTGGTAAAAAGACCATTGTTTTAGCAATGTTCTTCCAGTGATCCTAAATTTTTTTTATTACCAAGGTTTTGTAGATTTGGAGAGTGACTTTTTGATGCTACTATGATGTTCTTTAGCTTCTTAAGTTAGTGTTTTACTACCATTGTTTAAGAACTATGAAGAACATAGATTTAAAAAAAAATGAATGGTGCATATGTCGGGTTGTTATATGAATTTAGAATGCAATGATCAATATAATACTTAGATACTTGGGTTTGTTGTGTTGACATGTGTGGATGCTTCCTTAACGTTTGATAAAATACTTCTTCGTGGGACATCCTTAATGGATCTTTATGTGAAATTGTTATACACCGCATACTCCCTGTCATTATTTAATTGACATTGTTTCTTTTGTCCATACTAGGCTAGGATTTGACAGTTAGGTAAGATGGTTGGTTGATTAAGTAGGCAATATGAGATTTGAATCAATGTCCAATATCAATTTCAGCTTTGCAACTTGAGTTGAATGAACAGATTACATTCAATAATCTGACTAAATATGTTGTAAATACAATACAGATCATGCTTTGCAGAGAGGATAGGACTAAATGTTATTTTATCCAACATAATAAATATACTTAATTTTTCATCATAACCTGCCTTCTAAAGTTTACCACTTATGCAGGTCACTTTTCACTATATTGGCTATAATGAATCCGGCCGTCGTATTGACAGCACTTACTTACAGAATTCTCCAGCCAGAATCCGCTTGGGCACAAAGGCCTTAGTTCCAGGTCTGAGGTTTATCTTTTTATTTTTTTTTAATCGAAAAAGTTTATCATGTGTTTCTATTGTCACATTTTAAATTATGGAAAATTTCACTTTAGTATCTTGTGGTTTGAAATTTTGCATTCTGGTATCATATGATTTAAACCTTTAGTTCACAAGTACCTTTTTCCTCCTCTAGCATTTCGCTACTTTGCAGCAAATGTTCCAAATTTGCCCTCATTTCCCAGTTTTGTATTAAATTAGAAATTTCAATGAGCCAGTGAAGTGATTTGGGTTTTCACATAATACAAAATTAGAGATTTTACAGGGATGTTGAGTATTTGGGCAAAATTAGAGATTTTGTTTAGGAGAGTTTGGGAAAGATGTTGGTTTTGAGTCATATTCCGGATTCCAATTTGACTGGAAGGAGTTTTGGTCTTCACTGTATAGAAAATCTGGAGTTTAGGGAAAAATTAGGGTTGTTTAGAGGAAAAAATTGGCGGATACTGTGTTGTGAATCAACTTTGCAATTATTTTTTATATATATAGCTATTTGACGAGGTCAAATTCAAATATTGTTGAGCTCAATTGGGGGGTAGCTCTCCTAAAGACGTTTTCTGCATTTACACAAATTCAAACTCGAGACCTTGTGCTCAAGCGGCTAAAGTGGTTCCACTTGGACCAACAACGGTTGGTATCAACTTTGCAATTCTAATTGGTCAATATTTTGTTATTTCAATGTATAGAAAACTATAATTTTTGTAAGAAAATTAGGAATTAGGGAAAGAAGTATTCCATCCACAAGATAATAGAAGAACTTACGCAGGTACTAATGTGTCAATAATTTAAACCATAAGGTCCAGATGGCAAAATTTCAAATTACAGGGTACTTGAGTGTAAACAAGACAAACCATAGGGTACTAGTGTGTAATTTATCCACCATACTATCTATATAATGAAGCATATTCATTCTTTACCCACTTTTTGTTTTATCTATTAAGAAAACCTGAATAAAAGTGAAAAAGATTGCGTGATACACTGACTAATGCAGGATTTGAGGAAGGAATTCGAGATATGAGACCAGGTGGGAAGAGAAGAATCATCATTCCCCCGGAGCTTGGACCACCGGTTAGCTTTGACATCTCTCATTTTCTTCTATCTCCATTTTTTAACTTGCTGCCTTTTCCTTTGGTGATGACCGTTCTTGGAGTGTGATCCTTGAATAGTTACTGGGAAATTTGTCATGTGTCTTATGCACACAATATTGCTTTGAGTATCAGCAGTAAAAGGCACATAATTTAAGTCTGAAACTTGGATACAACGTGAACTCAACTGGGAGAGCTGAGATTTTGTAAAAAACTATTAGGTTTAAAAATTGACCTATATTCACACCCCATGTCGCTCTTACTACCCGACCTTTGTTTGATTGATAGATATTTTACTTCCAGTATAAGCAAATATACTGCAGTAGAGAAATTCTGTATACCACATTTGCTAGGTACATTCTAGATTCCTCTTTCCACAATGATTAAATGTAGAACTTTCTGAGAAAGTGAGGATCAGAATACCTTAAGGATTGAAAATCCATGTGAAGGAAACAGGGTCTAGGACATTTTATGAAATATGATCACCCAAGATCTAGTCCTTTCAGTATGGGAAATTTTGATCTTCTACAGCTTTAAATGCAAATGTCAATAATTTTTCAATGGTTTGATTACACTTGATCCCTATTAATTTGTAGTAGAAAATACGACTATCATTTCCTCACATTTTTTTTCAAAATTTTTATTAAATTCTCATAATCATAACTCAATGGTGTGTATTTCTTTTTATTACTTTTGTTAAATAAGGATTTAAGGGTATTCTCCAGGAACCTGAATGCGTAATGCGTTTTGCAATGCTACTTGTCTAATACTATCCATCTACTGGTGTAATAATCAAATAGATTGTGGATGAGTTTAATATTTGATAATCAAATGAATGGTTAGAATTATTTGAACACTTCCAGAGCTTAAATTTGTTTTTCTATTGTACAAAACGCAACATTTAAAATTATAAATATCATGGTATTACAATTCAACACCCAACCGATCCCATAGCCGGTCTAATGAAGAGATTTGGACGGGTTGATTAGGTTAGATTTTTTTATTCCTCTACTGAGCTTGAAATGTTGTTTTTGAGTTTAAAAACTAGTGGTCTGTTAGATTTGTTTGTAGTTTGGTAACTCTGCTTTGTTGGATTATATGTGCTTTATACACGAATGTTCCATTTATTTGTAAATTAATTCATTTTTATTTAAATATTAATTTCTTGAGTTATATATGAATATTTTTATATATTTTCATTATGACTGGGTTGATGCTGATTTAACCACAATTCGACAAGTAACCCTTGAATTATGGTCTCAATCAGTTCAATGATTGGTCCCATTTTCAATACCTTGATAAATACAGATTCTAGATTTGATATAAGAGGTTTAGCACAGCAAACTGCATTAGATACTCAGATTCCATATTTTACATCCTCAATACATTCAATTTCTCTCTCAGAAAATGAGACAACGAAATATGTTGTATTTAAATGTAATTTGAAAAATCTCATATTGTGGTGTGCAGGTAGGACCTTCAACGTTTTTCAGCTCAAAACAGTTTGAGGTTTTTGATGTTGAATTACTAAGTGTACAAAACTGTGAAAGGAGGACCATAGCCTTTTACTCTGATGTTGTTTGCAAATAGATGAGGCAACTCTATGAATCTGACTATATCTGAGCCAATCATCAATTTACCATTTACGGTGTATATTATATTTGTTTTTTTTTACCAAATATTTGTGTTGTAAATTTTAAACACATGAATCAAGCTTGAAATTTAGTTCTTCATGGTTGAGAGAAATACAGGGCCAAGGCTGATTTCCTCAGCAGCTAAACCATGAATCCGAAAGGCAGACTTTTTTTCTCTCCTAATCAAAAATCAAAGAATCACATGATTTATTGAAAACAAAAAGAATCTCGCAGAAATAATATCACTCACTCTCCAGAATCGCTCACCAACAAAACCCCAAAAGAAAAAATTATTGCCCCTACCGAAAACCCTTACCTTTCTCTTCCACTTCCCTTTGTGCGCCTTTGGCTTTGGTCGCCGATGCTCTTTACCGACGTAGTGCTTGGTTCGATGCCATTAAAACTTGAAGGTTTTAAAAAGATTTATGATTTAAAATTTAGTTTAGATAAATTTTAAAATAAATAGTCATATTTATTTAAAAAATATTTTGGATAGTTTATGATAAATTACTGAGAATAACTTTTAAAATAATAAAAAAGTTTATGGATTACTAAATTATTATTTTGTCCTTATTTTTTCTAATACTCTTATTTTCTCCATCTTCTTTTCTATGAGCTAGTAGTCTTATGCTCTTCTTTGTCACTATCATTGTGCTGTCACCATCATTGTGTCGTTGCTGATGAAGTCACCTTTTGTTGTTGGAGCTTGACAACCTCGCCGTCCTACTTGCCCTTGACTATGGTGCTGCTGGATAAATATGAGGAAGAATGTCACTGAAGAAGAGGAAAGAAGATGAATAGTGAGATGGAGGATGTAGTAATATTTTTTTATTTTTATCTCATACCCTTTTTAGTAAGTTATTAATCATAAAAGTTCTTCTAGTAATAACCATCAAAACACTCATTTATTTATAACTATTTTTTCTATAAATTCTTCTTCAAAATCATTTTTTTTAAAAACTGTCTAAAAATCCTTTTTTCATAAGTAATTAAAAATTTATTCAAATAGACCCCTAATCACTTCTCTTTGCCCAATGCGGATTGAAAAAAATGATACAACTGGCAAAATTTGATTGGCTACATGGTCCTAATAGAATCCTCTTATATATATTAATTTTGCAAGAAATATAGATAATATAAGTTGTAAATATTTATTCACACTATTACTATATAAGGGTAAGATTTGAATGTTTATTTTGTAATGGCATAAATTCCTATTTGCAAATTATTTAAAAAAATATGACTAAATTATTATTAAATTGATCTTTTGTGACCTAATTAAGTCTCCTTAATTTGTATAGATCATAATTATTTTCTAGAACCAAAAAATTAAACTCTCATCAAATACCAAGAAAAAAAATATATAGTTAATTAAATGGACAATAAATTGATTAGATTTATGTTTGATTTTTCTTGAATATTTAGCCCAAAAAAACAAAAAAGGATTACTTTAGAAAAAGTTACTTTAATTAGTTATTCGATCCTAGCCATTTACAAAATATAACTAACATCTATATACCATATCTCGATGTGAGCTGTCTATTTTTTTTTTTTTTTTGAAAAAAAACTAAGTGTTTAATGAAACTCTCGGCATACATAATTTTACTAGAACATGGTTTTGATTATACATTGTTTTGATGTCACATTGTTTTTTAAAATCCTTGAAATCTAATTTCTCATCTATTAAATGTCATTTGCTTATACGTATTAAGACATAGACTTGGTAAATATATCTTTATCATATTTTATTTTCTTATTTTTTGTGAAGAAATCGCCCATAAAATATAAAGCCGACCAAGATGAAGATGCTACAAACAACACAAGACTTCGCTATTAAAAAGGAATCAAATCAACATAATACAAAAAAGTATTAAATTTTTTCTTTATTGTTATCAATTATTTGATATGATTAATATTCCTTTCAATTCAAATCATTTAAGCTTATTTTTTCTTTTTGTTTTCAACCAAAGCATAACATTGTTAGTATCTATTGTATAATAGGAACATCGATTTTAGGGTTGTAGTGGACTTTCCTACTTAAGCTAGTCTGCTTTCACCAATGGCTCACGATGGGGAGAGATTTGATGGGCATGTCCTGATTGCTCCTACCCTTCCCGGCGATTTCTCTCTGGTGATTGTTGGCAAAGTTGTACTCGATGGAGTTGATAACTTGACGGCTATGATTCAATTGATTGAGGTCGATGCTTCTCTAACAAAACTGGAGGAAGCCAAGAGACGAAGCAACTCATGAGCGGAAAGGCTAGATAGAAGGAAGATGAAGGTGGAGCAAAGAATGAAGTCGAAGATGAAGAAAGTAGGCAGCGATAATATCGTATTTTTATATTTTTAAATCAATTTAAGTGATATGTTTAAAAAAAATTTCATCCATTTTTTCTCTCATACTAAATATACTTTCAAAAATAATTTTCATTCTCTTTACTGTTCCTATTTCCATTGCTTTTCTAGTTCAATTTTCTTCAAAATGCTTCCAACGAACCAAAATATAACTAAGTGTAGATAAATCCCTTTTTTTTTTGAGTCACCAGCATTTGAATCCGTGTTCAAACAATTCACTGCCAAGCAATGAACCACAAAAGTGTAAATAAATCCCTGATAAGGGGCCAAATTCTCCATATTAGTTTTTCTTGCAAAACCAGCTGATGATATGCAAAAATATCATGACCATGACTAAACGAGGCGAGATGAGATTCGGAATCATCTTCGGGACGTTCGGTCCCACAAAATATATATATATAAATACAACATATAATCCTTGTAAAAATAACACAAATTTGAAAATAATGATACATCGAACTCTTCTTTTTCTCCAATTCTTTCACGCTATCTAGTCCAATTGTTTCAGACAATCTAGTCCAATTGGATAATACCTCAAGGCCACATCATCAACAACCTCTCCTTCTTTAGTTCTCTCTCGCTGATATGAGTCTCGCCAGATTTCTTGCTTCATCTTCTTCCTAATTCAGAAGCCAAACAAGAGAACTGGGGAAGCTTGGAACAATCAAATTATGGATGCCATCACCCAAATAGGGACAGATATATGTTGCTGTTAGTAACTTATCTTCAAGATGAATCAAAACCTTGAATTGGGCCCTCAGTAAATGGAATATCAATCGGATTTGATGATGAATTGATAACAATTTTACATATTTCCCTCCAATTCCTCTTCTTTTGTTTTTGCGTAATTGCCTGTGTCAGCTGAAATACCTGAAGTTGAGAAAATTTGATAATCCAACAAATATTTTTAGTGATGAGGCCCTCTTAATACTTCGTTTTCCTCTTGCCGGTTTCTTTCCCTCCTTAAAAAAGGTCTAACCATCAGTTTCTAAATTCTTTCTTTCCTTGGACGGGCTGTTCCGAACCTATTCCGTCTAGGATTGGGACATCCATAAGACGTGAGAGGATACAAGTTGAAAAAGCTGACAGCGGGACAAGAGATAAAATAGGGTTATCCCAATCCCATCCCGTTAATACTCCACGATATGAATTGTGAAAATGTTACATTAGCTGGCATTTATCAAAGACATCAAAATCTGAAGGTAGAACGGAAGACACTAATATCTTAAGTTCTAAACACAAAATTTTGTCATCAATTAAATTTAAGAAAGCAATAATAATATCTATAATGGACATTTATAACCATGGACTAATATCTAAGAAATCAACAAAATTTAGTCAGTATCTAAAAATTCGTTCATTCTTCCTTCCTTCTTATAATTTGTCCTCAATTAAATACTACCATTTTTTAACTTTAATTAAATGCCATTATTTATAAGAGACATATCACAATAAAATTGGTTCAAGTTAATTTTTTTGGCCAAAGGTTAAAGTTAATTAAGTTAATTTAATATATCTATCAGAACATAATTTTCTTAAATTTACCCTTAACTAATAGTTGACTTCACTTCTTGTAAAGAAATTTTCAAATCTTTGTCTCTCATATTTTAATAAGGGGCGTTTTAGATAAAAAATATTTAATGACTAATGAGAAACTTATACTTTATACTTAGCTAGTGCCTTATATTTAGCACAGAAACATTAGCCATTGCAGTATTGATTGTGAAAACTTAGTTGTTTGATACCTCAATTATGATTTTCAAGATAGAAAATCAAATAAGTGAGTTGCTGTGTTGTAGTGGTTATCACGTTAGTCTTTATAGCCTAGAAAGAGGAGAAGGATTGTGTTAAGCCCAAGATAGAAAATCAAATAAAAAACAACATAAATGAGTAAGGGTTACCGTTCTCTTATGCATAGAGGCGGCTATAAAAGTAGAGCACACAAGGTCGTAGATTGACTTCTTTTTTGTAAAGAATCCAGATAGAAGATTTTGTACTAATTGCAAAGTGATTATAGGGGATGGCGTTACAATACAACATAGGGTCTTGGTCCTTAATGTTCATATTAAGTGTATAAAACAAAAGCACTGACATGTTTTAAATCCAAAGGTCAAGTGGTGGCAGTTAAAGGGGGAGAAGAGGGAGACTTTCAAAAGAATTCTTTTAGAGGAAAGGGTTTGGGAGCCATGAGAAAATGCTAGTATCATGTGAAAGGAAATGGATGTGAAGGTTCTAAAAGTTGTTAAAGCAATTTTGGGAGAATCTAAAGGTATTTGTCAGCGATATAAGGAGGCGTGGTGGTGGAATGAGAATGTGCATGAGAAAGTTAAAAATAAGAAAGATTGTTTTAAAGTCATATGTTGGGGAAATAATGTTGCTGAAAATTGGGAAAAGTATTATTTAACTAAAAAAGAGACTAGGAAGGCAGTGACTAAGGCTCTTTTAAAGTGTTTCAAGAGTTTTACAAAGAATTAGGGACAAAATTTGAAGAACAAAAGATTTAAAATTTCTAGGGATAGGGAGAGAAAAATAGGAGATTTTGATAAAGTAAGATGTATCAAAGATCAAGAAGGCTGAGGTTTTGTTTACTGATAAAGATATTAAGGATAGGTGGGAGGCCAACCTACTTTTATAGACTATTTAATAAGGAAGGAGGTGGTATGAATTATAAGTTGGAAGATTTAATACAATAAGGTGAATCAAATTTGACATTTTATTGTAGGATTGAGGTTAAAAAAATCTTTAAAAAATAGAAAATAGTAAAATTATTGGTATGAAAGTATGTTCAAAGTAACTCAAATAAACTCCAAGTGGATCACATGAAACTTTGCACACCATTTACTTGTTATATAAGGGTCTATATTGACCTTTTTTTTCATTATACTATATACAATAGTAAAGACAAATGCCTAAATGCTACATGTAAAAAAATATTGGGAGAAAGACAAAAAAGCCTATTTGAATTTCAAAAGGACAAATTGGGCTTCTCAATATTGAAAGGGACAGATTGGGCAGAAGGCCCAATCTGTCATTTACAAATTTGTATACAAAGACCAAATTAGCCTTCACTTTGCCAATAGTATTTGCAAGTTTGATAATACGATTTACAACTTTGCTTATAGTATTTACAACTCTGACAATGGTATTTGCAACTTCTATAATAGTATTTATAACTTTGACAATAGTATTTGCAATTTTGACAATAGTGTTTGTAACTTTGACAATGGTATTTGTAACTTTGACAATAGTGTTTGTAACTTTGCCAATGGTATTTGTAACTCCCATAGTGGTATTTGCAATTTCAACAATGATATTTGCAACTCCCGTGATGGTATTTGCAACTCCCACAAAAGAGAAGAAACAACTTTGCCAATAATATTTGTAACTCTTACAATCGAATTTGTAACTTTGTCAATGGTATTTACAACTCCCGCAATAGTATTTGCAACTTCTATAACAGAGAAGAAGCAACTTTGCCAATGGTATATGCAATTCCCACAATTATATTTATAACTTTGTCAATAGTATTTGCAAGTTTGTCAATGACAGGTATTAACCCACAGGTTATGATGCACAGGCTCAACGTGGACCCCGCGTACATCTTGTCAACAAGAAGAGGAAAAAGTTTGCGCCTGAACAAAAATTATCAACGAGGAGGTACAGAAGCCCCTAGACATCAACTCCGTCAGGAAGTGCACTGCCCATACTGGATTGCCAATTTGGTGGTCGTACGCAAGAAAAATGGCAATCGACGCATTTGCATCGACTTCACTTATATGAACAAAGCCTTCCCTAAAGACTCATTTCCCTTTCCCACCATATAGGAAATATAATAGAAGTGTATATTGACAACATGCTGGTCAAGTCCCTCAAAGCTGAACAACACTTGTAGTACCCTACGCAAGCCTTCCAAGTCCTGCTATAATACAACATGAAGTTCAATCCAAAAAAGTGCCCGCTCGGTGTGATGCCAGGGAAATTCCTAGGATACCTAGTGTCCTATTGTTAGATAGAGGCAAACCCCGACTAGATTAAGGACATACTTGATATCCCTTCCCCGAGGTGTGTCAAGGACATCCAAAAATTGATAGGACTCATAGCCGCATTAAGAAGGTTCATATCCAGGTCTTGAAAAAGTGCCACATGTTCTTTGACACCCTAAGAAAAAGAACAAGACCTTCGAATAGACATCCGAGTGGGAAGAAGCACTTCTACAGCTAAAAGATTACATGACTAAGCCCCATTGTTGTCAAAGCCCTAGGATTACAACACATTCTACCTTTACATGGTGGTGTTGTGCAGGGCAATAAGCCCAGTCCTGATTCACGATGATGTAGGAAAGAAGCACCCCATCTACTACACTAGCAAGGCCCACCTAGACGCTGAAACAAGGTACTCACACCTCGAGAGGCTAGCCATGGTACTCATGTCAGTGTCAAAAAAGATGTGCCTTTACTTCCAATACTATTCGATCATCGTGATCACCTCATACCCATTGAAGAAGGTACTGAACAAACACAAGTTGTTAAGGAGAATGGCAAATAAGTCGTAGAACTGAGAGAGTATGATATCATATACAAACCACTCGTCGACATTAAATCCCAAATACTAGCTGACTTCATAGTAAATTTCAACCCTGACACACAGCCTGACACTGACAAAGAAGTATTGTACATGCGACTGGGGGGACGCGACGCAATGGACATTACATGTTGACAGCGTATCCAATGTGAAGGGTATAGGAATAGGGATAGTGTTAAAGTTGTCCAATGGCAACATTGTGTGCTAGTCTACATGCTACAACTTTTGGGCAACTAATAACAAGGAAGAGTATGAGACCCTAATAAAGGACTATAGCTTGCCAAGGAACTAGAGGTCAAGAGTCTGCATGTAATAGTACCAGAAATTGGCCACCTCTATGACCAAAGCATTCTTCAAATTCCGAATGACCTAGATTGACCACAATGCAACCATCCACATGACATACCTACAATACCTAACCACACACACAAAAATGCCAACGTATCTTTGTCGAATAGCTTGACTTAGGACTGGAGAACGCCCATCCTTTGTTATTTGTAGGACTACGTCCTCCCCGATCAACATAACGAAGCACGATAGGTAAGGGTGCGAGTACCAAGATTTTGCATACTATGAGGCGAACTGTTCAAGAAGTCATACGCTAGGGCATGCTGTAATGTGTTAGACCACAAGAGGCGACATATGTCCTACACGAAATTCATGAAAGAGAGTGTGGCAAAAATCAAGTGGTTGAAAGCTCATAAAAAACACTAAGGTCAGGATATTGTTAGCAAATGATGAGGACGAAAGCCATGGACTTGGCAAAGAAATGTGACAAATGCCAATAATTTGTGAGCCTGACACACTAGCCACAACACACTACTACAAAATACACTTTTCACGTCAGTATTTTACACCAGTTAATAGGTAAAATGACGTTAAAAATGGGAGGTAACATTTTTATGAATAATTAAATATTTTTAACATCAGTTATAGAAATAACTGACGTTACTTATCTATAAAAAAAAATCATATTCTTATATTTATTATTTATTATATATATTTAATGTTTTATTATTTATTTTTGAATATATAGATTGTGTATATTTGTTAGTTATGATTATATTTTTGAAATAAAATAAAATAAATAATACTATGTTGTTGCTCTCCACGATTCTTTCCGCAATTCTCTCCACAATCATTTTTTTTCTAAAAAATAAAGTTTTAACATCACTTATGTTAATAACTCATAAAATTTTTTAAAATTTTAAAATATACTTTAAAGTACATAGATTATCATCCTGGCCCTTGATTATTTTTTATCCAAAGTCTCATTTTCTCTTCTTCCTCTACCGCCTCAACCACAACTCTTTCCCTTTTCTTTTTTTATTTTCTTTTTTGTTCGGTTCACCTATGCCGCCTATAAGCCTCATCGCACCATTATCATCGTCATCATCAAGCTACCAGATTGTCCATCAGATCTGACCCAGATCAAAGGTTCAACACTTTTGTTCAATATGAGGTGTGGCAGTCTCGCCTTTAGATCTCCTTCTCTATTGTTTCTAGTTGCATCAAGGTTTCTTCTTTAGATCTAGTTCATTTTGAGGTTCAACACCCCTAGATCTTCTTCGTCTCTATCGATAAAGCTTTTAAATAGTCGAAAATACTTCAAGTCTAATTGTATTTTAACATTTTAAATCTTGTTCTACTTTTTTATATAATGCTTCTACAGTTTTAATGATTAATATGGTTATTCCTTTTTGTTTTAATGTTTTTTCTGATGGAAGATGGGTGGGTATAATTTAACTAATGTAAAAAGCTTTTTTATGTCAGTTATTTAACCGATGTAAATTGTGAAACAAATAACGTCACACGATTCTACATCCCTCCTATAACCTACCTAAAAATTCTTATGTAATTGACGTAGAATGTGTTTTATGTAGCAACGACACATCATCACCCCTACCTGGCTATTCATGAAATAGGGAATAGACATTGTAGGCAAGTTCCCCGCAACCCTAAGCAGGGTGGCCTATATGTTGGTAATGACTGACTACTTCACCAAGTGGATAGAGTCAGGCATGTACGTCCATATCCAAGAATTAAAGGTTGTCGATGTCATATGGAAGAACGTCATTTGTAGGTTAAGACTCCTAAAAGAAATTGTATGCCACAATAGCTCCTCGACAAAGCAAAAGAGTGATGGGCGAAGGAGCTCCCTGCTGTCCTGTTGGCCTATTGCACCACCTCATGATCTATGAGAGGCAAAACGTCTTTCTCTCCAGTGTACAGATCGAAGGCCAGGATCCCTACCAAATTAGGGTAGCTATCACTGTAGTATCTCTAAGCAACCCCAAGCACAAATGACCAAGTAATAGTATATCAGTTAGACGCATCGTGAACAAGCCCTGTTAGGCTAGTGACATATGTAGCACCTTAATTTTCTCACGTCATAGGGACTAGAGGGTAACATCTGAAAAGATTTTTATAGTCATTGAAGTCAAATTACATGATCTAGAATTTTACTCTCTCAGGTATTATTCACTATGTCATATACACAACCTGATTTCAAAAAATAATAATTAAATCTAGAAAAATAAAAATGAAGTAGTTTAAGTTTCTACATGAAACTAACTTAAGCCTTTTTTAGGGAAAAATGATTTTTCATCTACGCTCTAATTGAGTCATCACCAATCAACATCCAAAATTTACTGTTTATTTGGTCAATTTTCCCTATTTTCATATTCGGTCCCTTAACTTTAAAAATATATTTCTCTAGTTATAAACATCCAAACATAGTGTTCTTTACATCAAATTAAAGCTTAGGAAGTCTAATTTTATTATACAAAATTTCATACATTTATTCTATTTTTTACTATTTTTCTTAGGTAGATAAAATATAATACCAGAATCTAAATATAATATATTTATACTTAATACAATCATTACAAAATCATATGTCAATCATGCTAACCAATCCCTAATTCTTCTTCATGCCACTTCATCTCCTTTTATCTTTAAAAAACCTACTAGGATTAGGGTGACATGGAGAGGTGATATTTCTGGAGAAATCTCAGTAGATAACAAATACTATAACAGATGTATGCATGAAAATACTTATTGCTATAATATGTGTGCCGACAGTAATCATGCTTGCATTATGACATGTTACATGCTTCAATGCCTCTTATTTATAACATATGGCCACAGCATGAAAAGAAACAGAGCATCATCCAAGCATGTATGCTTCACACAATCAGATTAAGCAATTAACACATTAAACAACAAAGTAATAAGTACATAAGAGTTAGGTAAGTCTACTACCTCTTTAGCTTGTTTTTCCTTATTATTTCTCTTTACCTCTTTGCTTCCTACTCGCTACCCTCTTGGCCACAAACAAGTTTAATCAAACAAGTTTCTAACCTTGGTTCAACTCCAAAACCGATAAACTCCCGACTTTTTCTATTTTCTGCTAATTACCTTAACCTTTGAATTAATTTATGCCTTGATTATTTCCCATACAATTTTGCCTTTTTAATCCAAATATGAACCCATAATTTTGAAATTTCAACTGTTGCCCCTGATCTGGATAGAACTAAAAAGCTTAGACATTTTCTTCCAAAAATTACATCCATGATTCCGACACTTCCAACCCCCTATTCCTTGGCTTAATCCCACATGATTTGCCTTCTAAATACTTTAGAATCATCAAAATCATCAAAACAATTCTTCTTGATAGATTTCCAGTTCAGGCCAAGACAAGCAAGCATGTGGGAAAGACCAAGGTTCACAAATTAATTCAAGCAACAAACATGTATTTAAGCTTAGCTAAGTACCAATTTCTTATTTCAAAGTTCAATTTCATTTCCCCTTTCCCCTAGCTCACTGCCATCCATGAAAACTCAAGGGCAACTCAAAATCTAACCATGAAACCTCTAAGTTTAAACTTCCAAAATGCATACATATAAGCTAGGAAGAATTACTTATCTTAAATCCTAGCTAACTTGGAAGTTTGCTGACTTAGATCTCCCTTGGTTCAAACCTGAATAGGTTGAGTAGAGTTTTTTTTTCATTTCTTAAGAGAGGCCACGATTTCCAAAGGGGATTAGGAGGTATTTATAGTAAATTTTTATAGTTGGATGGACCATTATGTCCCTGGAGTTGCTAATTATTACATGACCCTAATCTTGGTTTTAATTGGTTGGTTAATTTTTTAATCACGGTTTCACACTTTTCTTTCATTATTTTATTGCAACTCAAGTGGTTAAAAATCTCCCTCCTTAATTTCTTAACATGTGGCACCATTGTGGTCCCTTTAGGACGCCTTACATGGTGACTCAGCTCTTCCAGAAGTCTCCAGTGTCATCTTTGCAATTAACGAGTGAGATCATGCCATGTGTCTTTACTTTATTTAGTTGCGTGGCTAGGATTGCTTTAAAATTTTATTCCTCTCTAAGTTATGTGACATGTGGAGTCTTGGTGGGTCCCATGAAGACACCTCATGATGTCGCCTCATGCTTTTGGATAACTCTAAAGTTTTCTAACACATTCTATCTGATTTTTTGCAGTCATGTATCATATAAAGGGATTTCTCCTTAATTATTATACTATACTTTAGTCCAATAATTTCTATGTGTTCTAATGATATTACTTGTCTTATGAACACTCGATCAATTTGCTGACAAAAATCTCTTTATTTGATTAATTTCCCAATTATAACTCAATAGAGTAATTATATTTTACTGAAAATTACTAAAATATTATTTTAATTATACTTAGGCCCACATAACTTGGTCAACACGTTTTTCAGCCTCTTGGGATGCAATATTGGGTCTCTGATCAAGCCCAACTCCTTTGATAGCTTTATTCCCAAGAAACTTCTCTTAAAACTTTTAGCGGGTGCCCTAATTCCCCTAAAACTTTTATTATAAATTCTACAAAACTCCTTTCTGAGTTTTGTCAATTTTATAAATGTTTATAATTAATATAAAATTTTTTGTAAAATTTTATCTAATTATGAGGTATAGAAGATCCTATAAAAATTTTGTGTATTTTCTAAAATTTCGTCAATTAATATCAATTTTTCAGGATCTCAAATCAAAATTCTATTTTGTGGCAAATCGATCGGAATAATTTTTTCTATCTCCCAGTAAAACTTGGGACTAAAATGTTTCCACATAATTTTTAGTCATTTTTAGCTAAACTTCCTCATAATTACAATTTTACCTCTGAATTCAACAAAATACACTTTAGTTCCTAAATTTGACTAATTCCATTTTAGTCGTTTATTACACTTTTTGAAATTCTAGTTTGGTACCTAAAACTTCAAAACTCCCTTTTTTTTGTTTTCCTTTTCTTTTCTAACTTAAATCTTCTCTAATCATTATTTCTTTTTCAGGTCATCGTCATGATCCTTTCATAACCTCTTTCCTCTATCAATCTTATATAGATAAAGAAAAATTAGAATATTACAACATATCAACAGAAGATCGCTTTATACTACAACAAAAACATGTTTGCTAGGTAGTTCAGAATGGGGGTCTAGGTCCCCATAAGGTATTTCATAACATTAAAGACATAGGCGACAACTATAATACCTTATTTTCGTATGTCTTAGAGACCATTCGGTAATATTTAGAACCACTTAAATATCTATTCAAATTCAGTTACAAAATCTAGAATTTTCAACCTTCACGAGTACTGTTCATATGGTAATTCTAAATTAAGTACCGAACTTCAAAAAAATCATAATTAATTCTAAAAAAATTGAAATGAAGTGGTTCAATAGGCTTCTCAAAACTAACATATTGAAATTCGAAGGAAAAATAAGTCTCATACCAAATGATTAGTCAATCAGTATAGTTTAATCGTCAAAGATCATTGTTTATTTGGTCAAAAATTTTGTAAAACAATTTTTGGTCTCCAACTTTGATAATTTTTTCTCTTTGTATTGACATCAGAATAAGGCATTCTTATTGTCAAAATGAAGCTTGACATGTTAACTAAGTACGAGTAAAATATTGTATATTTATTCAATCATTTACTATTTTTAATTACAACTCAAATGTCACTACCTCCTTACGAGTTCCTATTTGTAGTGACAAATTTCATCAACTAGCTTTACTTACATATAGATAGTAATCATGCAATTAATTCCTATCTCTTCTTCATGCCTTTTCATCTTCTTCCTCATATGAAATTCCTGTTGTGGTGTAACATGGAAGGGGTGAGATTTTGGGGAAAATAGCAATAGCAAATGGAAACCATACAATATATGCAACTACATGGTTGATGTTAATATGTGTACACTTAATGATCAAGCTTGCATAATGATATCTTACATGCTTCCATGTTCCTTAATTATAACATATAGCCATTGTATAAAAAGAAACAGAGCATCACTTAATCATACATGTCCACATAATTAAAGTAAGTAAACATCACATAAAACATCCAAGCAACATAAGTATACAAGTAGGTAAGTTCACTACCTTGTTACTTTATTTTCTTTTACTTTCTTCCTTGTCTCTTTTCCTTGCTAAGTGATTGCCTTCTTTGAGTCCACAAAATATAGCCTAACCATTGCATATTAATTCATTCATCATGATCTAAATCACCTAATATTCATAAACATTAAACTCAATTAACTACTTAACCCTAACTTTATTTGTGGTTAATTGCCTTATGCTTTGAATTAATTTGTGCCATTATTATATCCCTCGCAATTTTATCCAAGGAATCCAAATATGGATTGAGAATTTCAAAATTCTAATGTCTCCTTTAGGTATGGACAGAAACAAAAACAAGGAATACAACTTGCCAAATATTCCTTTTTCAATTCTAGTGCTTCTAAGATTTTAATCTTACTTAACCTTATACAATTTTTTATTTTAAACCCATTAAAAATATCAAAATTATGAAATTTTAATCACTGTTCATATGCATGAATAGTAACAGAGAAGGTTTCAATTCCTCTATTTCTCAATTTCAATGTTTCAAAAGTTTCAATCTTATTAAATCATACATAAAATTATCATATAAATTCATTGGAAGCATTAGAACAATGAAATTCAATCTTCTTCCTCCATTTCTGTCCTATGACAAAAGGTTACATAAATTAGGATTTCAAGAATTACACAATTAATTCAAGTAATAATCAACAATCCAAGCTTGTCTAAATTAATATTTCATGGTTCTAGCTTGCTTTTCTTCTTTCTTCATTTTTGTCCAGATTTGGACAACACTATTACCAAGAGGATATCTCATTTTTCTTCTATTAAAACTTAGGTTTTATCCTTCTAAAACACTTATAAATAAACTAATATAAATAAACTATGAATGATTGCTTACCTAAACTATTGCTACCTTGGACCAAAGCCTCTTGAACTTCCTCTTAGAATTGCCTTGGATTAAGTGACTTTTCATTTTACAAGAGTTTCCCTAAGGCTTCATCTTGTACACAGTTTTGGATAGCATAAGGGTATTTATAGTGAAGTTTTAAGGCTCAAGGGACTAAAATATTCCTCCTGCAACTAATTATTACAATACCTTAATCTTGAATTCATTGGTTACTTAATTCCTACATTATTTTAATAAATTGAAGCATATGTCCAAACTCTTCTTCCTTGTTCTTGGCTTCCATGTGGCATTTTGCATCTTCCTTGAAATTTCCCTTGAAAATGCCATGCAATATTCTTGGAAATTGGCTTGAGCTTGAAGATAAATCCCTTAGTAGTTTGGGCTCTTAATGTGATGCCATATTGGGCTTCTTCTTGAGTCTAATTTCTAATTGACAAAATTCCCAAGGCACTTCCCCATTATTTCTTATACTAATATTCTTAAATTATCTTGATTTTGAAAAAAATTATAGACACCTCTTTTAATGATTCTGACATTTTTAAAAATTTATTCTAATATAAGACAAATTTTTTGTAGAGTCTCATACTTTTTTAGACTCAGAAGTCCTATTAAGAATTCATACTTCTTCTTTAAATCTTTTTCTATGTTCTTTTTCAACTTAAATTCTCTAATTAATTCTATAGGAGTCCTTTTTTACTTCTATTAGTTTCATAAATTCTTATATTAACTATAAGAAGTTACTATAGAATTTTATCTGATTATGAGGTCTAGAAGATATTGTACAAATATCTAAACTTCAGAGATTAATATCAATTTATCGAGATCTTAAATTAAAATTATGAGAGGCCCAATTTTCATTCTTTATTTATTAGTAAACTTTGTGACCAAAACATGTCTGAGCAATTTTAGGCTTTTTTTGGCTCAACTTTCTATAATTACTATTTTGCCCATGAACTCTTAAAAATTATAGTCCCTCAACTTTTCATAATTATACTTAATAGACCATAACTTGTGTCTACTTCTATTTTGCATCATGGAACTTTTAGAGTTTTCACTTTAGTTCCTTTCTTTTTTAAAATGATCATTATGCCCTTAGAACTTTTATTAATTATAATTTAACCCCTTTAGCTTTACAAATTTATACCTTCTCTCTTTCTTTGCCTTAAAACTTATCTAATTATTATCTTTTCTTTTGATTTAACCCCTTTAGCTTTACAACTTTATACCTCCTCTCTTTCCTTGCCTTAAAACTTATCTAATTATTATCTTTTCTTTTGATTACCATCCTAGCCCCTTCATAACCTCTTTCATCTATCAATCTTATATAGATAGGAAAAATTTAGGATATTACAACAATAAACTAGGCCCAAACAATGAGGGACCCTACCATACCATAGAATTCGTCAGACAAAGAGCATACAAACTTTGTGATTGCTACAACAAGCCTGTCCCCTGCATTTGGAACACCATCCACCTAAAAATGTATCATTTTTAAAAACACCCCTTGTCTTTACTTTACTTCAACTTGTACCTAGCACCTACTAAGCACACAAGTAAGGCAATTTGATTGCCAAACGCCCCATGCCAGACATTTAAACTCCTTTTCTGTTTACATAGGTCTATTAGGAGCCATGAGTAGTAGCAAGATTATGTGCTAGCCTGACTTAACCTACCATAAAATTAGGGGAGCACAGTGGTCACACCCTCGATGATGCCTCACACCATGCCTTGCCCCATGTGACACGTCACGTGACGTCTACCCCATTCCATACGCCCGCCTATGCTACACCTATTGAGTATCATTCATTATGTTCCTTCATTATATTTTTACTCAATGTATTCACTATGTTCATTTATTAGCTCTTCAAGCAACTTTTTAAGTTATATTTCAAAAGCATTCCTTTACAATCAGTTATACTTTTTTCTAGTCTCCCTTCATAACTGCATCATGCCCTCTGATTGGCACCCCTAACATACTAACGACTGGTCACTTAATTAATGAGTGTTCTAACTTGTGCCCCTAAGGTTGGAAACCCCATTAGGGGATGACCTTGTGTCGACGCCCAAATACCTCGACGTGACGTAAAGGGACGCCCTTCCCAAGGGACACATTTTAGCTTAACTACCTTACCACGCTCCCTTAAACAAGGCTGTCGTGACCTCTCACTCTTGTGATATCACATTAATTGAATTACTTGTCTAAATAACACACTATACAACACATAAGGAGCTAGAGTGTACTACAAAACTGATAAAGTGGATATACTGGCAACTATGTATTAGGTGGTAGTATACAATAGATCATCAACACCAACTTCCACCCCTTATGTCTAGCCATCGCCTCTATAGCTGCCATCACTACCCATATATAGGGCATAAACTAGTCAAGGCAAGGGGGAATTGATAGCATAATCCCACTATCAACCCAAGCAGGGGAATCGAACCACGTATCGCAGTACCTTTAGCCACATCGACACCTAACCCCTCAGGTTAGTTTACTCATTTTGTCGGTCGGAGGATTCTCATGCACACTTCATCCCTTATGCTACATACCTATTGTACTTCTTTCAGTAGGCTTAAATTCACCCTCAAAGTCACCCTAAGTCCTTGATTCATCACCTTCTCGGTGCCCCCTGATGCCACCTATGTGCCTAAATTACCTATACTCGACGTCGAGCCACTCTGGGTATGAGATTGACTCCTGCAGGAGCCAACAACTTGACCTCAAGTGGATAAACCATGTGTTACTCCTTACTTTGATGACCACGTTCTACTTACCCTTGACATTGAACTTAGAGGAGACACGACGTTAAAGCGATCAGCAATAGCGAACATATCACACTACACTACTTCCTCCTCAATGCATGCACACACTCAAAGCACAACACACTTCTCTCATGAACACTTTCGCTTGTAACCCCCAAAAGCATAGAGAGAACTTTTGACCTTAAGGCTCCTTGAGAAATAACCCTAAAGGAAAAGGACTTCTCACCCCCAAACCCATCACTCTTTCAATCTAAACCGATTGAAACTAAGCCAGCACACAAGAAATCAAAAAGAGTGTTATAATGCCAAATAAGAAATAAACCAGTGCAAAATAAGTAAAGTTCACCTTATGAAGAACATCTCAACTGAACCCTCTCGAACGGATCCTCCACCTTTACTTCCTTTCACTACTCATCCAAGAGCATAACTGACCAGAAAGTGGAAGAGGGTAGGTGTAAAGGTAGAAATAATATATGGGTTAGCCCACACAACCCTCATTGTTAGATGGTTGGATGATCTACGGCTAGGAAGCATTCTCATCTGTAGTTCGTACACACGACCAATGGCTTAGATCCATTTGTAACTAATCATCTAGATCCCAAAGCAAGGAATGATATGGTGTCTCTTCTGCCACGACTATCCTGCCAGTCTAGGTACCGCAATTCTTTGGGTCCACCTTGTTGAGGCTAAAGAATGGTGACTTAATATGTGGTGACTTAATATGTGGCCCTTTTTCTCATGTGGGCCTAGTCCACAAGTAAGCCTATCACATGTCCAAGCCCACTTTATAGCTTACCTCGTGTCACCCCAACTTTGGTGGCCTCGAGTCCTCCAGTTGCTTGAGGAGAGCATTAGTGAGAAGGATCCCAGGATTCACAGAAGTTGTTGCCCTAAACGTCCCCGATGTTCTGGCCAAAGATCTCGAAAGAGGATGTATAATGCCCCTGCATCCTAGGGCATACCAATATAATATTAGGATAGACATAGGGGAGGGTAATGTCAGTCAAACTAGATCACTATAAACATAAGCTTTGCTCATCAATAATATTCAAGAGTTTTCCTCCTCTCTGGCAAATTCTCTTTCATTTATCTTCCTTATGTTTACAATATTTCGATTGTTAGCTCATAATGTTGTCAGTGACTTGATCCAACAAAAAATTGTGTCAACAAATATCTTGTTAGTAAAGATCACATACAACAACATAATCAAGCCTATAGAAGAACCCAAAAAGAAATGCACTAAAAGAATGAGTCTTTATCAGGCATTTTTTTATTTAAAGACAATTTTATTATAAAGAAAAAATGAAGTACATAAAGAAAAGGCATGAGCTTACTGAAGTATTAGACATCTTAGTTCGGTGTACAAACAAAAACTTTGGATCTGTTAGTTCAATACACACATATCAATGAGATATGTGATCATGAGGAGGAGGATAATGTGTAGATAGGAGTTTAATATATAAGATGACAGAAGGGAATGTTGCAATGGATATATGCATGAATGTCTGACCTAAGAAGAAATAATTTGGTATTGAGATCGGTGTTTGATATATATGAACTGAAGGGTTTTTTTATTTTTTTTATAGCCATCTTATTGGAGGCTATATCATGTTCCAAGCATAACTAGACACTAAATATGGGTACCTCTCTTATTAGAGATTTAATTTCGATTCACCATATTATGAGGGATTAGCCCCTTCTACTAGACACGACCTCTGTTGATAGAATGAAGGGGTTTGATGGTGTTTGACCTAGGTTTATAGGTGGAAAGGGTATACTCATGGCATCTAATGTGCCTCCCTCTAGTATCTTTTGTAATATCCCAATCTCTTAAATATATTTTTTGCTTATGATCGTTAGATTTTATATAAAATTAATGACCTTTTGATATCTTACGATGATGAATCTGTACAATTTTATTTTTTTATTATTTTTAAACATAAATAAAAACTACACAATTTTAGAGTATTTTTCTTTAAAAAATCATAAGAAAATTCAACGCTGAAACGTTTTATCACCCTAAGATATGTAAATGTTATTCATCTTAATAGTCAAGAGGAAAAGGAAAAAAAATTTAGAAGGTTAAAGCCATTAAAAGGAGACATATGGAGGACCTAATCCTAGAAAAGGTGGAGGTGGAGAAAAATGTGTTGCTGGTGGTGGTCGTAGGGCTAACGACAACAGTTCAATTGTGCCATCGAATGAGAGATGAGGAGGGTAAAAGAATGAATGGGGGTTCAATGTTGCTGCAAATTTATTTTGTCCGCCTATAGAGATTCAAAAAATCTCATATGGTAAGATTTTAATAAAATGAAAGATATTGGGAGAATCCTAATAAAATCCACATGAAATACCTAAATCCTACACTTATGACTAATTCTTGAGGATTTTAAAATTTGATCAAATGACCACAATGTCTTTATCTTTAAAAAGAGAAGAGAAGGCGCACCATGAGAAGAGAAATCGGGTCTCATGGTTGTGTGTCGCAGAATATCGGTATAATAATATGCAGCATTCGATAAGTGGGCAAACAAACTCCATATAAGTCATTTTTCTCATCAGATCTACCCAGTTCCTTTTGGCCAAAAAAAGAAAAAGAAAAAGAATTTCCAGAACAATGTTCAGAGTTTACCAAATAGAAAATTATCAACATCTCATTAAAAAGAAGTTAATTTCTAAAAGTTCATAAAAAAGTTCATACTTCTATCAATCACGAAATGGATTCAATGACATCGGCAAACCTCTGCATTAAAAAAATAATACAAAAACTAAATGTTTGCATATTCACGAAGGTATCTTGTGAGGAAGCAAGATGTCAATATCGGAATCAGAAAACTTCACAACATATTATGGGTATGCTTTCAATCATTTCATCGTGTGACCCTATTAGGGTTAAAGATAAATTGTCAGAATTTTCTCTTCATGTTGTAGGAAGTCCACTAAAAGTTAAGAACCCAATAGCGTGGGTTCAATTTGCTGAAAAAACTTAATTTTACATAAACTAAAACCGTCAAGTTATAAAAGAATAAATATTTTAACAAGTTCAAAAATAATAATCAGGCCTCATGTCCTAATTACAAATTAGACAAATGTGTAAGCCTTATTTAAGTTTTGGGTATTTTAAGAGGATGTTATTAGCATTCTCCCCAATTTTTATAATTATCTTTCATTTTAGCTGTATTATTTTTACATTTTATCAAAAAATAAAATAAAATGAAAGTAAATAAAATAAAAATATGACCATTGTTTTAAAAAATGGAATGATATTGAACTAATTAGGATACTGATTATCAAATTATAATTCAAACCATGGTTAAATTGGTTATAATTAAATAAATATATTTTAATTATATATTATTTTTTACATAAAAATAAGAATAAATAAAAAATAATGATATAAATTTCAATAAAATGTGGTTTTAATGGAAACTGTAACCCCACTCGAGAAAATCATTAACTTAACCAAATACTTCTACATATCAATCACATAAGACATATTAAAAACACCATCCAAACAAATCTCAAAAAAGGGAAAATTACTCCCAGGTCACGTGGAAGAGAAACTATTAATAAAAAAAAAATATGAAATTATCAAATAATTAAATAATCTTAAGAGATTTGGGGGTAATAAATTCAATTTGCACAATGCTTAAACTACCCATATACAAAAATGACAAGTTACTAGAAACACAATGACAACTTGATGTAGTATAAATGATATCTGACAGTATGCAATGATAACTTAATTTGGCACAAATGACATCTAGGGCCATGCGATGAGAACCCCAAATTGTCACACTTAGTTGTCATTTGTCCCTTATCAAGTCGTCATCGCTTGCATCACCAGTTGTTATTTGTACCACATGAAATTGTTATCGCATTTCCAGTATGTGTAACATCCTACAATTTGTTTAGCTGAAAACCCAAGTTCTTAGCTAAAGAAATGATTAGAGAAATATAAATAGTATTATCGACTGAATAAGGATCAAATCATAAAGTTAAAAAGTATTATGGCCAAAAGACAAAGTAGCCAAAAATTTTAGAGACTAAACTGTAAATATGGAAAAGTTCAAGGGACCAAAATGTAAATTATGAAAAGTTACAAAAACTATACTTTCAGCTCAAAACAGCCCGGTCCAGATTTAAGATATGAAAGTACTGGGAGATAAAGTATAAAATTTTGGGTTGAATAAGAAACGTTAGAATTTTGATTTGAGGTCTCGATTAATTGATAAAAATTCGGTAAGTCCGAGAAAATTACTTGGAATTTTTAGGAGACCAACTGGACTTCAGAATTATGTGAGATTATGATAGAAGATACTTTGTGAATTATGGGAGATTGTAAAATAGACCACACTTCCAAAAGAGGTCCATATAATTTTAAATAGAATTTTAAAGTAATTTTAGGAGTTTGTCTACCTGCTCTAAAAATTATGATTTTATTCGTTGAGGGATCAGATCTAAACTAAAGACCATGAAAGTCTACCAGGAGGCTTAGAATGAATTTAGATGGGTTATATTGGACTAAGTCAAAGCCCAATAGCCAATATGAGCTCAAACTAAAATAGGGGCAAATTGTAATTTTGAGAAATTTTGGGCCGAAAATGGCAGTTCTAAAAAATATTCAGAAAAATCCCAATAAATTCCATAAAATGAAAAATGAGGTTCTAAGACATTTTTATAAAGGGGAATAGACAGAACTGCCCCTATATGAATTTTTATCATATCATGGTTTTTCTTGAGTTATATAGTAAAATCAAGTATTCGGACTATAAAAAGACCTTAAAAAAATATAAAGAAATAGGGATAAATATTTAAAGGGTCAATAATAATTTTAGATAGGTTAGATAGGGTCAAAGAGTATTCTAGAAAATATTGTTCTATTAAATAATTTATTTTCCCGAAAATCACCCCAATCGATACCAGTTAATTCCAGAAAAATTGGAGGATACTCAAGAAGCTCCATGAAAATCCATGAAGCTTCAAGAACCCATGAGTTGGCACCAAATGAAGGGAGGAAGGGAAAAGAAGAGAACAGCTCAAAAGTTGTCATGATTACAATTAAAAAGAGATTAAATCATAGCCCTTGAATCAAACTTTTAAGAATTGAATCTTAGCCCTTGATTCCTTTCAATTTGTTCTATAAATACCTCCTCCCAAGACCTCCATTTCGTGCAGCCCTCTTTACATAGGGGAAACTCTTGACAATTCAAAACTCAAGCCAAGATCAAAGCTTCTAACCTCCCAAAATTCAAGGATACTAAGGTAAGCATACTTCTAAGCTTTTAGTGATTTATTTAGAAGTTTAATTTATGGCTTTTAGGGGTTGGGAACCATGAATTTCTAAGGGTAGATGCTGTCCAAATTAGGAAAAGATGAAAGTTATGATAATAGTAGCAAAAACAAGTTGAAAAGGATAAAATGTAACATGTTCAAGCTTATGAAATCAATAATATCTTGGAATTGTTCTTGAAATAACTTGCTGTCCAGATTTGTGTACTCTATTTTAGGGTTGAGATATGATGATTTTAAGGCCTCCAATGTGTTCAAAATGCAATTTTGTGTACGGTAAAGTAAGAAGACCCTAATTGGAAGCCTTAAGCATCAAAGTGGAAATTTTTTAAAACCCTAGATTGTAATTTTTGTTTCTGTCCGTATGAACAGTACATGAGATGAAGAAATTTCAAACTTTGGATCACACCGTTGGATTCCTTAGCCAAAATTGCGTAGGATAGGATCCCAAGAGTTAATGTTAGTGCTTGGGAGAAATAAAACCCTAGTTTAATTCAAGAAAGGGTAGTTAAGGTTTTCAAATTTGAATTATGTTTAAGAAGTTGTAATTACATGAAATTGTTGTTCACTAATTAGGATTTGACATTTGTGCACATAAAGAACTTCAAGTCAACAAGGAAACAAAATGATCTCCAAGAGGTAACAACAACTCTAACTTTATCATTGTCTTGCAATTATTTATTGATATTGTTGTTTATGATGTTTGGTTGAGCATGATATTATGTGATGATGTGCAAGCTTGATGGGCTTGATGATATGGTAATATCCTTACTAAGATGTCATGACAAATGCATGTTAGAGAATGCCAAAATATGAAAATGATTATGTGGCTCCCATATCATATAACATGCTTTAGATAATTGTTTGATGATGTTAAAGGTTGTTAGTTGCTATTGGGATCTCTTTGGAAATCTCACTCTTTTTTAAACCAAACCATGTTAGGTGCTAAGCATTCTAGAAGCAAAGAGCCAATGGATGGTGTTTGAAGCATGCTTGGTTGTGTTAGATAAACCTATGTTATGTAAATATGGAACAAAGAGTAATTTGTGTAAGTTCTGTTTGGAGGCAGTGAGCTTGCCACCATGCTTTGAATATGATATTATATGAATTAAACCCTAAAATTTAGCATACTTAAATTTAACATCCTAAGATTTAAGTGGATATCAAGTACACCCAATTTGGATAAGAAACAAATTTATGGAGTTTTTTCAAAGTCAAGAGTTGAATTATGGAAAACTGAAAAAATTACCATATGAACATATGTTTTTGTGAATGTACTGGGAAAGCTACAGTAACTTTTGAACCTAGTTATTATTTTTCCCATAAAGATATCTTAAAGAGGTTTCAGTGGGACTTGGAAGCACCTCATTTAGAATTTTATAGATTGAAATATGAATTTTTAAAATTGGGCAAAATTCTAAAAAATACTAAATGAATAATACCCAAGAGGAATTTACAAAAATTCCATATTCTTGTTTCTAAATTTAATGGGTTCTAAAGTGGTTCCAAAGACTACAAATGGATCATATAAGGGTATTCAAGTAAGGATAAGACAATTTGTATATAATGGCAACTTAGTAATTATACAAATCGAATTTATTACTATTAGGTCTTTATTGTAGGTATGCTTTTTTTTGATACAAGGGAAATTTTTGGAAAGGGGTGAGTGTGACTATTTGAAGTATATTCGATTTTTAGGGAGTACTATTTTGTTATAATTCTAATCACGATACTTGAAAAAATATCCTAACTCTTGGATGTTAAAGTTTATGTCTGAAGATAATAGACAGCTTAACTTATTCAAGAAGGGAGACTTTAATTACACAAGAATTGCATTATATAACGGATTATCATTGAGGAAGGGGCTTCCCTTATGATGAATGGCCCAATATCAAACTGAGAGCTCATGAGATAATATAATAACAAATATAGGGATAACAATTAAAAATTTAGGATATTTATACTTAAAAAAAATTATCACTAATTGAAGTTTATGCACTTAACATAAGGGGTTACACAATTCAAGTATTCTAATACATTTGACTGAAAGCAACAATTAAAATTCCATTAAAAGACCAAATACCAAGATTAGCTTGATCTTTATTTTAGGTAGAGAGAATCATAACTTGGATGCTATCCTATATAATTAGTTAGAGCTCTCATGTAAAAAATGGTATATTAATAGATGAGATATGAAATCCTGATAATTACAGTTTTGGTCTAAACAAGTATATACTATTATAAAAAAAAATATCTGCATTATACAATTTAAAGTAATTTTTAACACAAAAGAAAGTAGAATAATCTCCACCATTATAATTGGTAAAAATGTCTTGATGTTCATAGTACAAGTCAAAATCAATATTGAACAACCCTATCTCAACACTTAGCTTCCTTTCTATGGCCTAAGGCTACAATTTAAGGATGGCATCTTCAACCACCTACCTTCTACAACTTTTAACTATAAATAGAACATTTATTTGTATTTATCTTCTACAAACTAGTTGTTATTGTTTACAGAGTATTTTCGCCTATTTTCGTCTTATACTTTCACCCCAAATATAAGTAATTCATTAAAAAAGATATTTTTTTTTAAAAAAAATGCATATTCATGAAGAAAGAACCACAAAAGAAAAGATGAAGGTGAAGTGCATTGAATATATTTGTATATTAGTTCCTTGAATTAAATATCTGGGTTGATCTTAACCTATATTGGTCATGCATAAATCTAATTTTACTTATGAGTGACTTTTGTTAATTCTTTAAATATCTATTTGGTACCATACAAAGACGGAATTTGCATCACACAGAATAATAGAGGGAAAAAAATCCCACAATAATCATCGTTGCATATAAATCATGTGGGTTTTATTCAACCCCCCGTAAGCTCATATATATGGGGTGTATGCATGTGTGTATGCATATAAACAATGGTTTGATGATCCTTTTATGAGCTGGAGTTTCACACCATTCTTCCTCTTCCTGCGTGCTTTAAATGCCGTAATTTTCTTTCAACGTTCTTTCTTATGCCCACCACACCAGGATAATAATAATCTTTCTCTTCCTCTGGTTCATTGTGGCGAGAGGAAGATTGGCGAGAGATAGACGCAATCTTTGAGGGTTTGGTCTTCGCCTGTACGTCCATCTCAATTTCGTTCAGACCCTTCTCTTCTGTGCTCCCTCCTCTCGCCTCCATTGCAGCTGCTCCATTTGAATTTCCTTCAATTCAATTCTGAAAAATTCGTCTTGATTCATGATTGTGTGCTCAACTGAACTGGATAGCCCAAGCTCACGACTTTGGAACCATTACTGTTCTTTCCTGCAGTGCATTTATGAATCCATATTTTCTTTACGTTTATGTATTGGCGTTTTTGGGTCAATGAATGCTTTGAGTTTTCGGTTGTTTTTTGTGATGCAATTTCGCGGCTTTGCTTGAGGACTAGGGTTTTTTAGTTGAAAGTTTATTGTTTTCTTGGTCATCTTCTCAAGGGATTCTGTATTTCGGTATTTGAGGTTGTTGTCTTGGTGAATTGCTTCAGTGGTGGAGATTCGGGTATTGGTGTCGGCTGTATTGTGAATATCGTTAGGACATGAGTCGCAGGGTGAGGAGAAAGGTCGCAAGAAAAGGAAAAGAGAAAGTGGTCTTGCCAAGTTACCCTGACATTCAAGATGAGGTTTCGGATTCAGACACTGAACGTGTTGTTGATTGGAGGGGCTTGCCTGATGACACAGTAATTCAACTGTTTTCATGTCTTAGTTATCGTGACAGAGCAAGCTTATCATCAACTTGTAGGACATGGAGGCTTCTTGGTAGCTCTCCATGTTTATGGACTTCTCTTGATCTTCGCTCTCACAGGTTTGATGCCACCATGGCATCTTCACTGGCTCCAAGGTGTGTGCATCTTCAGAAGCTTAGATTTCGTGGGGCTGAATCTGCTGATGCGATAATTTATCTTCAAGCTAGGAATTTGCGTGAAATAAGTGGTGACTACTGCAGGAAGATTACTGATGCGACCCTTGCAGTAATTGTGGCCCGGCATGAGTTACTTGAGAGCCTTCAGCTTGGTCCAGATTTCTGTGAAAGAATCAGCAGTGATGCTATAAAAGCAATTGCTCATTGCTGTCCAAGGTTAAGGAAACTTAGACTCTCAGGCATTAGGGATGTAAGTGCTGATGCCATTAATTCGTTGGCTAAGCATTGTCCGAATTTGACTGATATTGGATTCATTGACTGTTTGAATATTGATGAGCTAGCATTGGGAAATGTGTTATCAGTTCGTTTTCTTTCCGTTGCGGGGACTTCAAGTATGAATTGGGTTGTAGTTTCTCATCTTTGGCATAAGCTGCCCAACCTTACTGGAATAGATGTTTCAAGAACTGATATTGGTCCATCTACTGTTTCGAGGTTGTTGTCAGCACAGAGATTGAAAGTTTTGTGTGCTCTGAATTGTTCTATACTTGAAGAGGACACCAGCTTCTCCACAAGTAAATACAAAAATAAGCTATTAATTGCCCTTTTTAATGATATTTTTAAAGGACTGGCTTCTTTATTTTTTGACGATACAAAGAATGGCAAGAATGTGTTTTTGGACTGGAGGAGCGTTAAGAACAATAACACGGACTTAAATGAACTTATGATCTGGCTTGAGTGGATCCTATCCCATACCCTTCTGCGATCTGCTGAGAGCTCTCCTCAACAGGGCCTAGAAAATTTCTGGGTTGAACAAGGTGGAGGACTCTTGCTTAGTCTAATGCAGAGCCCACAAGAGGATGTTCAGGAAAGGGCAGCCACAGGTCTTGCAACATTTGTTGTAATTGATGATGAAAATGCTAGCATTGACTGTGGAAGGGCTGAAGCAGTTATGCGTGATGGTGGCATACGGCTACTTCTTGGCTTGGCAAAATCATGGAGGGAGGGGCTTCAGTCTGAGGCAGCTAAGGTGAATCTACTTTTTCTTCCTGTGCATAAATGGCCTATCAAAGTTTTTTATGGTCATTCATATATAGACTTCTTTTAAGATTGATTGATGTGTAGTTTTTGGCCAGTTACTCTGGGTAGCACATGTTTTATGTATAATTATACCTTATATTTGTCCTTTCTGTTGCCTTTAATTGTTTACTTATAATGCTGATAGAAGGAAAAAAAAAACTCTGACCTACACATTATTTGGTATCAAACTTCTTAAATATGAAGGCCATTGCAAATTTGTCTGTCAATGCCAATGTTGCAAAAGCTGTTGCAGAAGAAGGGGGAATTGATATTCTTGCTGGTTTGGCGAGATCCATGAACAAGCTGGTGGCTGAAGAGGCTGCTGGAGGATTGTGGAATCTCTCTGTTGGTGAAGAGCACAAGGTTTGGTTTTCTAGCTTATTTGAATTCAAGTTTTTTTTTTTTGCATTTCAGATTTAAAGTCTTAGTTATGAATGAAGGAGTATTCTGTTTTAGGGTGCAATTGCTGCGGCTGGTGGAATACAAGCATTAGTAGATCTTATATTCAAGTGGTCCTCCAGTGGGGATGGAGTTTTGGTATTTTCTTCTATTTTATGTATATATGGGCATTGAATGTGGCCTGATCTTTCTATAATTGGAGTTTCTTTCTTGAAACAAATACAGCAGTAGGCTAACTTATTATTTGTGCTCCAGGAACGTGCTGCTGGTGCGCTAGCTAATTTGGCAGCTGATGACAAGTGTAGTACAGAAGTTGCACTGGCTGGTGGTGTACATGCTTTAGTGATGCTTGCGCGTAGCTGCAAATTTGAGGGAGTGCAAGAGCAGGTAGTACAGTGATACTTACTATCATTGACGTCGTGACATAACCAATAATGATATGTTCTAGTTTAGAATTGCTTTTCTTTACTATGTGTCTTGTGTTCATGTTCATTTTAACAGATGAAGATGTGTCATGTGTCTCGTGTATATTCTTTTTGCTAAAGTTCCACGCTCTGATTCTCTAATTGAATGCTTTTTAAGCTCTTGTCCTTTCTATTGAGTAAAAATGTAAATAAAATGGTACTGAATAGTTAGTGTCAATTCTCTTAAACAATAGGCTGCTCGTGCATTGGCTAATTTGGCTGCTCATGGAGATAGCAACAGTAACAATGCTGCTGTTGGACAAGAAGCAGGGGCTCTGGAGGCCCTTGTTCAACTTACACGCTCTCCTCACGAGGGGGTCAGGTATGCTTCAGTCATTCTACTTATTCTCAATACATGTCTATTAATCTATAGTTGGGACCAAAGTCTAGGAAATAATAAGAACAGTACTGCTATGTTGAAAGCAGAGAAAATAGGAATTAGAGGCAGCTCTATGTTGCTCTAACCAGTATTTACAACCTGAATCCAGTATAGCAATTACAGCAGAAAAGATAAAAGTAACAAAATGGGCTCTAGCTTAAGTCTTGACTATTAGATGTCTTGGTAAACCACAACTGAAGGTTTTCTTGCCTTTTCTCCTCCCTTCCACCCTTTTTGTCCTTCAAGAACATGCACGTCTCACCTACCATGTCGCCCCCTATCTTTTTAACTTTAGTAGTCACAGATTCTTGCATCTCTACTTTTCTTCCTCTGCCACACTTCCTTTAATACAGTCCAAAATTCCAACATTATTGTCCTGACTGTCTTACTCCTTGCTTTGAAGGGTATTATAGGTAATTGGTATAACTCATTGATGTGTTTCCCATCTTTGCATATTTGTGTGTTCATGCGTCTTTTTGTAATTATCTTTTGGGTTAAGGTCTAATTTTGTCCCGGAAATTTTCACATAGGAGCTACGAGTATTTGAAAGTTTTTTTTAGATAAATATCACCCCAGAAGTCTTAAAAACGGAACAATATTGCCCCTAGCTGTTAGGTGGACTCAGGCTTTGAGGTCAAGTAATAAATTGACAAATATCTTTCCAGTTTTAGTTTTGGAAGGTCATTATTTGAAACAAAGGGGTTCAATCCAAATTTATCTCCACCTCACGTGGCTCTTCCTTGCTAAAAATCCAAAAACTAACATTACTCTTCATGTGCAAAACAATTATATGGAAAATGTTTGATACACTTTTTTCTAATCTTACATTCTATTGTATCTTGGATTAATAGGACGCCAAAGTATTTAAGGTACTTCTTATTGGTATGACATTTTAAAATTGCTATAGAATGGATACAAGTGGTATTTTAGAGTAGTTAGCAAAGCTCAAAAGGATGTGATGTGAGAGTCCTTTGTTTTTTATGAATGTCATGACTTACAACTTACAAGAAGCCCCCAAAAGAAAGTCATTCTATTTCACCTTGATATTTAGCATGATACCTACCATCTTAAAGGGTAGTGTCCAAAGATGTCTCTTGGATGTTGATGGACATCTAAGATGTTAGGATAACGATAACAGTATAACATTCAACTCCATAATTTGATGATTTTGTCATTGTGTATTGTTATATGTTTGAAGCTTAACATGTGGTTGAACACTTTAAATATTATTTTTCTTCTGTGGCTGGGAAAATGAAAAGTTATTATTGTTCTAGCCTAATGAGGGAACTGTGGGAGTCCCTTGATAATCTTCTTTGACATTGTTTGGCTGCTCATTTGTAGCCTAGTTGACCTTATTGCCAGCATTTAGTGGAGTTTGAAATAGAATCTGTTATTAAGTGGGATGTAATCAGAAGTAGACTTGCTACCTAAGAGTAGCCAATCTGTGTTTATTAAAGAGAAATTGGCATTTTAAAGTGGTCAGACATGGGAAACATGAAGGATTTTTTCCCCAACCAAGGGAGACCTGGTTGCGTGTTTGTCCATTTTGTTTCCTTGGAAAGGTTACTCCTTCCATGTTTTTGATATTCTACATCTGAATCTAATTTTACTCCTTTTGCAGGTATTATTTGTGATTTTCCTATATTAAAATCCTTCATTCTCTTTGATCTCTACTATTGTACTCGCCAAAATGGTACATGCATTCTACTGAGGACTTGACCTTTTATAAACATATATCTCATTTTATAGGCAAGAAGCTGCTGGTGCACTTTGGAATTTGTCATTTGATGACAGGAATCGAGAAGCCATTGCAGCAGCTGGTGGAGTTCAGGCCTTGGTATACTGTTTACCTTGTTCATTTGATGTTTCTACTGTTGTATTTTCATGCATAATTTGGTACTGCTTCCAGTTATGCCATGTATTTAACACTTGTGGCATAAGTATTTTACAGAAGTTGTTTCCTAAACACTTTTGCATATGTTGTATGTAACCTCCTCTTAATATGAAGTTACTAAATATTATTTTGTCTGATTAAAACTAATCTTTCTATAATATTATATATTTGAATACGTGTAGATAATATTCTGCTGATTATATAGAGATATTGTAGTTATGATTGTAGATATTATTAGATTAGTTATTTGAGATATGATATAATATTATTTTCATTTATTACTCACTGTAAATGAGGCCCATGATTCTTGGACTGATATTACTGTCTAGTTGTATACATATGATATGATCAATGATATACTAGAGAATTATTCCAAAAATTCTGTCTACCTTGTGTCAGTCTTCATGGTATCAGAGCTGACGTTGGAGATGAGCATTGCAGATGAGAAAATGTCAAACGAGCAACCACGGTAGGACACACTACATAGGATCCCTACACAAGATACAACTTATCTACTTAATTACTCATATTTCTAAAATGACCCTCTAGTACCAGTAGCTATCATATTTTCCCTTCCAAATGTAGCATACTAACATATAGGAAAAAAAGTAAAAAAATAAAAAAGGGGTACTCATGGGCAGGGTAAGGCAGGGCAACCTTCATGCCCGGTGCATAGCCTGGAAAATGCATGTGCTATATTTTGTAACCCGATGCCTAGCCCTACCTTTTATTTATCTGGCTGAGCAGGGCATTTTTATTGCGGGGTCGGGTGGGCATATCGGGTCGCAGGCTTTATGTACAACCCTATTAGGGGTCGACTTCTTGCTCGTGAGCCGCTACAGTCGGTCAGAGAAGCTTTCGCGATTCTGAGATATGAAAAGTCTCGCCGCAAGGTTATGCTCCAAGACAAGCCACATCCTAAAGCTCCCTGTGTGAACTCTATGGAAGCGTCGGCCCTCGGTACCCGAGCCAATCCACGCACATCAGATCATCCCTTTTGTGACCATTGTAGGAAAGTGGGACATACTAAAGATACTTGTTGGGATATTCATGGTAAGCCCCTTGATTGGAAGCCAAAAAAGGGTAAGTTAAGGGGGTATGTAGCTGATCTCTCTAAACAGGATATGTCTTCTTCTCCTGCCCCTGATCAACAGCCTAATTTTGGAAAGGCTAGCAGCATTAGAAAATAAGCAAGCTACTGCTAGTGTGGTATAACGAGGTAAATTTTTTAAAACTTTGGCCACCATTAAATGTATGAATTCTGGACCTATTTGGATGGTTGACTCGAGTGACTCCGACCACATGACTAATAATAAATCTTTATTCTCCATAATGTTCCCACTAAGACTTGGCTTACCGTAAAAATTGTTGATGCCTTAACCCCTATTGTAGCTGGTATTGGGAATATTAAAGTCACTGATTCCTTAACTCTAAATGGGGTTCTACATGTTCTCAACTTAAAGTGTAATTTGTTGTCTGTTAGCCAACTGGCCTAAGATAAACGTTGTCATGCTAAGTTTTTGCTACTCACTGTTTTTTTCAGGGTCTATTCACGGGGACAATTGGCATTGCTAAAAAGTGTGAAGGGCTTTACTACCTGAATGACTGTGTGAATCGGACTATCCGATCTTGTAAGGCTATGTCTCTCCCTCAGATTAGTGAAATAGAACTGTGGCATCAATGTTTAGGACATCCCAATCTCCATTACATGATTACTATGATTCCCTCCATTTGCAATAATAAAAAGAATTTCAATTTTCATTGTAACTCTTATGACATCGCTAAACACAACCGTATTTCGTTTCCTACTTTTTCCTATCGTCCTTCCAAACCGTTTTCCCTCATTCATAGTGACTTGTGGGGTCCATCCCATGTCCCAAATAGTACTCAATCGATGTGGTTTATGACATTCATTGATGATCATACCCATGTCAGTTTGGTCTTTTTGTTAAAAGATAAAATTCAAGTCCCGCAAACATTCATTCAGTTTTATCATATGGTCCAAGGCATTCTACATAAAAGTTCTTGTCCTCATAGACCTCAACAGAACGGCATTGCTGAAAGCAAAACTATCACCTAGAAATAGCTAGAGCCATGATAATTAGTTGCAATGTCTCTTCCTTCTACTGGAGTGATGTTGTTCTTCAAGCTACATTTCTAATCAATCGAATGCTTAGCAAACCCCTCTCCTTTCGCACACCATTACAGGTGTTACAGGCCAATTTTAACCTTCCTTGCCAGGAAAACACTCTTCCCTGAGGGTCTTCAGTTGCACCACTTATGTCCTTCTTCACCAAACCACCAAACTTGAACCCAAAGCCATCGGATGCATTTTTTTGGGCCATGTCAGGACACAAAAAGGGTACAAATGTTATGACTCCATCTCTAAACGTCTCTATCTCACTTTTGGTACCACGTTTCATGAAACCTTCCTTACTACCCTTTGTCTTCAATTCAGGGGGAGAACTAGAGAGAATCTTTGACGTCACAACCTGAGCCCGAACATCTATCTCAGTCACAACCTGACTCTGTATTAGATCTTGACTATAAAGAAATCCGTGGGTTGTAAATGGGTCTTCACTCCTAAATACCCTTCTTATAGGAGTCTGGACAAATATAAGGCACATCTAGTTGCGAAAGGGTTCTCACAGGTATATGGTATGGACTATACAGAGACATTTGCACCAGTAGCAAAACTAAATACTATCGGAGTCTTGTTATCCTTAGCTTCTAACCTAGACTGATCGTTACATCAAATGGATATAAAGAACGCTTTCTTGAATGGGGAACTGAAAGAGGAGGTGCATATGAAGCTACCTCCAAGATTTCCAAGTGAGAAGGCAAATCAAGTCTGTAGACTCAAGAAATCCCTATGTGGACTCAAACAATCTCCTCGGGTATGGTTTGAAAGATTTACCCGCATTTTGAAAATACAGGGATATACTCAGATAAAGTGACCATGCTTTATTATTCAGACACCTAAAAGGGAATATAGTCATACTAACAGTATACGTTGATGACATTATCCTCATAGGTAATGATTTAGCAGAAATTGAGCGCATTAAGAATGCATTAAACCAGGATTTTTAGGTCAAGGATCTATGACAGATGAAATACTTTCTTGTGATGGAGATAGCTAGATCAAAGAAATGAATCCACATCTCACAAAGAAAGTACATTATGGATCTTTTAAAGGAAATGGGTATATTAGGTTGTAAACCCACTGACACGATAAGAATTGATAAAGTAAGAGATGACAAAGATCTGGGAAAGGAAGTGGATTTAAGGAGATATCAGTGCATAGTGGGAAAACTGATTTACTTATCACACACTTGGCCATAGATTGCCTTTGCAGTCAGTGTGATAAGTCAATATTCCCACAATCCAAAGCAGAAACACCTAAATGAAGTTTACATGATTATAAGGTATCTGAAAGGGTCACCAGGACGTGGTCTCCTATTTCAAAAAACATCAAAAAGGTCTGTAGAGATATTTACTAATGCTGATTGGGCAGGTGACCAAGAGGACCAGAAGTCAACATCTGGATATGTCACCTTTGTATGGGGAAACTTGGTTACTTGGCATAGTAAGAAACAGAATGTAGTAGCTAGAAGCAGTGCGGTAGTAGAATTCTGGGCCATAGCGCTTGGAGTTTGCAAAGGGATTTGGGTAAAGTGGATACTAGAGGAATTGAAATTGCCTACAAACTTACCCATTGCACTTCATTTTGACAATATGGTTGCTATAAGCATTTCTCACCTGGTCCAACATGTTCGGATGAAACATGTAGAGATCGATAACACTTTATAAGAGAAAAGATTGATGAAAAATTGTGGAACTCAGATGCCCCCTCTAGAGATTAGACAGTAGATGTCCTCACAAAAGCACTAGGCAGAGAAAAATTAGAATACTTTATTGGCAAGTTGGACATGTTTGATATCTATAGTCCAACTTGAGGGGAGTGTAGATATGCTGAGATTACAGGGATAGAGGGATTGTAGGGATTAGAACTTTATTGTCTTGATTGCATTACTTATTGTAATTCATTATGAATTTTAGGAAATCAAGAAGCCTCATTATATAGTCCTGATTTCCATATCAATGTATATATTGTATTGTACAGGTCATTGAATGAATACAATTTGAATTTCTCCACTGTTAGTGCACTTGTAGTGAGCCAACATTCACATGATCATAAACAGAAACACTAAAATGAAGTTTATAGAATTTTGAGATATCTGAAAGGATCACCTGGCAGGGGGCTACTATTCAAGAAGACTAATAAGAGGATGGTAGAGATTTATACTGATACAGATTGGGCAGGAGGCCATGAGGATAGGAGGTCCACTTCTGGATATGCAACATTTGTTTGGGGCAACCTTGTCACGTGGCGCAGTAAGAAGCAAAGTGTAGTAGCAAGAAGTAGGGCTTAACCTGAGTATAGAGCCATAGCTCGGGAATTTGTGAGGGTATATGGGTGAAGCGAGTACTTTAAGAGCTAAAGATGACTGTAGATCTACTAATACGGTTCTACTCAGATAGCGTGTTAGCTATTAGTATCTCACACAATCCTATTCAACATGATCGCAAAAAGTATGTTGAAATAGATATATGCTTCATACAAGAAAGGATTGATGAAGGAACTATTGATCTCTGATACATACCCTCTAAGGAACAAATAGCAGATATGCTTACCAAAGGCCTAGCTCGGGACAAATTTGAATATTTTATTAGCAAGTTAAACATGATAAATATCTATGTTCCTATTTGAGGGGGAGTGTAGATAATATTTTGCTGATTCTATGGAGATATTGTAGTTATGATTATAGATATTATTAGATTAGTTATTTGAGATATGATATGCTATTATTTTCATTTATTACTCATTGTAAATCAGGCCTCTTGGACTGATATTACTCTTTAGTTGTATATATATGATATGATATGATCAATGATATAGAGAATTATTCCAAAAATTCTGTCTACCTTGCGTCAGTCTTCAATACGTTTTTAGCCAAAGTACATTATGCCAAATAGGGATTGATGTGCATGGTAATTAACAGATATTTCCTCCTCTTGGTATGCTCCATTAAAATTGATTTTGAGGAATGTAACCATTGAGACAACTGTTGACCATTGTCAACCCACCTCAAATAACTTTTTTGTTTAACGTTTTTTTTTCATATTATTTACCTGTGAATGCTTGAAAGGAAGTAGATTTTCGTTTATTGCTTTCTCTTCTCTTATTAAATGGAGGAGGAGGAGGAAGAAAGAAATTAAATGAAAGAAAGCAAAGAAGTGAATACAATATGGTGTTCTCTGAAACATGCTAAAATGATATCTGAATTATTTTCAGATCAGCCCATTCCCTTCATAACTGGATATTTTATGTGTATAAATGAAGTGAATGTTGGATCAACTTGATTGTGTGTGTTGAAGGAGTTTTGAGGAAGTTAACCCCGTTTTGTTTTCAAATTTCTGTAGCAATCTGTTTTAAAGGACAAACAATACACTCTTGTAACTGATCTGGAAAGTATTTTGTACTTAGCACCTGCTTCTGTCAAATGGGTAGATTATAATAAGAAGTCTTCTGGCCATTTTCCAACTAGCAAACCTTGTCTGTTTATTTTGCCTTATCTGAAAAATAATATTTATATGCATCATAAATGAATTTAATCAGACAATCATTTATTTTTTGTAGCAAAAAGGTTTTAACATGTTGAAGCTTTTGACGTGATTTATGTAGGTTGCTCTTGCACAATCTTGTTCTAACGCCTCCCCTGGACTTCAAGAGAGAGCTGCGGGTGCTCTCTGGGGATTGTCAGTTTCTGAAGCCAATAGGTAAGTATGAGAGTTTTCATTTATCTGTAAATTTTGCTCTGTAGAATCATGATTGTTAGACAATTTATTATTATGATATTTTTGAAGTGCTACTGCAAATTGCTTTTTGCCATAATTTTAACTTATTACAAGCTGCTTTGCACTTCTATTGCTGATTACATTCTTTTTGAAGTGCTATTGTTATGTTGCTTGGGTTTTAAATAATTTTGTTGTATTACCCTCACATCTTTTAATATAATGCGTTCTCATTTTGTCATTTTCATTATTTTGTTCCTTTTACTAACTTCTTTTTGCAGAAAAATAATAAGGGGCCTAGGAGTCTTTTTCTAAGTTGCTTCCACATCCCTGATGTTTAAAATTCTACCTCAATGAATATTAAAATTCTAAATTGTAAACTGACTTACCACACCAATTGCATAGCATATATCAGGGCGAGTGTAGGGCGAGTGTGGGACAAGTACAAGAGTTTTCCCACAAGCTTCTTATACCTGTCTGCATCTACAGGCATTGAGTCCTTTTCCTTATCATCAAGTTTACAAGCAAGTTTTATTGGTGTTTCTGCTAACGTAGCCCCCAACATCCCTATTTCTTTTAGTAGGTCCAGAGTATACTTCCTTTGGGATACAGTGATTCTGTTCTTAGAACTTGCAACTTCCATTCCCAAGAAGTACCTGAGACTTCCCAAGTCTCACTTCAAATTCCTTTTCTAGTGACTTCTTAAGTCTTATTAGTCCATCGATGTCATCCCCTGTTAGGATAATATCATCAACGTACACAATAAGGATGGCTATCTTGTCTTTGTTGTGTTTTACAAACAGTGTGTGATCTGCTTGGCACTAAGTGAAACCAACTCTCTTTACAACCTTTGAAAATCTTCCGAACCATGCTCTTGGGGATTGTTTTAGTCCATATAATGACTTGTAGAGTCTACATGCTAGCCCCAAAGTATTATATTCAGCAAGTCCTTCTAGAATATCCATATAGACTTCCTCTTCTAGGTCTCCATTGAGGAAGGCGTTTTTCACATCTAGTTGATGTAAAGGCCAATCCAAGTTTGCTGCTAGAGACAAAAGTATTCGGATAGTATTTAACTTTGCCACTGGTGCAAAGGCTCTTGATAGTCAATGCCATAGGTTTGAAAGTATCCCTTTGCTACAAGCCGAGCCTTGTATTTGTTTGTAGAGTCATCAGGGTTGTATTTCTTTGTAAATGCCCATTTACACCCCATAGTTTTCTTTCCTGGTTGTAGTTTCATGAGTTTCCAAGTCTGGTTTTTAATGATGGCTTTCAATTCATCTACTATGGCCCCTTTCCAGTTTGAATCTTTAATGGCTGATCCAAAGATAGTAGGCAATTGCTCATCTGCTAAGTGTGCAACAAAACTTCACATAGAGGTTGACAATCTATCATAGGAAACAAAATTGCCAATAGAAAGTCGAGTACATGATCTTACCCCTTTTCTCAAGGCAATTGGCCACCTGAGATCGCCAGACCTAGGAGCTGAGGTTGAATCCTGGGACAGTTCAGTACTAGAGGGCTCTACATGATTTGGATTTTCTTCCTCTACTATTGTGCCTTCTATTGTTGCAGTATTTGTTGTCTCAGCCTCAGCGTCTGTCTCTGGATCATCACGTGGTGTTGTCTCTGTGAGATTAGGATCAGTGTCAAGGTCAGGGTCAAGTTCAGAAATATCTGCAATGGGGCCAATGGTTGGTATAGGTGCTACTGGTATGGGTATATGATTAATCAAAAACTCCCATTCTCTCATGCTCTCACCCTGAATGGGTGTTTTGGGGTAAAAAGGTAGGTGTTCAGCAAACGTAACATTCATGGTGTTGTAGAATTTCTTTTGGGTAGGAGAATAACACTTGTATCCCTTTTGTGTGGGTGAGTATCCAACAAAAATACATTTTATGGCATGGGGATCCAGTTTGCCCTCATTGTCATTGTGAACATAAGCAATACACCCGAAGACCTTTTCAGGGATGTGGTTTAGGAGAGAAGTCGAGTAGGCTTTGGAGAGAAGGTCAAAAGGAGTGGAATAGGTAAGAGTTTTTGATGGCAGACGATTGATTAAGTAGCAATTAGGATGACTTTCCCCAATAATACTTTGGAACATTATTTGTCAACATGAGGGCAGGGGTAACATCAATGAGATGGCAGTTTTTTCGCTTTGTAGTGCCATTCTGTTGTGGTGTATTAATACAGCTAGTTTAGTGGATAATAACATGCTGTTGAAGGTAGGTTTAAAGCTGCACATTGGTATATTCCCTTCTATTATCACTTCTAAGAACTTTTATCGAGGTTCATACTGGGTTTGGATCATTTTGTGAAAATTGATAAAGATTTGTGTGAAGTCGGATTTTTCTTTCACGAGGATAACCCAAGTGAACCTTGTTTGGTCATCAATGATAGTAACAAACCATTTTGCATGGGAGAAGGTTGGTACATGGGTAGGTCCCGAAATATCACTGTGTACAAGAGAGAAAGGGTGAGAGAATTCATGAGAATGGGGTTTGTAGCTATGTTTGGTATGTTTAGATTGCTGGCAGATTTCACAAAAGTCAAAAGATGAAATTTTTTATAGACTTTGGGAAAATTCTGGACATGTATTTGAAATTTGGGTGGCCTAACCTATAGTGCCAAAGTAAATTTCTTCATCTGAAAAATGAACTTGGGTGTCGGCTGCACAGCTGGTCACTTATCTTGAGTTATGCTTTGAAAGATTTCCACTTATATAGTAAAGTCCCTCTAGTAGCTTGGCCGTTCCAATCGTCTTCCTCGACTCCAAGTCCTGAAATAAACAAAGAGTGGCTAGAAGTCAATATGGCATTCCCCGGATAGAGTAGTTTTACTAACAAAAATCAGGTTGCACTTCAGGTCAAGAGCATATAAGATGTTAGTAAGCATAACAGTACCAAACAAGCACACTTCTCCTATTCCGTGGACTTTAATATATTTCCCATTTGCTACTTTTATAGACACGAGAGTATCACTAGGTTTAACATTTCGAAGAAGGTTAAGGTTACCAGACATATGATCAGTGGCTCCAGAGTCAACAATCCACATTTGATCATTATGAACCTCTATCCAAAGTGCTACAATAGCATTACCTATGTATGCTATATTACTAGTGGTTATAGACTGATTTCTGGACTCATGTTGTTGCAGTATTTTCCTGAGAACTCCGAGTTCCTCTCTGCTTAGTTTCTTATCAGATGCTCCAGTTGGGTCGGAGATAGCAGCATGAGCAGTGTGAGGGTTTGCCTCATTTCGGCCTTATTTTTCATGTGTGGTGGTTTATCGTGTAGCTCCCAACATTCATCTTTGATATGTCCTAATTTCTGACAATGATCACACCATTTTCCACTTTTCTTTCCCTTCGAGCTAATAATTTTTGCGACAATGGCTTCTAGATTGGTCTTATTATCTTGTGGTGGTTGTGGGGTTGGAAGATGCAATCTACTTTCTTCCTGCTTAGCCATAAAGAAGACTTCTCTTAAAGAGGGTAAGGTTTTTTGGTTCATAGCCATTCTTCTAATCTCATCAAATGATAGTTGCAGACCGAGCAGGAATTTATTAATTCTTCTTTCTTCCTTTAGCTTCTTGTACAGCTGAGCATCAGCAGTGCATGACCATTCAAGAGTGTCATGTTCGTCTAGTTGGTGCCACAGAGGAACAAGTTTAGACTAGTATTAAGTGATTGTGGAATTTCCTTGTTGAACTTTCTTCAAGTTGGCTTCAATATCAAGGATTGCAACACGGTTTTTAAATGCTGCAAACATATCTCGCCATGTTTCCCAGACTGTTTGGCTGGATTTGTACAACGTGAAAGTTGCACTGATTTTGTAGTCATTGAATTCACAAGCCGCAATTGAACACCAAGTCTTCTTCCTGCCACATGCTGTATCTTGGATCTGTTACTGATGGTTTTGCGGTAGTACCATCCAGATATCCAAATTTCCCTTTTCCAGCGACCAAGAGGCGAACGCCTGAGGCCCACTACAGATAATTGTGGCCATTAAAGAAGTGAATAGTTATTTGTGATGAACTGGCATCATGTGGCGCTTGGAGGCTCGCATTTGACACCGGCAGCACTGTGGTATTGTCTGCCGATAGATGCAAGCCGCCCTGGCCGTCGTTGTTCAACCCAAAGCTGAACTGAATCATTTCAGCTCTGATACCATGAAGATTTTGATGCCAGAATTTAAGTTTTTATTCATCTTTGAGGCTGATATAAATAGATACAAATTCAGACATAGCATTAATATAAAATCCCTAAACTTATGGCAAGATGGCTCCTATATTCTCTATGATTACGGGATACTGATATAGAATAATAATCCCCTGATTTTAGGGATCATAATTAGTGGAGGGAATTAAAACATATATTAGAATGAAGACAATAAATGTAATCTTCTATATTTGGAAATTCCCTATTTTAACGCTAATAGTAGCAAGTTTGGCGTATATGATCTCTACACATACTAGCTTGAGGAGAAGTGCTGAGAATTAATATTGATCCACTATTTATTGTATAAGTTTAGGGTTAATTAGACAAAGACAAGGAGGATAGAATGATTAATTATTATTTCATTAATTCTTTTTCTTATACATACGAAACTCTGGTAGATTAGTGTGCACTGACCTACTTTCTCCACATTTATCTTATTTCTCTCAGTTTATCAAGATTAAAAGGAAGAAGCCCCTTATTCTAGAATTAAAGTAAAGCTTGAAAATGAAAGATTTATGTCTCAAGATTCCATTGACTCCTAGTTTGTCAATACGTATTGTGAACGAATAGAGAACTTGTTTGAAGAGGGTAAGTTTAATAAAGAGAAATGTAGATGGAAAATAAGTTCAGTGCATCATAAATACTCTCAAACTAACGAGTCTACCCAAGTAGGAAATAAATAGAAAATAAAGCTTGAGTGCTTCTTTGGTTTTATTGTCCGGCTAGTATAGGGTTTGAAGTTGATCACATGATATTTCCTTTAATTTGATTTCTTTTCATTATTTATACTTAAATATGTTCATTAACTTGATTTGTTCTCGAATTTGATTATATATGAAACTATTTTCATAATGTAATTTTAACTTCTACTCTTTATTTATTCACATGTTCATTGATCTTAATTTGTTTTCTTAGCATTGCTATTGGACGAGAAGGAGGTGTCGCACCCTTGATTGCTCTAGCGCGGTCTGAAGCTGAGGTAATTTATTTTCTTGTTTGGTTAATGTCTAGGAATATATTTACATATGATGTGCAACTTCATTATAATGCTAAAATAGGTTCCTGTATTGTGGCATGGATTTGCTTATTCTAGGGATGATTCATTATTATGAATAATCTTTTGAGTTCCTTAGCAGTTTTCCCCTTAATTATATTTTTACCTTCGACTCATTTCTCCTTGGTTGCTTCAATACAAATGGTGTTAAATTATGCATCAAAAGCTTTATCGCTTTTTAAGATACTAATTGGATGGATATACAGTCTACATTTTGTGGTAAATATGTAAATAGGGTATTTATGTAAATATAGTAATTATATAAATTCAAATTATAGATATTATTGGATAGATTATTTCCGATAAGATAGAGTAGAACATCTTTGAGTATCATATCAAAATCACAAACGTAATATTTGTGATCCTCTTATATTCTATTTATATCGGGTTAGACTGAGAATGAAAGATCATTGGACTATTATTCAGATAAAGGTCTATATGGTATCAAAGCCGAACTTCTTCAGCATCCAAGTTACTATTTTGTAGTCGCGACCTACCTTCTAGTTGACGTCCATGGCTCTTGATGATGGGTCCGACACCTTGAAGGCTGGAGTTTCCTATGGGTCGAGCTCTGGCTTTAATGGAACTTACTCCAGAGTTCCCATTGCAATCGTCTCTTACAAACTAACGTTGAGATGGGCCCAGGCCATTGTTCGCGTAGTAGGAGGCCATGGCAAACTTAAGTTTATCACTTGAAGTAAAGATAGCAACTGATCTAGTATCCTTGGCGATGAGTTAGTGGAAAATTGACAGTTCACTCGTCTCTTCATGGCTGATCAATGCCATGTCTCCCCAACTCAAACGAAGTTTTATGTACCTGCCGACTACAAAAGGATATCTAGGATGCCGTGAGAACATCCTACTCTGTGGGGAAGGATCATTCACTATTTGATCTTCGGCATTGAACATGGCGATGCATACAAGGTTCACGAAGTGTGCATGAGTACAGGCTTAAACTTATGGAGTTGTGGCAGGAACTAGATCTTTATCGTGATGACGACTGGTGCTCGCTCGTTGATGTTGTTCACAACAAGCGCAATATTGAGATTGAATGTAGCTTCCTCTTGCTAATTTGAATGATGAACTTGATGATGTCGGGCTCGCATTCTAAGCTACACCACTCTTCCATCTGCACTGGAAGTTTACTCTTAAGTACACCGAGAAGAATCCAGATGACAGATAATGCTTACGGAAACAAAGCAGATTTCCTCTAACACATATGCATTTGTAAGTAAAAATACCAGCCCTAGTCCCATTCGCATGAGCAGAGGGTTACCCAGTTATGAACATTGTAATAAGGTGGGCCATACTTAGGATAAATGCTGGGACCTACATGGAAAACTAGTGGACTGGAAACCTCACAAAGGTAAGCCTAGGGCGCATCAAACTTCACAAGAAAGTGATTCATCATCTTAACCAGGGACGTGCTACTTTTAGTAAGGAACAAATAAGTGAAATAGTGCAAGTTTTGAAGAACTTGCAAGCTGAACATAGGCCCACTGGTTCTGCTTCCCTAGTTCATAAAGGTATCTCCCTTGTTGCTCTCAATACAACTACTTTTCCTTCTAAATGCATTGTAGATATTGGTGCCTCAGACCACATGACTTCGAATGAACAAATGTTTGTTACATATCTTCTATAAGTAGGCGATAAGAATATTACCACGGCTATGGTTCACCTTCCCCTATACTTGGAATCAGTTCTGTTACCCTTTCAAAATCTTTACATCTTGAATATGTTTTACATGTTCCTTACTAGGCTTATAATCTTCTTCCAACTAATAAGTTGACTAAACAAGCCAATTGCTTTGCTCACTTCTATTCTACTCATTATGTATTTCAGGATCTCTTATCGGGAAAGATGATTTCGAGGGCCTGACCCCCTAAGAAACTGAAAAAGTCAGAGTTGAGAAAGGCTAATACCTACCTACCTGAGTCCATCCCTTCACCACCGTTAAAGAATATGACGGCTCTACTACCTCGACGCGTCTACAGTGAGTGCTTTATGGTCCTGAATAAGCAATTCATTCTCATCATAAAAAGAAAGTGTTTTTTTATTATGGCATAAACGGATGGGTCATCCTAGCCTTTCTTATTTACAAAAATTGTTTCCAATTTACTTTTGAATAAAAATTTGAATTTTCATTGTGATATTTGTGAGTTGACCAAACATCATCGTACTAGTTTCTCCCCATCACCTTACAAACCCACTTGTCCTTTTTCAATAATACATAGTGATGTGTGGGGTCTCACGGATTCCCAATCAATCTCGTTCTAAATACTTTATCACATTCATTGACGATCACACTCGTATGTGCTGGGTGTACCTTTCGAAAGAAAAATCTGATGTTTTCGTTGCCTTCATTGAGTTCCATACCTATGTTAAGAATCAATTTGATACTTCAATTAAAGTCCTATATACTAATAATGGAATTGAATATTTTAATCACACACTTGGCTCTTTCCTTTCACAAAATAGAATTGTTTATAAAAGTAGTTGTCCTTACACCCCACAACAAAATGGAGTGGCTGAACGTAAAAATAAACATCTCCTTGAGGCTTTGTTTGGTTCAAGTTAGGGGATGATAGGTTAAGTTAATTTAAGGGAGGGTAGGGAAGGGTAAGGGAGGTTGTGGTTGTAAAGGTAGGGGAGGAGAGATGATATTTTTGGTTTGGTTTGGGATGGGAGGGAAGGAGAGTTAATTAAAAGTTGACAAATATATCCTTATCTCTTTATTTAAATTTATTTACTCTTTATTTATAATATTTATATCAAAATTATTATTTCTTAATTTATGAATCTTAAAATTTTTTATCCGATTTATATATATATAATAAAATTAAAAAAATAAAAAATATAATAAAATTTTAAAATTGTTTCTTATTAATTTTATAATTATTATATATTTTAATATAATATATAAATTATTTACCATATTTATTAGGCTTTAGCAATCAAAGCAAAAATCATGTGTGGGGAGAATGCAAAAAAAAGTTTCAAATTATGAGGATACAATTGGAATATTAAAAATATAGAAAGGGCAATTTGGTCAAAATTAGATAAAAAATTCTTTCCCCTCCAAAAACCCCCACTTTTGGAAGGGAGGTGAGTACATAAAGATAAAAAATTTTACCTCCCCTCCCCTTCATTTTTTCTAACCAAACACATTTATACCTCCCCTCCCCTCCCTTCCAATCCAATCCAAAAACCCCCAACCAAACAATGCCTGAGGTTACCTATGCTCTCCTCTATACTTGTAATGTCCCACAATATTTTTGGAGTGATACTCACTTGATTAATTGCTTTCCAAGTCACGTTCTTTCATTCACTTCACCACTTGTTGAGCTTTGTAAAACATATGCCGTGTCTCACCTTGACAAGTCTCTTCCCCTTAGAATTTTTGGTTGTGTGGTTTGTGTTCACCTCCACTATTCACCATCTAAACTTGATCCTCGTGCTCATAAATATGTATTCCTTGGTTACTCCTTTTCCCAAAAAGGTTATAAGTGTTATGACCCTATAGCCAAACACCTTTTCATAGGTCGGGATGTTACCTTTATTGAATCTGAGCCTTTTTACACCAAGTCCATATAAAGAAAGAGTTGGAATGAATTTCAGACTATGGAACTTATGGCTAAACCCATACCACCTACATCCTTTTTTGACGCATCCACACCCTTGCCAGTACAACAAGAGAAACAAAGATGGGGGCAAGATATACTCTCGGAGACAATGAACAAATGCACTTCATGTTCCTGAGGAAGTACCAATCGTTGAACTGGTGATGGATTCCGAGCATAAGGATGATCATGTTGAGTCCACTCAACTAGGTATTACTAGTACTCTTGATATGCCTATTGCACTGAGAAAGCAGGCATGTGCATGTACTAAACATCCTATTCAGAAATATGCATCATATGCCCTCTCTCATAATTATTATGCATTTGTGACTAATCTTGACAATATCAAAATTGTCAACAATTTGTATGAGGTTTTGGCTGTTCCAAAGTGGAAACAGGTTGTACTGGAAGAAACGAGGGCCTTAGAAAAGAACGGGACATGGGAAGTTGTAGACTTTCCTGAAGGAAAGAAGCTTGTAGGTTATAAGTGGGTGTTCATCCCAAAATATAATGCAGATAGTACGCTGAACAAATTTAAGGTCAGATCGTTGCTAAGGGATTCACTCAAACATGACATTGACTATAATGAGACATTTGCACTTGTCACAAAACTTGATACTATCCAAGTGTTATTGTCTTTGGCAGTGAACTTGGATTGACTACTTGAGAAGCTTGACATAAAGAATGCCTTCCTCAATAGTGACTTGAGAGAGGAGGTATATATGACACTTCTACCAGGATCTGATGAAGGTAGGAACAATCAGGTGTGCAAGTTTAAGAAGTCCATATATGGATTTGATGGAGGTATATATGACACTTCCACCAGGGTTTGATGAAGGTAGAAATAATCAGTTATGCAAGCTTAAGAAGTCTATATATGGGTTAAAGCAATCACCTTGAGCTTGTTTGATCGTTTCTCTATTGTACTAAAATTTGAGGGCCACAAACAAAGTCTAGCTGATCATTCTATTTTTGTCTTAAGAAATGAAAGCCTAATAATCATTATTATTGTTTATGTGGATAATATCATAGTCACAGGAAATGATGTTGGAAAAATTGTCTGCATCAAAACAGTGTTGAATAGGGAATTTGAAGGCAAAGATCTTGGAAAATTAAGATATTTCCGTAGAATGGAATTTGTGAGATCTAAGGAAGGTATCTATGTTTCACAGTAGAAGTATATCCTTGACCTCTTAAAAGAAACTAGTATGCTTGGGTGCAAACCAAGCAAAGTTCCCATCAATACAATGAAAAATAAGAAGAAACAAAAAGAAAAAGCTACAAACACAGAGCAAGAAGTTAAAAAATGAAGACAACAGGAACAAGATGAAAGGGATGCAGATGAAGGGAGATATCAAAGATTTGTTAAGAAACTCATTTATCTTTCCTATACACGTCCTGACATTGTGTTTATTGTAAGTGTGGCCAGTTAACATATGCATTCTCCAAAGAAAAAACATATGGAGGTCATCTATAAAGTTCTAAGATACCTCAAGGGTACTCTAGGCTGAGGACTCTATTTCAAGAAAAGTAATATGAGAACTGTTGAGATATATACTGAGACTTTTTCCCACATGGTCGAGCTCTCCTTTGATCGTCTCTTTATCTCTCTGGCCACTACTTATGGTTGGGATCTCTGTTAACTGGATATCAAAAATGCCTTATTATATGGTGATCTCCTTGAAGAAGTGTACATAGAGCAACCACCTAGTTTTGTTGCTCAGGGGGAGCGTGGTAAAGTGTGTCATCTTAAGAGATATTTATACGGCTTGAAGCAAAGTTCTCGGGTATGGTTTGACATATTTAGTATCGTTGTGAAGAACTTTGGCTTGTGCCAGAGTAAGTGAGATACAGGAGATTGATTGGCAAATTGAATTATCTTACGGTTACCCGTCCTGATATCACTTATCTAGTGAGTGTCCTTAGCCAATTTATGGTCTCTCCAACTGTCCGATAGTGGGAAACCTTAGAACATGTGTTATATTATTTGAAGGGATCTCCAAATTGTGGGATATTGTACAAGAATAATTGCCATATAGATATTGAGTGTTTTTATGATGCTGATCATGATGGATCAAAGGCTACAAGACGGTTCACTACAGGATACTGTGTTTTGTAGGGGAAATTTGGTATCTTGGAGAAGCAAGAAACAAAATGTAGTGTCACGATCGAGTGTAGAAGCGGAATATAGAGCCATGGCACAATCTGTATGCGAGATAGTCTGGATATATCAGTTAGGCCTTAAAACCTCATTACCAGCAACGCTATGGTGTGATAATAAAGAGGCTTTACACATAGCTTCTAATTCAGTATTCCATAAATATACGAAACATATTGAGATCGACTGTCATTTTATTCGAGACAAGCTCAAGGAAAATTTCATCTCTACAAGACATGTCAGATCCAATAATCAACTAAGCGATCTCCTCACCAAAGCTCTTAATAGGGTTCAGGTTGAATATCTTTGTAACAAGTTAGATATAATTATCATCTATATTCCAACTTTAGGAGGAGTGTAGAGATATTATGCGATATGTAAATATCTTGTAATTAGTACATAGGATACGATATGATACTGATATGAAATTATATCATTAATGTTTAGGATTTTCTATTGTGTATATATCTATTCAACATATCAATAAAAAAGACATATTTTTCTCTCTGAATCAACCATAATAAAGCTGCATTGAACATGGCATTAAATCCTGTACGACATAGTAGGACCAAACATGTTGGCATGGATCAAAGAAGAAATAATGTCTCTCCTATGTCCCTACCAAGCTACAACTAGCAGGCATATTTACAAAGGTCTACTTGAAGCAGTATAGGTTTAGTAAGTAAGTTGGACATGATGAACATCTATGATCCAACTTGAGAGTGAGTGTGGTAAATATGTAAATAGGGTATGTAAACATAGTAATTATATAAATTTAAATTATAGATATTATTCGATAGATTATTTTCAATAGGATAGAGTAGAATATCTTGGAGTATCATATCAGAATCACAAACATAATATTTGTCATCCTCTTGTATTCTATTTATACCGGGTTACACTAAGAGTGAAAGATTGGACTATTATTCAGATAAAGGTCTATACATTTATCATGGGAAAACTAGAAAGATCCGGCACAATGTTAAACTAAGATAACTTATATGTGGCGTAGGCTGTTGTAATGATGTCTTCCTTTGTTTTAAGAAGGTCACTGATAATGAAAACTTCTAGCCCTTTGGTATATATGAGTTATGCACCCTTCATACCTGCTTTATCGAGGATTTTTTTCACCTCACAAAAATCAATTATATAAATTTCAATTCTATGTCCTTTTAACACATTTCTCTATACAAGTGAATTTTTGACATAATCCCAGCCTCCTTTCTGCCTTCAGGATGTTCATGAGACTGCTGCAGGAGCACTATGGAATCTTGCTTTTAACCCTGGTAATGCTCTACGTATTGTCGAGGAAGGAGGAGTCTCTGCTCTTGTTGATCTCTGTTCTTCATCATTATCAAAGATGGCACGTTTCATGGCTGCGTTGGCATTGGCTTACATGTTTGATGGGAGGTAACTAGGCTGATTAAAACTTGTATCCTGGCACTTTTACCTTCTTTACCTTATTTATTTTTGAGAATGCTTATAATCTTTATTGTACACGCAATTGTTGTCCTTTTTTGATGTTTTAATGTATGACCTTTTAGATTAAGGTGTAGGGCCGGATGGGTTTGACTCCTAAACAAGTATAGAACGTTTGTAGTTGGTGGGAATCTTCACTGTGTGAGATATATCACTGTTATACTTTTTTTCGTCGTTCTAATTTTTGCTTTTTAGTTGGTTTTGTCCTGTGAAGTCATTATATATAGAAATAACAAGAGTAGATATGTGAGGTCTTCATTGCAGAATTGCTACAATGTACAAATTGATGTGGACTGTCTTGAATTTACATAAACAAAGCATGCAAGATTCTAGTTGTTTCATATGATTCTAAATCTTACCGAGGCTTCATAGTGGTGAAAAGCCAAGCATATGTTTTATGTACTTTTGAATCTGGCAATATGCTCTCTATTCTCTGGAGCTCAATATTTATTAGGAAGATCATTTTTAATGATAGTTATGTCTTTTATTAAAAGAAAAAAAATTAACAATATCATAATTATATTGTCCGCCATTTTAAGAAAGTTTTCGTCCATTAAGTGAACCTTATGATGCATTGTGCAGAATGGATGAGTTTGCTTTGGTAGGAACCTCATCAGAAAGCATGTCCAAGAGTGTGAGCTTGGATGGAGCTAGAAGGATGGCTTTGAAACACATTGAAGCTTTCATCCTTATGTTTTCTGATCCGCAAGCATTTGCTGCTGCTGCTACATCATCGGCCACTGCAGCATTGGCTCAAGTTTCTGAAGGCGCACGAATCCAAGAAGCGGGACATCTTAGATGCAGGTTTCTTTTTCTTTCTAAGTCGCTAGAAAAAAGGCCTCTTTTCTAATAGGGTAAATTAATCTACAAATCTCTATAGTTTCACCTAATTTTTAATTAGGTCTATATATTTTTTTTTCTCCTTTTTATCTGATCTTTATAGTTTCACCCAATCCTTAATCCGGTTCCTATAGTTTTTTTTTTCTTTTTACGTTTATCATGTTCTTATAGCTACACTTGATTTTTAATCCAGGTCCTATAGGTTTTTATGTAAAATTACAAGAACTTGATTAAAAATCGTGAAACTATAGAGATTTATAGATTAATTTTTGTGGAAATTTGAAGGATTGAAACTAGAGGGAAAAAGCCTCAAAATATTATTAATCCTTGAATGAATAAGAATACAAATAGGCCTTTATATAGGCAAAAATATAAACTAATAAGATAAATCTAAAATCTATCATAATCCTAATATCTCAGATTTATTCTTCTAAGATATGATAATTTAATATTCAAATCTGATCCTGAATAATATCTAAACCTAAAGTTAGATAATTAATTAAACTAACAAAATATAATATTAATTAATTAATAATTAATTCTAAACTATAATATCTCAACACTCCCCCTCAAGCTGGATCTACAGCTTAAATATTTGTGATTCTCAACATTCCCCCTTAAGCTGGGAGGCAGCTTGGATGTGAGCAACATCATTATAAAAGAACCAGAACTTTGAATCTTTAAACCAGTAGTAACTACTGAACTGAAGTTGATTGGATCTTGAATCTGTATTTTAAGATAAAGTTACGAATCTTGACGAAGAATTTCCATGTTAGAGGCTTAACAAGAGCAACATGCTCATAAAATTATGGTAACCCACTTGGGTTTACACACTAATCTAACCTCACGTGAGGGAGATGAACTAATCCCATAACCTATGAGATTTTGTGAGAAGAGACTCAAGTTATCCTCTTCTATTATAACCCACTTGGGTTTACACATTAATCTAACCTCACTTGAGGTAGATAAACTAATCCCATAACCTATGAGATTTTGTGGGAAGAGACCCAAGTTATCCTCTTCCATTGTAACCCACTTGGGTTTACATAGGTGTGCCTTCTCTTCAGACTTGATATTTTTCTTCTTCTTCTTCAGGCTCTGATACCATGTGGAAATTTGAAGGATTGAAAGTAGAGGGAAAAAGCCTCAAAATATTATTAATCCTTGAATGAATAAGAATACAAATAGGCCTTTATATAGGCAAAAATATAAACTAATAAGATAAATCTAAAATCTATCATAATCCTAATATCTCAGATTTATTCTTCTAAGATATGATAATTTAATATTCAAATCTGATCCTGAATAATATCTAAACCTAAAGTTAGATAATTAATTAAACTAACAAAATATAATATTAATTAATTAATAATTAATTCTAAACTATAATATCTCAACACTCCCCCTCAAGCTGGATCTACAGCTTAAATATTTGTGATTCTCAACAATTTTCCCTTTTTAACATTCCAAAAATAAAATTGAATAACTCCAAGTTTTAAGTTTACGTATGCATATGGTAAAAATACCACACGTTTCTATTGAACTTCGGTTTTTGGGATTGTTCATTAGTTGTTAATGAGCTATTTTATCCATTGTTTCTTAGTGGTTCTGAAATTGGAAGATTTGTTGCTATGCTACGAAATCCATCATCTATACTAAAAGCTTGTGCTGCATTCGCTCTTCTACAGGTAACTGTACTATCCTTCACTTTTTTGTATCTGTATCTCAAATCATGTCGGCTTAGTATTTTGTATCTTAGATGCTAAAACAAACCCTTCAAGAAAAAATGAAGTCATCCATATGTCAACCGGTCAAACATTGGAATAAGGAAAACCTTTTTTTTTTAATGTTGATAATATCCTTTTCACTGTTGAAGTTATGTCAGTATTTTGCGTCTTAGATTTGAACAAGCATCTTATTTCTTGTGTCAATCTTTCGAATGCAGTTTACGATTCCTGGTGGACGACATGCCATGCACCATGCTAGCCTCATGCAGAATGCGTGTGCAGCAAGATTTCTTCGTGGGGCAGCGGCCTCAGCAACTGCCCCACTTGAAGCTAAAATATTTGCCAGAATTGTTCTCCGCAACCTCGAGTATCACCAGACAGATCTGCAAGCCATCTAGAATAATCCCAACATCTGGTAGCAATACCATGTCTGAAATTATTCTAGGAGACAAAACTGCTCCATGTTCAATAAGAACATTGCTCTCCTTGATGTAAATGAAGGAAATTGATAGATTCTTCAGCTTTACTTTCTTATCCTGCCTCTTCAACTGGTTAGCTGATAGTTTCTTTAACTTTTGAGATGTATTTCTTGCTTCTCTTTCTTGTATCAATCTTTTAAAATCAAGGCTGCAGAAGAAGATAGGAAAATTTCTATTAGAACTATTGCCTTGGTGCTTTTTCCTTTGTATTATTCTTACATCTATTCTGTATAATTATAAACTTAGGCTATTTTTATGACACTTGCTGAAGGTTGGGTTGAGTTAATTAATCATTTGAGCAAAAATAAGGCATTCGATTTTATATGTTTCTATTCTGTTAATGCTTTCCTGTGTTTTCGCCAAATCTGGAGTCATGGCATCCTTTTTGTTTGTTATTCTGCATTTTGATTTTGCCTTTTAGTTTGGCTTCATTCATAATTGACCCTACGGTTTAAGAGCTTAAAGCACTTGTGGCTAAATGCTACTCCCTCCCATACTGTTTGTAGTGCAATATATTAAAGCCGTAATTTTTTATTTATAGAAAAGTTTTCATTGCCACAAGGTTGAAGTATTTGGAGTTTAGAGAGATTTTTCTAATTTATTACAAGCTGGTCAACCGAAGTGGGTTGCATGCATTCTTATGAAAGTTGAGTTGCACTATATTGTGGAAAGTATTACTTTGGATGACATGCCAAGATGCATGTTAATTAATGATTTCTTCATATTTCACTCAAGTTCTAATTTTTTTTTTTATATTTGAATTTGAAAATTTTGTTGGACAAAAAAATTCTTAAATTTCCTTAGTTTGTTGGATAGAATTTGACCTTTTCATTAACTTAATTTTTCTATTAAATATTTGAGCCAAAACTCATTGTGTTGTGATATATTGGTAAGTTGAACTCTTAGAGTGATCTAAAATATTTTCAGAAAACCGATTGAAAGAAAAAAATCAGACTACCATTTTTATATACTTCTAGTAGCATTGTGGTGATTTTTTTCACTTTATAAAATATGTTTACGGATTATATTTTATTATTCATTAAATGAAAATGGAAACAAAATTATATTCTATAATTTAAAAATTAAATTGGTAAGTAGATACAATTTTTTTTTTAAAAAAAAACAAAGCTTTAGATACAATTTTTTTTTAAAAAAAGAACTTTGGTTTTTTTGCCGTCTTTAAAATTTAGGTTAAAACACATTTTATCATTGAATTATTTTTTAAGTATTAGTCACCTTAAACTACACAAATTTAAAACTTTAGGTTTTGTTTAATTCAACGGAAAGAATGAGAAGGAAAATTAATTTAGAAGAAAGTATAAAAGGTCAAAGGAAGTTAGTAAGGGAGAGGATGGGTAGTTTTTTGTTTGGTTCTAGAGACATGGGAAAAAAATTAATTAAAATTTGATAAATATATTTTTATCTTTTTATGTAATTTTTTTTATTTTATAATATTTGAATTAGAATTATTATTTTTTTAATTTTTGAAAACCCTTTACATTAGAAAAAGTATGATACTATAATATCGTTATTTTTTTATAGAAAACATCTTAAAAAATATTACTTTAATTTTAAAATTTTAAATAAGTTTATTTATTAAATTTTTTAAACTATTAACTACTATAATAAAATAAATAATAATATATTTTTTATAATAATTTTTAATTTATAATTTTAAAATTGAAGTGGTATTTTTTTTTATATTTTTTCTTTTTAATAAAAACTAACAGTATAATTATAATTATATGTGAGTATGTGATATATCAGTAAACCACAGTTATTTTTGTTCTTTTTACATTCAGGACCAACTCTTTACACCCACAATCATTCCCTGCTACTTATCAATCTATTTCCTTCTCGTCGGCGGGTTTCTTGAACAACAATCCCTTTTATGCTTCTACAGCCTCTTAGAAAATAAACATCTCAAATACAACATAATCAATTCAGATTATAACATATATGAATATAAAATATGTATGAGATACAGTAGAAGACTTAAAATTACATCTCACCATTAACTTGATTGATTTGAGAAGAATTTGAACTCAAATGAAATACCTATCAATCAGAGAACACTATTAGATAAATAACAGGTTCTTCCAACTGGTGATTAGGCACAGTGATGACAACTTGTGTATTGTCGTTACCAGTGGGGAACCTTCGAGAGTGAGCTGAGAAAATAAGTTTTCGCTCTGGACTCAGAAAACAATCGCACGATAAACTCAATTGTTAATTTCCACCATCAGAAAATTAACCTTAAATAAACTGAGTTAACAACCCACCTTAAACTGGGCATAATGAATACGGGCCACAATCAGAAATATTTATTAATTAACCTAATTAATATCTAAATAGGTTATATTATAATAAATATCTCATATTTTCCTACTTTGCCGGTATACTCAATGTCATTGCCCTGTCTAGGTAAATTGATGTCATGCTACAAGAATCATAGCGATAAGTCCCCTTTTATTGAGTATTGCTTTCCATGTATTACAGATAGCACCATTACTTAATGGGTATCACATTATACATGAACTCAATGTTCATCGGTTCCTGTCTCAGTATTTATCAATTTCAAAAACACATGTATACAATCACAATTTGAAATGATAAACTACAAAATATAATTTCATTACTCAAACCTTCACAATCAAAGGAAGGACGAAGTCCCATATGAGGTACATATATGACAAAAATGTTCGACTTCAACCATTTCGTCAAAGGATCAGCTAACATATCTAATGTACTGATGCGTTCAACGGAAACTTGGCCATCCTGAACTCTTTCTCCCAAGCAAAGGAATTTAAGTTCAACAAACTTGCTTTGACTTTTATCCTTTTGTTGTTTATTATGGTTATCGCAACTGCGTTATCACAGTACATTCTAATTGGCTTAGAGACTGAATCTACAATATTAAACCCAGCAATAAAATTCTTTATCCAAATAACTTGTGAACTTGCTTTAAAATAGGCAATGTACTCAGCATCACCGGTAGAAGGAGATGTTTGAGTTTGCTTAGCGTTTCTCCAAGATATAGCTCCTTCTGTCAATAGAAAGATGTAACCAGACATAGACTTGTTCGTGTCTACGCATCCTCCAAGATCTGAATATGAGTATCCAATTATATCTAGACTGTCTGTTCTCCTATATGTTAGCATTTAGTGTTTAGTGCCTTGTAGGTACCTAAACACCTTCTTTGCAATTGTCCAATGTGCTTCCCCAGGATTACTTTGGTATCTTTCCAACATATCCACAACAAAAGCGACATTAGGTCTTGTACAAACCTGTGAACATATCAAACTTCCTACTGCTGAGGCATATATGATCCTTTCCATTTGTTTTCTATCAAGCTCGATTTCAGGACATTGACTTAGACTAAACTTATTTCCTTTTCAATAGAAGCCACGTTAGATGAACAGTTTTGCATCTTGAATCGTTCAAGAATTTTGACAACGTAAGCCTCTTGAGACCAACCTACAAGACATTGAGTTCTATCTCAATGGATCTTTATGCCAATGACATAAGAAACCTCACCCATGTCTTTCATGTCAAAACTCTTAAACAAAAATTGATTCAACTCACACAATAGTCCCAGATCATTAGTAGCAAGTAATATGTTATCCACATACAAAATAAAGAATATGATCCTACTCCAACTAGCCTTGTGGTATATACAGTCATCCATGATGTTCTCAACAAAAACAAATAATGTGATCACTTCATGGAACTTCTAGTACCATTGGCGTGAAGCTTGTTTCAAACCATATATTAATTTCTTTAACTTGGATACCAATTGTTCTTTACCTTCTGCAACAAATCATTCATGTTATTTCATATAGACTTCTTCCTCCAATTCACTATTAAGGAAAGCAGTCTTTACATCCATCTGGTGCAACTCCATATCAAAATGGGCAACAAATGCCATGATGATACTGAATGAATCTTTCTTAGATATAGGTGAAAAAGTTTCACTGTAATCAATTCCTTCCACTTGAGTGAAGCCCTTAGCAACCAACCTAACCTTGTATCTATTAATGTTACCTTGTGAGTTTCTCTTGATTTTATAAACCCATTTAGAACCAATGGCCTTAGACCCACTAGGCAACTCTATAAGTTCCCAAACATAGTTGTTTGCCATAGAATTCATTTCATCAATCACAGCATCATGTCATAACTTAGAGTTTGCACTCTTCACAGCCTGAGTAAACGTTAAATGATCATTATCAACACTTACAGCATAGTCAACCTCTGCAGAATACACTACATAATCATCAGATAATGCCGGTCTCCTTTCTCTAGTTGACCTCCTTAATTCAACCTCTTGGGTTGATCCAAGTTGCTGAACAAGGACATCCTTTATCATATTTTTTGGTGGTTCCACTTGTGTGATAAGTTGACTATCTAGCATGTGTCTATCTTGTTCAACATTGTCAATTTGAGCCACAGGATTTACATTACTTTCAATGTCAATCATAATAGTGGGATGATCATTAACTATTGACGTCCCCTCATGAATGATATTAGTGGTTTGCTCTATGCGATCATCCAATAGACAATCTCTCCCACTAATCACATCATTCTCAAGAAACTTGGCATTCCTAGACTCTATAAACCTTTTAGAAGGTGGAGGACAATAAAACTTATAACCCTTAGACCTTTCCGCATAGCCTACGAAGTAAGCTCTAATGGTCTTAGGGTCTAACTTCTTCTCTTGTGGATTGTATACTCTTACTTACGCAAGACAACCCCATATCTTAAAATGATTTAAACTAGGTTTTCATCCTTTCCAGATTTTAAAGGGTGTCTTGGACACTGCCTTTGTTGGAACCCTATTTAATATGTATGTAGTTGTCTTGAGTGCTTCTTTCCACAGGGAATATGGCAATTTAGAGCTACTTATCACCATATCTAGCAAGGTCATATTTCTTCTTTCAGTTACACCATTCATGTCAGGTGATCCAGGCATAGTATATTGGGCTACTATGCCTTGCTCTCAAAGAAAACTAGCAAATAGACCTAGCATTTGTCCTTCACTAGTGTATCTACCATAATACTCACCACCACGGTCTGATCAAACGATCTTGATTGGTTTCCCAATCCGTTTTTCTACTTCTACTTTATATTTCTTGAAAGCATCTAGTACCTCGCTTTTATTATAAAGCATGTACAATACATGTATCGTGAGTAATCATCAATAAAGGTGATAAAGTACTTTTGACTATGTGTAGTCAAATCAGGACAACAACATATCTGTGTGAATAATTTCTAGCAACTCAGAACTTCTCTTAGCCCCTTTATGTGACTTATTGGTCTGCTTTCCCCTTATGCAGTCCACACAAAAATCAAATTCCTAATGATTTAAAGATGGAAGAATTCCGTCTTTATTTAACCTTTTGATTCTGTCAATGGAGATATGACCCAATCTCCTATGTCACATGCTATAAGAATTCTCATTGATGACACTTCTCTTAGTACCACACGAAACAAAAAAAGATTAAGGAGAATCATAAATAATTTTAAATAAGCCATCAATCATAACTAAATTCATAATCAAAACAGAATTCTTTGTCAAAGTCATAAGTTTCTTAGAAAGAACTAGATGATAATCAAATAGAATGAGCTTTGACATAGAAATCAAATTCCCTTTATATAAGGAAACATAAAAAATATCAAAAAGATCCAAAATATGATTATTTGAAAAGGTTATGCGAAAAGTTTTAACGACTTTCATAGGATCTTCTCTCCTATTACCTGAAAGGACAGTTTCCTCATTGGGATATGGAGACTTACTTGACAGAAAACCTTGCATGGTAGTCAAAATGTGGATCATTAAACCAGTGTCAATCCACCAAGTGTCATCGTTAACGCTAGAAAAGTTAGATTCAAAAGTAACACACGATGAAAGCATACCTATTATCTCCATTATATGTTGCCTCACATTGCCAATACCTGTAAACCTCACAGCACATAATTCAAACATGATGGCACCACCCATCTGCTCATTTATCAGCTTAATTTGCTTATCTAAGGCTTCTAGGTATCATTTGGTTGTGTCGCACTTAGGGACTGCTCCCTTAATGCTCTTAATGACCCTTTGTTGTATAAGCAAAAGAGATAAGCAGTTACTTCGCTCCCACATATTATATCATTCCTTTGTCTCTCTATCATTGGAGGCATCATCAGGTCTCAGAGGTTTATCAAACCTCAAGGCATAATCCAATTCTAAGAAACTGAGCTGCAGCAAAATATCATCTCTCCAATCAGCATAGTTAATGCTGCCATATAAGATTATTTTGTTTCTTACATCAGCCATAATCCTGGGTGCAGCAATTGGATATGTAAAAATGAAAACAGACAAACACACAAATAAGCTTACAGTAAGAATTTGAATCAATCACAAGTCATTGTGCCATGTATGCGTGCTTTGTTCAAATGTAACATGCAAGCAGTATAAATATATATCACCAATGTCTACCTGTGAGAAAATACATTAGCATAGCCATGTATTTGTTTCAAATGATGGAATTAGAGAGCATTCATAATTTTCCAATACCTATGGGTTACTTAGAAAATAACGAGGTCATTCTATCCCACCATGATTAAATGTACAATTATGAGATATCTACCTATGGGTAAAGATAAATCATAGCTATACATTTAATTACAAATGATATTTCAAATTCATATGTGATTAATGAATGCATGCAACAAATTCAATAAATAAGGATGCTGTGGCTACTCCTCAAAGAATTGTACGCTAACCATAAATATCATTCATATGTATTGAAAATCCAAATATGCACAACTTAATGGAGAAATTAATTCTCTCTCTAATTAAATGTACAATAATGAGATATCTACCTGTGGGTAAAGATAAATCATAACTATACATTTAATTACAATTGATATTTTAAATCCATATGTGATTAATTAATGCACGCAATAAAAATAAATGAGGATGTTGTGGCTACTCCTCACAAAACTGCATGCTAATCATAAATATAAATAACGTGCATATAAATCCAAATATGCACAATATAATGGAGCATTTAATAAATTAATTTAATCAACAAATGTGACTAAATATTAGAAATGGAGGCCCAAAGATATCTCACTTGATGTTTGCAGATGATTTACTTCTATTTAGAGTTGCTATAGAGGAACAAGCTAATTGTATGATGAATTGCTTAGATAGGTTTTGTGGAGCATCAGGAGAAAGAGTTAGTAAAGATAAATCTTCTATTTTCTTCTCGCCAAAGGTTACTAATGGTACAAAAGGCAGGATAACTAGGAGGGTTAGTATTGCTAGTTCTATTGACATTGGAAAGTATTTGGGGTTTCCCGTCATCAGAGAGAGGAAACCTACAGAAACTTTCCATTATATTATAGACAAGGTGAAATCGAAATTGCAGACATGGAAGGCAAAGACGCTTACAATTGCAGGAAGAATTACTCTAGCTAAATATGTTATAAGTGCGATTCCAATGTATCCTATACAGGTAGCTAGATTACCTACTGCAGTTTGTCAAGAAGTTGAAAGAATACAAAGGAATTTCATATGGGGCCATGCATATAATAGTAATGGGTATCATCCAATTGGATGGGACCAAATGGTTAGACCTAAAGCACATGGAGGTCTTGGTCTCAAAAGATTAAATGTTGTAAATAAAGCTTTTGGAACAAAGATAGCATAGAAGTTGGTGCAAGGTACAAAAGGATTGTGGGCTAAAGTTCTGTTACATAGATATATGTTACGCAATGAGGAGAACTTGCCGGAAGCTAGGACAGGGGCTTATGCTTTATGGAAATTTATTGCAGAACAAAAGGAGAATGTTGAGAAGGGAATGAGATGGCATATTAGAGATGGTCAGAGGATAAGTTTCTTCAATGACAAATGGCTTTATCATGATAAGAGCATTAAGGAACTGTGTACAAGATCTATTACGGAGGAAGAGAATAATAGTAAAGTCATTGATTGGGTAGTTGATGGAAATTGGGATTTCATAAGACTTGCTAATTTAGTCCCGAGTCGAGTTTTTCATAAGATGTTGACTGTGTTACCTCCGAGACAAGATGCAGGATTGGATGTACTTATTTGGAATGCAACTAACAATGGTACTTTTACAGTTAAAAGTGCTTATTATATGATAGAATAACCACCTAAAAATTCATTCAATGCAAGGTTCAAGGAAATATGGAGATGGGAGGGGGCAGAGCGAATTATAACATTTATGTGGATTGCATTTAACCATAGATTGCCCACGAATGCTTGGAGAAGTAAATGGTCAAGTTCATCATAAACTTGTCAACATTGTAATCAAAGTGTTAAAGACACTTTATACATTTTGAGGGACTGTGAGTATGCCAGAAAGCTATGGTGCATGTGCATAAAACCCATATATTATAATCAATTCTTCTCAGTAGATTTGAGGAATTGGTTTGCTATGAATTTGAAGGGTAACATGGGTTTAGTAGATGATGATAATTAGAAGCTATTATGGGGTGTTGGAATTTGGCATTTATGGAAATGGAGAAATAAGTCTATGTTTGATGCATAATTCGTTAAACCTCAAGAGCCTCTTGTAATATTAAAACAGGTTTGGAGAAGTTTTGTATGCCCACAGGAATAGATTGTACAGAATGTGAAAAGTGTCCCAGTTCTTAAGTGGGAAACTCCCCCGAGAGGATATGTCAAAATCAATGTTGATGGGTCACTTACACACACTATTGGTCCTTGTACTATCAATGAGGCAAAGCAATGGGCTATCTTTAAGGGACTTTCATTGGCATGGGATTTGGGTCTTAAAAAAATAGTTCTAGAATCCTATATGAAAAATATAGTTAATTCTATCCAACTAAAGGAGTATAATCATAGAGAAAGTCTATTGATGTTGCAAATTCAGTCCTTCTTCAGACTTGAATGGGAAGTTCACATCAAATACATTCCAAGGAAGTTTAATCAAGTTGCTGATACATTAGCAAAACAAGGATTATCTAGATCATGTTTTTTGGGAAGTTGTCCTCTAAGTTTGGAGGTAATAGTGTATAGAGAGAAAATGGGAATTATTTCCCCATAGTTAAGTTTTCATGTAATTTGGGTTCATCCCTCACTTGTATAAAAAAAACAAATGTGACTAAATAATTTAATTTAAATTATCCCACTCTTTCATGCACCGAAAAAATAAAGTGTAATAAATTAATTTTAATTTAAAAAGTTTTTACAAAAATTAAATAGTTAATTTAATTGTCAAGGGAGAAATTAATAAGCAATTAAATAATATAAAAATTAAAATTTGTAAACACCTTTTCTAAAATTAAAATAATAGAGAAATTAAGTTAAACATTTATAGTGTATGTAATAGTAATTAAAATGTTTTGAAAAAATCAAATTAAATGGCCAAAAGTAATTTTCTAGAAATAAAACCAAATGACTCATACATAAGAGTCTAAAACATAACTCAAAATAATTTTCAAAAATTAAAAACTAAAACTTCAGGCTCAAAAACTATTTTCCAGAAGCAAATAAAAAAATTTAGCCCAAAACATGAGGCCTAATCTGTTTGCAAAAAAAAAAAAACTTTGGCCCAATCCGTGAAGCCTAGAAGAGTTGGTTAGAAACAACTAAAAAAAATTGTAGAATGGCCCAAAACAGCGATGGCCCAACAGCAGAATTTTTTTTCTAGCATTTGCCCAAACTTGCACAACCCAATTTGCAAAACTTTTTGTTTTATTCAGACGGCCCATACTTCACGGGCCAACAAAAGAGATTTTTTTCTGGAAAATTTGGCCCAAAAGCTTGCACATATACTCTCACGGAAGTCTTCGACTATCTGAGAGACCTACATCAAGCGATTTCACGGCGAGTCTGGGCGTTTTCTTTTTCGGCAGTGCTCATGGAGGCTTTACACGGTGATTTCACGTTGAACCCCAGTTGACGACTCTCCTACTCTTTCTCGCTCTCTTGCCAACGATTCACAAAGGAACAAGGGTTAAAAGATAAAAACAAGCAAATTATGATCTATATATCCCATATTCTATCTCATATTGCTATTTATGCGTACAAAAGATCAATAATCAAGGCAATGATGATATCAAACCAAGCTCCGATGCCACATATTAGAAAATAAACATATCAAATATAACATAATCAATTCAAATTATAACATATATGAATATAAAACATGTATGAGATGCAACAGAAGACTTAAAGTTACATCTTGCCATTAACTTGATTGATCTGAAAAGAATTGAAACTCAAATGAGATACCTGTCAAACAGAGAACACTGTTAGATAAACAACAGGTTCTTCCAACTAGTGATTAGGTACAGTGATGTTAGCTTGTATACTGCCGTCACTGGTAAGGAACCTTCGAGAGTGAGCTGAGAAAATAGATTTTTGCTCTGGACTCAGAAAACAATCACACGATAAACTTAATTGTTAATTTATACCATCAGAAAATTAACTTTAAATAAATTGAGTTAATAATCCACCTTAGACTGAGCCTAATGACTATAGGTCACATTAAAAAATATTTATTAATTATTCTAATTAATATCTAAATAGATTATATTATAATAAATATCTCACGCAGCCATCTCATTTTATCAACCACAATAAAGATTAATTTGTAGCTCTTCAAATTGAAGCTTTAATAATATGAGTTGTGGAAGAAGCTGCTGGAGAATAAAGAACAAGAAAGAAGGTGGTAGCTGCTGGTGGAGTAGGCGGCGGTAGTCGGTAGAGCAGGTGATGACAAGGACGACTAGAGAAAGAGAGGTAAAGCAGAGCGACAATAGGAGGGAGAAGAGCAGCCGAAGAGAATAGGGTATTTGGGTAGAAGGTATCATTGGAATATTGAAAAATTAGGATGGTAGTTTTGTACGAATATGGCATAATATTTCTCAACCTCGACAAACCTCCAATTTTGGAAGGTAGGGAGGAAAGCTCTCTTTCCTTTTATTTTTTCCAATAAATACATCGTTCACTCTCTTCCTCTCCTAAAAACCCCAATCAAACAGCGCCTTAAGTGTTAAAACTAGACAAAAATTCCCCATTGCGGGGCAACAATATAATCTTACAGCTACATTTTTTAAAATCATTAATCCTAGTAGAAAATTTGGCTTGACTTACGCATAGTAAATTTAAAGTACACATAGGAAATAAAAAAGAAGGAAAAATTAGTGAGATTTTATATAAAAGACTTAATTAACAAAAAATCTGAATCATCATCATTTTTAATGTTGTACTAAAATTTGTTAATATTAATTTTTTTAATTAATAAAAATTTTAGATAATTAAATCCTTCATATACCTAATAATTATTCTCCCAATAAAGAAGTGCCACTTAATTTGTCAACTAGGATTTAGTCCATTGAAGAAACAAAGAAGAATTTATCAACCAGTCCTAAGAGTTAGCTAATGGTCTTATTATAAATTAACCAATGATGTTAACTATTCTTTTAATATTTAATATAATATATATTTAATTAATTTTAATAAATTAAAAAAAATATTTAATATAATATATATTTTTTAAAATATTATAATTATCTTCTTTAATATCCTCACTCATTTTTTACTTAATCATTGTTAAGAGGTATCAACAGGGATAATTGAAAAAAAAATAGATAAATATAATAAATATATTTTATAATTATAACTAAAAATTAATTATGTAATTAAATTTTATATTAAGATTAGAAGAGTATAATATATATATAATAAATACACACACATAAAATTTGTAGCTGACGGTCTTAGTGGCACTCTTATAATGCAGTTAGTGTCCGTTTCTTTTTTATTTGGAGTAATTACTGTAAAATTTTAAAAATGAATTTAATTACCTAAATCCCTAATAAATCTACGCTATTTACTTGTTATATTAAGTCTCCCTAATAAATCTATGCTATTTACTTGTTATATTAAGTCTCTTTTTGAACCACATAATAATTTGGGAAAAAGATAAGAAAAACCCATTTCAATTTCATAAAGACAATTTGGGCATATGAATATTTAAAAGGACAGATTGGGCAGAAGGCCCAATCTATCATTTATAAATTTGAGTGAAAAGACTAAATGGCCCTGGAAGCATTTGAAGAAAAAACTAAAGAATAAAACTCAACAGAATGAAGCGAGAGAAAAGGCAGAGAATAGAACTAAATGGCCCTGTTTCTTTCGTTGCTTCATCACAAACCTCACTACTCACCAGCCTTTGTTTACTTCATTTTAGGTTGTTACCAAGATAAGGACCAGATCTTCAACCTCATATCACCTCTCCTCATTGTCCTCCTTCTCTACCCTCACCCTTCCATTCTCAACTTCCATCGCAACCGGCCCACAATCATAATCTGGTGAAGAAGAACCCCAACGCAGTACAGATTTGGGTCGCTGGCAAATATGTCACTAGTGGAGCTTAGTCGAGCGTTGATGGCAGTGTGTATCCTCATTCTCCATCCTCCTCTCGTTCATCTTCTCCACATCGTAGCATATATTTAGGTCTCCAGATCCTTTCTCTCATTTTCGTCTTGCACATTTTCATAAACCTCTCTCGCTGGCTTGTTCATCGGTGTTCTTGTTACAAACTTCCAGATATATTTCTTTCCTTCTATTTTTTCTAGTTTAAATGAAGTTGGTTTGCTCTTGTTAGATGAACAATTCTTGTTGATAGTTAGAGAAGAGAAAATAAGTGTGGTCAAAATCTACATATAGAAGCCTTAACTTCATTCTTTATTGATTAAATTATATGTCATACTTTGTTGACTGAAATATACAAAAATCCCAATAGTTGGTTGAGATAACACTCTAATATTTGATTTCCACCTTGTGCTGACAGTGGTTCTTCACAAACTCTGAAATTTTAAGTGTTACTGTTGATTGCGGAATAAAGAAGCCACCTAATTTTGACAGTAAGGTGCAAATAATTTTTTTGTGCATTTTGATGGTAGATAAAATGTATATTATAATGGTAACACACACAGATCCCAAAAGTGTAGATTCGTACTGTTTTTTTTTCATTGCTCCTACTTTCCCTTATGATTAATTGCATGTGGAACAAGACATACATAAGATGAGAGCAATAAAGGGGCGGCTTATAATGGAAATAAATGTGTAGGAACAATCCATCTCAGTGCTAGTCAGAATTGGGCTCTACTATTGTTTTCTGATTTCAATTTGAAAACCTTATCATGTATATTTTTCAAGTCTACGTGATATTTTGTAATTTTTTATTTAGGTGAGATGCTGAATGATACAATTGATTTCATGTTCAACCACTTTTTAACTTTAGCATGCACAATGCAATATATGAAGTTTTTCCTGATACCTTTGCGATGTTTCTGGCAGTATATACTCTGAGCTAAGTAATTCTGCAAAGGAACACAACCCGCAGCCTGTAGTAGAGCAGTTTTTTAGTCTTCATGCAAGCCTAAATAATGCTCTCGTAGTTGCTGACTCCCTATCAAAAACCATTCCTAATGGTTCTTCTGCAAATTGTGAAAAGAACACAATAGAAGAAGCACTAAAAATCACATTAGACATGCAAAAACATGCAACTTCCTAGGTTTAGGCTGCCTTGGCCACCAATTTATCATCCTTTGCAGTCTTAACCAGAGAACCTCAATTGTCCAAGCTTCCAGCTTCAAGTAATGGTCAACATCAAAAGACTATCTTAGGAAGTCAGCCCATGTTAGTTCTAGAGAATGCCAATGAAGATTCTTCTTCAAAACTTCAGGTAAAAACACGTTCAGTGGCTAATTCTAAACACGCCTCGCAAGGAACTCCTTGTCAAAAAAGTGAGGGGTTAGCAAATGGACAAAAGCAGCTAGCTCAACCACCTCAACCTTGGGTTGAGGGAAATGGGCTTGATGAAGTAGTAAATTTAGCTGAAATGCTACAATCACGGTCCAGAAATTGGTTTTTGGGATTTGTGGAGAAATTCTTGGTTTTTGGGATTTTAGAAAGTTCATAGAATATGATGTATAGTGTTAATATTTCCTTGTCATTTGTTCATATGTAAGATAAATGTTGTAATGGGTAGGATATTTGTTGTAAGTGTCATAAGTTAAGTGGTTAATGTGATCAATGAAATTGTATAGTATGTTATGGCTATAGTTGTAAATACCATAGCAAGAGTTGCAAACTCATCAGAAGAGTGGCAAACCAACTGCATTGGTTGCAAGCCTCATAAAACGAGTTACAAATCCTATTATGGAAGTTGCAAATACCATTGTCGGAGTTGCAAATACTATTGAGGAAGTTACAAATCCTATTATGGCAGTTACAAATCTTAATATCAGAGTTGGAAATTCAATTTTGGCAATTAGGAGAAAGACTATAGCTGACACTGTAGCTTTGACTAGGTAAAGTTGTAAATCCCATTGTAAGAAGTTGCAAATCCTGCAGGTGAAGTTACAAACTCATTTGGTAAAGTCGCAAATCCCATAGAAAAGGTTAAAAATCCTATTGATAAAGTTGTAAACCCCTTTGAGAGAGTTGTAAATACTATTAGTCAAGTTGAACACTAAAATACTGTTATAAATCTCATTCTTTAAGGGAACTTTACAAAAATTGAATATTGAAAAGCGATTAACTAAGTCAGAACATCAGTAGGTCAATGGTTGAAGTTATTACAAATATAATTGCTTCTTCTTTGTTATGGGAGTTGTAAATTTCATTACAAAAGTTGCAAATACCATTGGTAAAATTGAAAATCTCATTGTAGAAGTGACAAATACTAGTAGGAGTTATAGATATCATTGATAAACTTGTAAATACCATTGTGAAAGTTGCAAATAACATTGGCAAAGTTGTTAATAACATTAGCAAAGTTACTTCTTCTCTATTGTGGGAGTTACAAATATTATTGGCAAAATTATAAATACCATTGTGGGAGTTACAAATACTATTGGCAAAGTTATTAATCCCTTTGGCAAAGTTATTTCTTCTACGTGGTGAGAGTTACAAATACCATTACGGGAGTTGCAAATACCATTGTGGGATGTTTAAATTGTTGTAATGTCTTATTTTTGGAAATTTCATCCATTGACCAACTGATGTTGCAACTTAGGCAATCACATTTCTCTGTACGACATTTGTAGTGTTAAACTTTCTAATGACTATGACTAAATTTTGTAATGACTATGTACATATGGTATTTGTAACTCGTTCAATGTTATCCACAAGTAATACATTAGGTTTGCATTGCTCAAAATGATATTTGCAACTCCGACAATTGGATTTGTAACTCCAACAATAGTATTTGTAACTCTCACAATGGTATTTGCAAGTTCCACAATGGGATATGCAACTTCCACAATGGGATTTATAACTTTCATAATAGTATTTACAACTAATTGCACAATGATATTTGCAAGTCCCACGATTAGATTTAGAGCTACTACAATTGGATTTGTAACTATGACAATGGGATTTACAACTTTCACAATAATATTTGCACCTCCGACAATAGTATTTGTAACTGCCACAGTTGGATTTACAACTTCTACAATTGGATTTATAACTCTGACACTGGAATTTACAACTTTGCCTATAGTATTTGCAACTTTCTCAATGGCATTTGCAACTCTGACTATGGAAACTTGCAACTTCCCCAACGGTATTTGTAACTTCTACAATAGAATTTACAACTTCCACAATGGTATTTGCAACTAATTGCACAATGATATTTGCAAGTCCCACAATTAGATTTGTAAGTCTGATAGTGGGATTTGTAACTCATTTTATGAAGTCTGTAACTAATGCAGTTGGTATGCTATTCTACTAATAAGGTTTGTAACTCCTGCTATGATATTTGCAACATCAACAATGAGATTTGCACGTCTCACAATGGAATTTGTAACTTATAGCCATAACGTACTGCACAATTTCATTGATGACATTGACTACTTAATTTAGGCCACTTGCAAAAAATCATCCTACCCATGACAGCAATTACATTACATATGAACAAATGACAAATAGACATTAATATTCCACTTGAGCTTATTGTTTTCAACCATTAACACTATACATCATATTCTATGCACTATACATTTACTTCTTATACCCTAAACATTATATGCAGAAAGGATAAATTGAATACCAAAAGATCATCCATTATGTACTAACAGTCAACTTCACATTAGAACTGGATTTTTGCATGTTATACTAATATGGCTAGTTTAGTTATAAAAATTATTCATGAGCTTGTAAATACCATTAAAAGAGTAGTAAATGACCCAATTAATCAGTTTCATAGAATAGTTCAAAAACCATCCTTTAAACAGGGTCCCTATGTATAGAGACATCCATAAAAATTAGGGGATTCTTCTTCTTTGCCATTGTCTTTCTTTTACAAATCAAAACTCAAGCGAACATAACCCCTGAGAAATACAGAGCCACGGATCGCATAGAGTAGATGAGAAGCACCTAGGCTTAAGCATGATGCACCAGGTCTCCTGTCGATGGCAATTGCTAATTGCGATACTCTTGGTGATCAACATCTCGACAGGAAGCATGTGGTCTTTGGGAAGCTTGTTCGAGGACTTAATATATTGAAGAAAATTGCAGATGTAGGTGATGAAGATTGGCGTCCAACTGTAACTGTTAAAATTATCAATTGTGGTGAATATAGTGAAGATGGAAAGAAGATGAATAAATTGACTTCTGAAACCAATAATCATGAAGCACGATGGAAGTGAAAACAAAAGTAACAGCAGCTCTGATGGTGAAAGTCTTGATACTCAAGGGAAGGAGAAAAGACGTAGAGATTATTCTCTGAAAAATGATGAAGTTCAATCTCCCCTAGCTGGAGTTAGAGAAGTGCATTCCATGCATCATAAAAGGAGGGGAGAAGTGAACACACCAAAGAATGAGGGAGCATCCCGAAAAGAAAATAGAGAACGGCATAGCAACTCTTCATTTACTTTAGGGGTAATTTGGTATTTATACACAAACTTATAAATGATAGATTGGGCTTTCTATCCAATCTGCCCTTTTAAATATTTAGAGGCCTATATTATTATTTTGAAATTGAAATGGGTTTTTCTTGTCTTTCTCTCTAATAATTTCCTTTTTTTATTTTAACAAAATAAATAGATAAGAATACATATTTTGTCAATTCCCGCCATGAGCTCAGCTGCGGGCCCAAAAAAAAGGAAAACAAAAAGAAATTCCCGCCATAAGTAAAGGAAATCTCCCTAGCTTGGATTAAGGAAGAACGGAAAAGGGAACTTTGGGCGCTGTGATTCCTTGCCATATTTGAAGGAAATTGTAGAAATTCATCAGTTCGTTCCGATTCTTCTTCGATCTCCATTCCATTCCAGAGCGCTGCCGTCGTTATCGTTGTCCGAGAAGGTTCGCGTCACTCCATTCTCATCTTCTGTCGTTCGATCTGCTACATTGAGGTGCGTTCTTCTCCCCTCCTTTCAGTTCTCCTTCGGTTTGGTCTTCTCTCTGTTTTGCGTTATGCTCTGGCTCATTGTTCTACTCTGGTTCCTGCTAGTCCGTCGTTCTCTTCAATTTTATCCACCAATTGCCGAATTGATTTGGTAGAAAGTCCTTGTAAGAGTGGAACCCTTTTTGATTCAAAAGAGATGGCTGGGCAATCTGATCCTCACCTCTCTCTGTTTTCAGCTGAAGAGGTATCTTTTCTTGAATAATTAAAGAATTTCATCATACTTTTGTTTAAATTAGCTGCTGACAATAATTTATGGGTGTGATTTTGTTGCAAAGCTTGAATTTGTGGCGGAGGATGACATGGTTGAGATTGTACCCAATCTCAAAATGAATGCTCTCAATCTGATAAGTGTAAGTATTTGTTGTAGCTTATGCCCTTCCTGCTCTCGGTGAAGAAGAAAAGACAATTTTTTAAGATATAACAACACTGGGATATTCGGTGAAAATGGCAGGGAGATTTTGGTCCATTTGCCCCACAACTAGCTAATCAAGTGCCGTTGTGGTTGGCTGTGGCTTTGAAGAAGAGAGGAAAATGCTCTATTCGCCCTCCTGAATGGATGTCAGTTGGTGAGCTTCATTTTTTTTTGTCTATTAATTATCCTTGAACATTTTAATGGTGATATTTCGTTCTTTATTTTTTTAAGGAAGAACTCAAAAATTTGTTGCTTTCTATTTGATGACTAGAAAAGCGGGGAAAAGGGGAATGGGAGTGAAGAGGTCTATGAGTAGGATGTTCTTAAGATCTATTTATGTTCATCATGGAAGACCTGATGTCACAGTCATATGTTAAGAAAAACATAAACTGTCTCCGGAAAGGACATGTTCTATTCTGCTTATCCCAATTGAATGTTATGGGTGTGTAACCTTACCTCTGATAATTTCAAACCTATGGATTGTTTTTAAATATTTCTCTTTCTATATTATTTATGTTCCCAAAATTTTCCTGCCATAGCCTTTTGTGGCATTGAATTTTTATGGAGTCAGACAAATATGAAAGTAATCTTAAAACAGATCTGGTAATTTCTTACCAGAGTAACCAAAGAAATCCTCAGTATTTAGTGTGGATAATATGCAATGTTTCATTGTACATTTTCTTGCAGAAAACAAATGATGGGCAATAAATTCTTCTAAACTATAAAAAACAAGGCATCCTATTGCAAAGCAGATAGTGGCCTATGAAATATAGAACGGGGTACATAATTTCGAGGGTCTAAGTATGCCAGGGAAGCATTCTTATGTATAATAGAATTGTACTGGTATTTTGTTCTCTGTTAAATAAAGATTAGTTTACTTTTGGGTAAGTATGGATGATATATGGTCTATGAGCGCAGTTTATATTCATGACATGTACCAGAACACACTATAGGTCTATTGATTCCAACTTGCATTACCTTGTTTTCTTAAATTTGAGTCTTCATTCTCTTTCTTTGTATGCATGCCTAATGTAAATTACTGAAGTTATTGGTCTATCATAGCTTCCAAGAATAAGTAACCTTTGAGATAGATTTTGATCATACGCCACTTCATGCTTCTGTTTATATGTTTCTGCTTTCAGTTTTACAACTTTCCTTCTATTCTACCACATTAGTAAATCCTATTCGTTTAATTTATCATTTTCAAGCTTGTGCAACATGCTTTTTTGAGTTATATATACTCATGTATTTCTTTTGATATCTTCTTGGTGACAATAAATCATTTGACATTCAAATACGAAAATTTGGTTTATTCTGAAATTTTGCTTCTTTGGATTTTCCATGTTAGGGTTAATAAATGTATTATAAGCTATGTTATAGGATATATTATAGAGTTTGCTAGAAGGAAATAAACAAGCATCCCTTTGTGATAGATTATATAGGATCGGCTATTTTGATAGGCACTCAATGAGCCATAATTACCTAGGCTCATCCTTTATGTATATGTACCCATTTCTCATATGAAATAAACTAATCATTTTGACTCATTTGTCTATATCGTATCAAAGCTTATTAAGCTCAGGTTTCATAATCGTGTTCTCTGTATGTGAAACAGTAAGTGTGTAAGGGCTGTTTTTTAAGGTATTTCCACATAGGGTATTTAGCATCTTCGCCATAATAAGACACCTCAGCATCCTCAGATCAACGGATCACTTGAATTCAATGGCCATTTGACTAGCACGTGAGCTTCACATGCCAGCTCTAGTCTCTTTGGCATGTGTGGCATTAGTTCTGATGGCACTCTTCTCCTCCGGCATCAATACTTCGTTTTTGGCCTGGTCTTGTTTGTCTCCAGGTTCGGGTTCATGTTTTCCTACACCTTCACATGCTTGGTCCTTGTGAATCAAGTAATGGCCTCTGGTTGGTGACCATGTGCTTCTAGTTGAGTTTTTTCTTTCAAATAGTCCCTAGTGTGACTTTTGAATTTTCTTGGCTTGTTTTCATTGGCTCTTGTTGTAACTGCCTAGCGTGACCAATGTATTGTTTTTGTATTGCTAGTTGTGACTGCTTGTTGTTTCGTGTGCCAAGTGCATTTTTACTTGGTGCTATTAATCACTATTCTTGAAGTTGTGATGGCAGATAACAAAGCTATAGTGATAAATGATGTTCCTGCAGTGACTAAAATCATTGGTCATAAACTCAACTGGACAAATTATTTGGGTTGGAGAAATATAGTTCTTATGCATTTACGAAGCATTGAAAAAGAAGACCATTTGACTAAGGACCTCCCAAAAGATGATTCTCACCAAGATTGGTTAAGGGATGATTGACGGCAGTTTTTACAGATTTGTAATTCTATTGAATGTGAGATCATTGGTTCAATCAATCATTGTGAATTTGTTAAATAACTAATGGACTATTTGGAGTTCTTGTAATCAGGAAGGGGACTATCTTTCAAATTTATGAAGTTTCTAAAGCTTTATATAGAGCAGGTAAGCAGGATTGGACGCTTCAGGCCTAATTTATGGATTCTAAGAGGACTTGTGAAGAATTGAATATGCTTTTTCCTTTTACTACTGATTTGAAGGTACAACAAGCTCAATGGGAGCAGATGACCATCATGAGTTTTCTTATTGGTCTCCCAAATATGAAATAGGGAGGTCTAAAATCCTATCTGGAACTCAGCCCTCTGATCTTCAGGAAACGTTTTTTAGAGTGCTAAATGCCGAGAATCTCCAGCCAAAGCAATTTGTTGACCACCATGGTGCACCAAACAATCTTGGTCTACCTAATCGTGGTGGTTCTAAGCCAGGTGGAGCTAATAATCGTAACCTGAAATCTAGAGGAGTTGTGTGCTATTATTTCCATGAACCAGGCCATACAAAACGTAGTTATAGAAACCTTCAAAACAAGCAGCAGAGAGCTCAATTTGCACATGTTGCATCCTCTTCCCCTACGCCATCTGATGAAAAAGTTATGATTTCCGCTTCTAAGTATGCTAGGTTCTCTAAATATTGGGAATCACTAGAATCCACAGCTTCTCCTATTGGTGATATTGCTGAGATAGGTAACTCAAATACATGTCTTTTCTCATCATCACAATGGATCATAGATTCTAGTGCTATAGACCACATGATAGGTAACCAGAGTCTTTTCCCTACTTTCCAATCACATGCCAACCTTCCTAGGGTTACTATAGTCAATGGCTCTGCATCTTGGGTTCTTGGTTTTGGAACTGTTCAACCTACACCATCAATTGGATTGTCATTAGTATTAAGTGTGCCTGAAGTTGCATTTGATATTCTCTCTATTTAAACTCTCCTATAACTTGAAGTGTTATGTATTACTCTTATCTGATTATTGCTTGATTCAGGATCTTACAACAAAGATAATTATTAGTAGAGGTATGAGTCTTGGAGGTTGCTATATTCTTCAGGATCTTACAACAAAGAGAATTATTAGTAGAGGTATGAGTCTTGGAGGTTGCTATATTCTTGATGATCAAGTGCATCACCCATTTGCGTGCTCCAGCATTTTAACTCCTTTTAAGATACACTGTCATTTCAGTCACCCATCTCTATGTTCTTCAAAGAAGCTATGTACCCAGTTTCAACACTTGTCATCCTTGGTTTGTTAGTCGTGAGGCTATGCAAAACATTATTGTCTCCCTTTTTGGTCTAGAGTCAACCAACGCGTTTCATTTTGATTTTTGGGGTCCCTATCCTATGGAGTCTAAGCCTGTTTTCAAGTACTTGTTCCTTTTTTATGATTATATTTAATGAAAAATTCTCCTGAGTGTTTTTCCCACTTTTGTGCCTTTGCTGAGATTAAGACTCAATTTAATGTTTCAATATGAACCTTATGCAACGAAATACTAAAGAATATCTGTCATACTTATTTCAGTCATATATGCTTCAGACTGGTGTTCTTCATTTGTCTTTTTGGGTTGATACACCAGCCCAAAATGGCGTAGGCGAGCATAAGAATAGATACTTTCTTGAAGTGGCACAAGTACTTTTATTTCAAATGAAGGCTTTAAGCCCCACTAGGCATATGCAGTTTCTACTGCATGCTTCTTGAACAATCGAATGCCCTCCTCAGTACTAAATGATAACATGCCTTATATTACCCTGTTTCCTTCAAAGCCTTTGTTTCCCATTAAGCCTAAAATCTTTGGTTGCACTTGCTTGGTTTGGGATGTTCGACCTCAAGTTACCAAATTGGATATAAAGACTTTTAAATGTGTATTTCTTCGGTACTCTCACCACCAAAAGGGGTATTGGTGTTATACTTCTACAGTTAATTAATATTTGGTGCATGTAGATGTTACTTTTTATGAGTGAACTCCTTTCTATTCTCCACCACATTCCCAGCCTGAGCTGGAAAATGACCTGTTAGTCTATGCTATCTCTTGCCCTATGAACAGTTGGATTCCTGCTGGGTCATGCATCTGATTGATCACTTATTGCTCATGTTTATACAAGGAGAACATTATTGCTAGTTCAAACTCATGCCCTCCACCATCTACTTTGCCATCAAATCCAATTTTGTGTAATCTAACTCACTTTATACAGAGTTTGATCCTGATATGCCTGGTATCCTAATCTTGATCTACCTATTGCCTTTCAAAAGGGTAAAAGGAAGTGTACATATCCCATCTCATCCTCTGTTTCTTATGATCGTTTGTCTCTTTCAAGTTCCTTCATTGCTTCCCTAGATACCATTTCTATTCCTAAGACTATACATGAAGCATTATCTTATCTCATTTGGGTTGATATGTTGCAATGGAGAAAGAGATGTCAGCTCTTGATGGCAATGGTACATCGACCAGTAGATGCAAGTGGGTGTTCACTGTCAAAATGAACCCTAAGGGCATAGTAGCATGAACCAAAGCTCTCCTTGTTGCTAAAGGGTATGCTCAAACTTATGGTGTGGACTCATATACTTTCTCACCTACAGAATAACTTTTCAAACTCTCCATTCCAATGCTGCTACTTATGGATGATCTTTACATCAATTAGATGTCAAAAATGCCTTCTAACAAGGTGATCTTGATGAGGAAGTGTACACAAAGCTTCTTATCCTATCTTTCATGAATGCACCAAGCATATCAAGATTGATTGTCACTTTGTCCGTGGTAAAATTTGGAAAATTTTTATCCTCACTAACCATGTCAGAATAGGAGATTAATTGAGTGATATTTTTACAAAAGCTATTAATGGAGCTTGGATTGAATTTTTGTAACAAGCTAGGCATGATTAACATCTATACTCCAACTTGAAAGGGAGTGTTAATAAATGTATCAGGCTATGCGATAGGTTATATTATAGAGTTTGTTAGAAGGAAATAGAGAAGCATCTATGATAGGTTATATAGGATAGTGTTGGAATTTGGGCAAGAGCGTGCAGATCATGTGAATGGGGGGTATTTATGGTACTTCATAGCGGATAGTTAGAGTATATATCAGGAGGGTGGAGTGTTGTAAAGAGGCATGGAATTGGTGAGTGAGATTTGGTAGAGCCTATACCTGTCGAGAGTATAGGGTGGTGTGATTTTCCTTCTTCCTGTTATGTGTATCCTCCATTAGAATATACTCCGTGGAGTTGTTTTCCATCAAATAGGCTATGTTGATAGGCACTTAATGAGCCAGAATTACTTAGCTCATCCTCTATGTGTCAAATGAAATAAACTAAGGGTTTGTTTGGTTGGAGGGTTTTGAAGTGGAGGGGAGGGGAGGGGAGGGGAGGGGAGAGTGTTTGGTTGGGAAAAATGGAGGGGAGGGGAGGGGAGATTTTTTGTCTTTTTGTGGTCTCCTCCCCTCCCTCCCCTCCCCTCCAAAAGTAGGGTGTTTTTGGAGGGGAGAGAAAATTTTACCCCATTTTTGACTAAAATGCCCATAAGCTTTTTTTAATATTCCAATTATACCCTCAAACCTTTTTTTTTTATTTTTTTCATATCTAATTTTTTCTTTAATTGCATAATAATTATAATAAATTATAATAAAACTTAATAAGTATAATAAATTATTTATATATTATATTAAAATATATAATAATTATAAAATTAATAAAAAATAATGTTAAAATTTTAACAAATTTTTTATTTTTTTATTTTTACTATATATATAAATGAGATAAAAAAATTTAAGATTTATAAATTAAAAAATAATAATTTTGACATGAATATTGTAAATAAAGAATAAATAAATTTAAATAAATAGATAAGGGTATTTTTGTCAACTTTTAATTAATCCCTCTCCCCTCCCCTCCTGAACCAAACAAAAAATATTATTCATTAACCTCCCCTACCTTTCCCTACTCTCCCTTAAATTAACCCAACCTACCCTCCCCTATGGTGAACCAAACAAAGCCTAAGTATTTTGGCTCACACTTGTCTATATTTATGGTACTTTGGCTCACACTTGGCTCATACTAAGTATTTATGGTACTTCATAGTGGACAGTTAGAGTATATATCAAGAGGGTGGAGTGTTGTAAAGAGGCATGGAATTGGTGAGCGAGATTTGGTAGAGCCTATACCTGTCGAGAGTATAGGGTGGTGTAATTTTCCTTCTTCCTGTTCTGTGTATCCTCCATTAAAATATACCCTGTGGAGTTGTTTTCCATCAAATAGGCTATGTTGATAGGCCTTAATGAGCCAGAATTACCAAGCTTATCCTCTGTGTCTCAAATGAAATAAACTAAGTATTTTGGCTCACACTTGTCTACAATCTGAATTTTTTTTTTTAATTATGATCTATCAGCATGTAGAAATTTGTTGGGAATATGATTTCTACATTATTGCGAAGTTACATGAAAAAAGAAATTTTAATGTTTCCACACAACTTTGTTGTTGAATAGATAATCTAACTCAAGTTCTGGAGGCCGAGCGGGAATCTCAGGAAATGTCTGAAAAATTACCATTTCATTATGTAGAAATCTCAAGACTTCTCTTTGATCAGTAAGTGTAGTGACATTAACTTATTCTGTTTGTTAATTTTATGTGACTAACTAATATGTTTGTGGATTCTAGTGCACGCGAAGACATTCCTGATGTATATATGGTTAGTTTAATAATCTTTCACCTTCTGAAATTGTACCAAGCGTTTCTTCTTTATCTTTGACTTATATCCAATTTGTTAAGGTGAGGTCTCTAATTGAAGATATTCGAGATGTAAGATTTCATAAAGTAAGGACTGACTTAGAGGCATTCAATGGTCGAACAGTTGCTGTCAAGGTAATTTCTTGTAATATGTTTGAATGGCATTATTTTGAATGTTTATCATGTTAAACTTCCAAACCAATTATAGGGACACTCTCTCAATCGAGTTATCCAAGGAAGTTGCTCCTTACTGATTATGAGAACACAAATATGAAAGATGAAGAAAAGATGTGGACAAAAAAAAAAATCATGCTTGTAATATATACCAAATTTCAATATTTAGTTCAGAGTGAAGGATAGACTGTATATGCGTATTTTTCTCATTTGTTTCATGCCTTTTCAGAATGTAAAGGTTCAAATGAAAACACCTATTTAGACTTTCTTTTTTTTTTTTAAAAAAAGAAAATCTGGTATCAAGCATTGCTGATTAATTTGGATTTGATTCTAGTTAGGCCCCAATTAGGAGGTTCTCTCAAAAATGCTTTTTTTTTCCTCACAAAACTGTTAGATGATAATAAATAAATATAAAAGTTTGTTAGGGGAGTTATAGAAGTAGCCGTTGGTAGCTGTTAGTTATCATAGTATAAATAGAGATAATCCATTGTATTTCCAGCGTGTATTGTGAATTGTGATGATCATAATGGATTGAATTCTATTCTCTAGTTCTCTCTTCCTCTTCTCTCCCTCCGTTCTGTATCTCTCAGTTCTCATTGTTTCTATTTTCTCTTTCCTTTTCCCCCTCTCTCATTCTTGGTTGATTACCACAACAGACTCAAACTCAAGATTTTGGCCTATTATGACTTCCCCCCCTCCAGATACAGCAAATATTTTCTACTCAGCCATACAATTTTATGCTATAAATGGTGGGTGGACTTCTGGCATTTTTTCAATGTTTTCTTGACCTATTACAATAGGATTAGATCCTCTTGACTCTTTGAAAATTGTATGTCGTTTTAAGAACGCTTGGTGTAAGAGAGAGTTATGAACACGTCACACAGAAGGGCCCAATATTCTCATTGATTTTCTTTTCATTTTTATGCTCAAGCATGCCTGTGATTTTTGTGATATTGCAGATTAAGAATTTGTCGGCAATGGAGGTGAATATTGTTCGCCCATTTATTAGAAGAGCTTTACAGGCATTTTGTAAGCATGATAGTCCTGAGCTGATACCAGACCCAGAGAGAGTGGCTGACAAACGTCCACAATTAGTGAACAATGCTCCAAGAGTATGTTTTCACTTCTGCTACATGATTATAATCATTTCCTTATATTAATCATATTACTCCTTTGTTCTTTAATATAGGACTTAATGAACTAATTTGATTAGTTTAAAGAATTTAGTTAAATTAGTTAATATGATATATTTTTTCTAAAATATCATAATCATCTTACTTAACTCTCTCTCTCCTTTTCTTAGTTGATTATTATTGAAGGAGTATCAATAGGGATAATCTGAAGAAAATATGATAAATATAGGAAATACATCTTATATTTAGGACTAAAATTAACTTTCCAATTAGGTCTTATATTAATGACCAACAACAACAACAACAACAACAACAAGCCTTATCCCATTTCTTATATTAATGACCGAAAAGTTTTATTTTGCATATTCTTGCAATGTGATAATATTTCTTTGAAGCTATAGATTTCCATTTGTCATTTCACCATCTTTTACAAAGACCAAAATTACTAGTTAAATCTTATTATTGTTAAGATATTCTAGTCTGCCTGAGCATTTTTCGCCTAACAAATGGTTTTTAAATTTATTCTTTTTTAACAGAGGCAATTGCGACGATGATGATCAACATCTCATCAAATATCATGACATGTGGCTGGCTTTGAGGTGCTTGCATATGCAGGCGTCTTTACAGTGACATTTACTATTATCTCTAAAATTTTCTCATCATTGTTAAGAATCAAAACATACTTTCTTGACATTTAACACTTGTGTATGCATATGCTTCTATTATGTAGTCATAATAGCATTTGAATTAGCTTATTTTAAGTGATTTTGTGTTATATGAGATAAGTCTGTAAAAGAAATTGTCTTGTAAAACGTAAAGTAACTTTTTTTAAAGTGATTGTGGCGTTTCCCTAATATCATTGGCCACAGCATGAGCTTTGCTGCTCTAAAATGTTCTCATCATTGTTAAGAATCTGTGAACATTTGAAGGGTCAGGAAAGGGGGGAGATTAGTTGGAGTTAAATTTCAATATATTAGATAGTTCGCAGAAATTCTTAAAACGGACTAGTTTGATCAGAATAAAATACTTGGTTAAATTACAAGTTTTTAATTTTACAAACTCCTCATCTGCAGTGTTTATTGCAAAGGACCCGTGGTTAGAGTATAACTTTTCACCCCGCTTCAGACATAAGGTTTGAATTTAAATCTCGCTCTCAAAATGAGAATTTTGTTACTCCCTCCGTTCCTTTTTATGGGAGCGCGCTTTTTGTTCATAAATTTAAATTCTAACTCTCCAAACGGCTATTCAAACAAGCCCTAAGACAATCTCGCGCATCCAGGATTTTGAAATATAGGCATTAGGGGTAGAAATTATATACACGGGCTCTTTGGTTTCGATCACTTCGTCTTTCCTAGAATCACACCGTGAGAAGCTTTTTGGGGCTACTATTAATAGGAAAAAGATAAAGCTATATTTTGATCATCAGGTATATACTTTTGGGGCTATTATTAATAGGAAAAAGATAAAGCTATATTTTGATCATTAGGTATATAATTATTATTTTTTATTTCATGTTAAATGCAACACCATCTTTACTAATCTAAGGTGGCAATCTCAGTAAGTTTAAAAAAAAAAAAAACTAACGATAGGAGCTCTATGATCAAAATATAAATGGTTAAGGAGGCTGATTTTAAATTTTAATATCTCATAGGAGTTATATGTAATCGACTTAAAATTAAAAAAAAATTATATATTTTAACCTATATTTTATACAATATATTTAATAATGATAAAGAGATTAAAAGTATAAGTAGACAAAGGCAAGCCAAACTAGGGATTTGGATACCCTAGTTATTGTGATTTTGAAAATCAATATTAATCATAAGTCTCGAAACTCTAATGTAAACTTCGGACAAGGTTAATATTTTTGTTTATGAATGTGTTTAGATAAATGAGTTTGTACTTATATTTTAAAATTTAAGTATATATAAAATTACTTGGCTAGTGTAACTTTTAAACTAAAATTTTTTAAATAATTTAAATAAATTTTAAAATAAATAATTATATTTATTTAAAATATATATATATCAAATTATAATTTAAAACTATAAAAAAATTAAAAATAATTTTTATAATATTAAAAAAAACTATAAATTATTTAATTATTATTTTATCTTCTACCCTCTTCTTTTCTCTCTTTTCTGCTGTTTTTTATTGTCCAAAGCTCGACTCTCTCTCTGAAGTGTCCTCTGATCTATTGTCTTCATTTCTGGTCTTCTCTGTTGTCGCTGGTCGTTGATCTTCAGTCGCTGGTCTGCAGTGGTGGAATGAAGAGAATTTGCGGTGTTCGCAGATGTGGAATGAACTAGATGTTCACCATCGGGGAAAATTGAGTTCTCAACAAGGATTAGATGGTCGCTGGTCTTCAATCGCTGGTCTGTTGTGCTCGTTTGATTGGAGAAGATGATGAAAGAATATGTGGAAAAGTTTTGTTTGGTGCTTTTGTTTTAAAATGAAGGAAACACTTTGTTCCTACAATAAATGGGGGAACTCATGCTTTTTGTTTGATCTGGATCGGTTCCTACAATAATATTTAGGAAGAAAATGAACAGCGATTGTCCGCGGGGTGTTCACGGCGGATGATGAATAGTATATTAATTATTTTTTATTTATTTTTTACCTAATATTTTTAATTTATTAATTATAAAAATTATTATAATAATAATTATCTAAACATTCATTTATTTAGAATTATTTTTTTATAAATTTTTTTAATTTTTTTTAAAAATTTATCTAATTTTTTTTATATTTTTTTATAAAAAATATATCTAATCAGCCTTATTTAAAGTGAATATTTGTACACTTTTCAAAGTAAACTTTTATCAATTGATCTTTTAAAGTCGCCAGTCAAATTGATATATTTAGTGACAATTAAAAAATAAGGAGAATTATATAGAGATCTCAGAGAATTTGTTATAAAAATATCCTATAAAATTGCCCAATGATTAAATAGTCTCTAAAAATTTAGGGTAATGAATTCAATTTTTACAATTATCAAACGAACCTTATACACAAATTACAAGTTATTAAAAATATTATAATTTAAGGTTGCACAAATGACAATGAGAAGCATACGATAACAACTTAAAGTGATATAAATAATAATTAAGAGTATGCAATAACAACTCCTAATTATTATTTGTACTACTTCAAGTTATTATCTATTGCAACTCTAATTATCATTTATGTCACTTCAAGTTATTATTGTGAGTCTAAAAAATTGTCATTTATATATAAGGGTAACTTGACAACTGTACAAATCTTATTTTTGTGGCTACATGTCATTGCTAAAAAATTTTAAATGTGGTAGTAAAATGTCATCATTGAAAGCATAATTTTTAGTGATGGAATTGAAAAGTCATAGTGTGTGTTTAATTTTCTACCAAACTAAAGTTTTAAAAGAGCTTATGACCTAAACTTTAGTTTAAAAAAAAAATTAAAACAAACGATCATATTTGTCTAAAAGGGATTATAAATCAAACTATAGTTTAAAATTATATTTTTAGATAAGCTACTAGAAATAACTTCTAGAATAAGAAAAGAGCTTATGGATTATATAATTACCAATTTATCCCTATTTTCTAATACTCTCTCGCCTCTCTATGAGTCTTCTCTCCCCTATATTTTCGTCCTCTCTCTTATCCCTTGTCGTCATTGCCATCATCTCTCATCAGCATCGTGGGCTAAGGTCTACACATCTTCGTCCTATATCGGCATATCTACCAGCTAAGGTCTGAGAGAAGAAGAGGAAGAAGATGAATAGTGGCCACCATGAGAGGGTAGCTTTCTTCTAGAGCCTCATGGCCACAATGAGATGAATAGTCATTCACGTTGTCCATGTCTTCTGCAGCTCGTCTTCGTCTGACTGTTGCTTGGAATCAATAAGGAGGTCAACTTTCAACAGAAGAAGGAGAGGAAGAAGGTGAACAGTGCACAAGGAAAAAAAAGGAGGCGTACATATGAACAATATGAATAGTATAAATTATTTTTTTACTATAACCCTTTATAGTAATTTACCAATTATAAAACTCATTCTAATAATAATCATCCAAACACTCATATATTCATAATCATTTTTTTATAAGTTCTTCTTCAGAAGAGCTTATATAAAAACTATCTAAAAACATTTTTTTATAAATTATTTTCCAAAATCTATTAAAACGAGTCCATAATTAAAAGCGTGATTTTCAACAATGATTATATATGGCAGTCACTAATAGTCCTTTATTTTTTTTCAATGTTTTATGCTATATATTATGAAAGTAATTTCAAACTACTACCTCTGATCCCAATTATGAGAGTTAGTTGATTTTTATAGGTACATTAAGGAAGCTAAATAAGTCAATTAGTTGTGACTAAATTCAATTTCTCAAGACAAATTCACATTATATATTCTTTAATCTACTCAAATTAGTCAACTAGCTCTTATATTAGTTATAATCAACTCATTTATTTCACTTTATTAATTTATTTTAAAAAATTAATTAGCTCTTATAATTAGAATATGAAGGAGTAAGTTTTTTGATGCCATCAACTCCAAACTAGCTAGGATTAAAAAGGATGTAACGCAAAAGATATTTCTAAAATATTTCTTCACAAGGATGGATAGTAATTTAAATTTTCTTAAAAAATTATACTAATCTTTTTAACAATTTCTTTTCGTTATTTCAGTCACAATAATATCTTACTTAAATATCAAATAGAAAAAGTTCATGTAGGGGTGTATTAAAATTAAAAAAACATAATTTTCCTGACATAATTTTATATGTTATGCATGATTATGCAAATTATCTTGGGAAAATGACATCTAGATCCTGTGGAAGGAATGAAATTACAAAAAAGAAGTCCCAAAAATAACATAATTAATTTCAAGTCTCATGAAACCTCAGATTATTTTTTTCCAATTATGAAATGATATAATTGCCCTTGAGGCTTAAATTTTTTTTTCCTTTCCCATAATCCCCCTCTCATAAGCAATATTAGGAATCGACTATCTCTCTCTTCATTCCATCGCCTTAATCTCCTAGCCGTCTTTCCCCTTCTCTACAATATGCTTACTCAACTTCACTTGCTGCTTGAGACGGCCCTACCTTGGATCTCCTTGTGGGTTTTGTATGGAAAAATGACAGCTGGATCCCATGAAAGGAATCAAATATTAAAAAAGTCCCAGAAAATGACATAATTAATGTCAAATTCCATAGAACCTCAGATAAATTTTTTCAATTATAAAAAGACATAATTGCCCATCTACATTCCTTATGCCAGGTAAGCATCTTTTTTTACTTACTCGTGTCTGAAACACCTTTTTCCATAGCATTCCATTATGTAGAATGAAATGTCTTCCTGTAACTCACTATCATACTTTCTCCATCCCACCAAAACTCCCATAACAATAATCTTCTTCCTAATCTTGGTTCTTCTTCCCTATTTCAATATCTAAAATACTCGTTCCACGGTCACCAAGAGCCCCCAAATTTTTTGTCTCTTGCTCTATGGTTGACATCCATACCTTACCCAAATATGCCGTCAAATGAATTGTCGAGAAGCTCCACAGCCTGTGTTACATTGAGGGTAACAATTCTTCTAAACCTAAAGATGATTATGCTTTGAACAACTCAACAAAAGAGATATTTGTTCATTTGCTGAAGCAGTTGCATAAATACCGAATTGGGCACCCAATTAACTCAAGTTAGAGTACACCTAAGAACCCAGTTCCTTAACTAGACACTCAACTGGTATGCTGATTGATATTCACTATGAAGTACGTGTATTCTTATGGGATTATTTGGACAAGTATATTCTATTTTAGTATCCAACATTCCTCCTGTATATGGCCTCAGCAATAGCCATAACACTGGTATTGACTATGTATTATGCTCCCCACTATGATCAAACTAATATTTTAGTTTACATTGGAATATGCTCTGTAATTGGATCATTAACAATAAGTGACGCTAATAGATACCATGTCAATATTGAAAGAAATAATATTTTTGTGATTTTGGTCATGTGTTGTTTACTGCCTTTTATTTTATCATTTCTGATATATTATTTCACAGGTCATGAGTGTAAAAGCAATTGTTGTTGTAATAGAACTTACATTAGAGGGGATAAATGAGGTTGTATATTACTAGACATGGATTTTTGTATAGTTTTTTGTATAAATATAGAGCACACTAATTTTAACTTTGTAAATAGTTGTATAAAGTGATAATCTCATTTTTTTTGTAACCTTCATCAAGGTCCACATTTTGGATGATAGGGTGGATCTTGATCAAGGTGACTATGTGTATTGTACTCTTTTGAACTTTGTAACTGTTATGGTGTGTTTACTTCAATGTAGTAAAAAAATATGAATATTAGAAATGTTACTTTAAAGTGTGAATGACAGATCATGATCTGATATGAGAGGTAATCTAAGTTGTTATTATAGTATGCGATAGTTGTTAATATAAGTGCTAGATTTGTTAACATTATATGTCTGATGCACGTTGTCATTACTGATGGTGAGTTTGTTTGGAAAGCATATATTCTGTTATATTCATATGGGAGGACAATTTGGAAATGATGGAGAAGGTCATATATATATTGATGGTCAAGTAACAACAATATCCATAAAGAAAGGTATAACATATGATGAGTTCAAAATATTACTAGCATCACTTGTTAGGTTGTTATTGGAAAACTTGATAAAAGCATCATATGTAGTTGTTTTGGTTGTAAAATAAAACATGTGATTTTATTGGAGAACTTGATAGTAAACACTTGAAACTCTACTTTGCAGTTATGGTTTTGTTCTGTTTTTATTAGTTAAGTTGTTATTCCTTCACTACATGATTATTATTTATAAGTATTAGAGTTGTTATTTTTGCTGTCGTGGACAAGTTATTTTTCAGCTGTCAAGTTCTTATTCCTTTACTATGGGATTCTTATTTCCTATTGATAGACTTGTTATTTTTGTTGACATTGGGTAGTTGTTAGTTACAAGTGGTTATACCTTCACTATGTGGTTGTTATGTTTTACTACTGGAGTTGTTATTCCTTCAATATGGGGTTGTTATTTTAAGTTTTAGAGTTGTTATTTTTGTTGTCATTGGTAAGTTATTTTTCAGTGGTTAAACTGTTGTGCCTTGACTACGGGGTTGCTATTCCTTTACTATAGAGTTGTTATTCCTTCAATATAGAGTTGTAAAGGAATATCAATTTGATCATATTTATTTCCATATATTTAGGAGACCCAAAAGGCACTGGTCATGTCATCTTAACACTTAGAATGAACTAAATAAACATGAATCTGGGTGAAAAATAACAACTCTACTACTAGGTAATAACAAGTCAATGGTGAAGGAATAACAATTTAGGCACATTTATACCCGACCCCTGTAATGAGCCAAAAAATTAGAACTCTATATAGGAAAATAACAACTCCAACAACAACAAATGAAAACTTCCTATGGATAAAATAACAACTTGTATACATTTATTCCCAACACTATTCAAATGAAAATACAACTTCATATATATGTAATTTTCAATTCACAAAATAAAAGAGAGTGTGCAATACATTTACACAAGTATGATTGCATTGTATATCATATTGTATACATGATTGTGAGATACATGTATGATTGCCTGGTGTATGATATTGTATATATGATTGTGAGATACAAGTATGATTGCATTTTACTAAAATTTTTGTCTTTATATTTTCAATTTGTATAAAGCATCTGTGTGACAATAGCTAAAATAGGCTTCAAGATCGCAAGCTTTCCAGATGATCATGCCATCAATAATGACAACGTGCACCAAACACAAATTATTAAAAACTCAACCACTCATATTAACAATTATCGCGTACTACAATAACAACTTTGTTTTCCTCCCATATCAGACCATGTTCTGTCATTCACATTTTACAGTAAACTTTCTAAGCTCATTCTTTCTTTATACACTCAAGTAAAACAACTTCAACTAGTTATGGGTTATAATAAAACAGCTATGAAAGCATAAACATCAATCTTATTCTGATTCCAAAGCTCATTTCTTCATAATGCAAGGTCATAAGCCCATAATCAATGTCTTACCATGAAGGTGGCCTAGTCTTGAGATAGGTTGAATAATGATGAGGATCATCATTATCTTTGAGTTCTAAATCATGTCCTGAATTTAGTTAAATCTCAGCATACACAAGTAAACATTTTCTATACTTGGCCAGCATAGGCAGTCCCTCCTACCAAACAAATTATAGTAATAATTGTATTGTACAATCCAACTAAGGAAAAAGAACTTCATACTACTTAAAGTGAGTGCCTATGAGCAGATCACAACATATCAAACAAAGCCACAATCCAAAACTGTACTAATTGATGAGGACATAGGAAAAGAGAATGCAAGGAATTATAATGAATACTTCATACTACTTAAAGTGAGTGCCTATGAGCAGATCACAACATATCAAACAAAGCCACAATCCAAAACTGTACTAATTGATGAGGACATAGGAAAAGAGAATGCAAGGAATTATAATGAATAATGTAATTTATACTCTACTGCTATCATTTTTAAAATTTTGAAAAGGAACATACCTTGATGTGATCAATAATTGACATAGTTTTTAAATTTGACGCAATAATGGTAATTTCCAAAATCAAGGAGTAGGATAATACAGCTTTCAACATAAGACAAAACTCATACCAATAATTTTAGTAGGTTTGTGGGGACAACAAATGGTCATCAAGAAGATAGATAAAACACAGTAGCTCAAGCAACATCAGCATAATAATAAAGTACCATTTCAAACATATATAACGAGGCCGACTCTAGACATACCTAGATTCCAAAGATTCTCAGTATTAAAGTGAGCATTGAATTAATGTCAGAGAAAGTGTAAGATTCAACTTCTCCTGAGAAATATATTAAACATTATGAACATTTCCTTGGCCTCTGAACAAAATTACAGTAATAATGAATAAGTTTTTGAACATTACCTTGACACTGAGAACTTCGGCACATAAGAGACCTTCTAAAATACTCATATTAAGTGCATTTCAGGAATTATACCTTCCCAGAAACCTATCAATACCAAGCTTTTTCAAAAACTCCATCACTTGTATGCCAAAGTATAGTTTGTCAATCATACCAACATTAACATAGATTTTCTTCTTAGTAGCCTCAAGTTGTAACCAAGAAATCGAGCACAATGTTAAGGAAAGAGAAAGCACAAAAATTTAACAATTAATCACCATGGATTTAAATTCAATAGCACAAAAAAAAAGCTTTACTAAATATTAGAATATTAAACACCCCAAAGATGTAAATTAACGCATCTGGAAGGAACTATGCCCTCATCTCTTTGATATAAATGGATTCATCATAAAACAAGCGATATCATGTTTTTACTGCTATGAATGTTCTTATTAAATATTTTAAAAATCAAAACATGATAGACATATAATTGTTCGAAGATACCTTAAGTTATAGTGTTTCTTTAGACACCGTTGTCGGGTGATTATTTAGAGGCATGTCAACCACTATTGTTACACCACTTTTAGAAATATAGTGAGAGCACTAAGTTATACATATCAATGATACAATGGGGAAAAAGTCAAGAAAATAGTAACAATAATAGTCACATTCCAGATAACCACTACCCATCAAGAACTTGGAGAAGTCCACTAAATAGACATTCCACCTCTAATGTACAGAAATCCAACACTTTCACAACATAGTAGTGACAAATGATGAAGTAAAACTCAAAGGTTAAACTAGTCAAAATACGTAAAAAAGGGAATATCACAAGTTCACTCTGTACTTAAAAAAAAAGTCACGATTTTGGTCAAAAGCAAGATATCCCGTCAAAATAGCTAAAAAAGAGTGTATATGAATAAATGAAAAAGATCAGAGAAAATGAATAGAAAGTAGACCTTCTTCAACTGAAGTAAGCGGGCCATGTAGGAATTTTGCAAGAAAAAGAAGGCTACGAAGGAGATAAGAAGTGCTAATAGAGGCAAAAGCTTCTAAAGAAGATAATCCATTTCTATCGATGACGGTGAACTCTGAAGTGGTAAAGCAGTAATAGCTTTGCTCTGTTTGATTATATGGTTTGAGTAGGAAGCAGCGAAACAGGGACAAAAGATTCTTTAGATAGAATAAGTGTAGTTATATCTTTTCACAATTGGAAAAATTCATCTTAGGTCTCATAGGACTTGATATCAATTATGTCATTTCTTGGGACTCTTTTTGGCATTTAATGCCTTCCACAGGACCTATATGTCATTTTCCCTTTTTGTATTGACATAGAGGAGGGTTTATTTCTGGTGTACAAATATGTATATGAGGGCAGCCTAGAGCACCGTTTGCATGGTATTTATTTTTCATTGTCATTGGACCCTCCTTTACGAGGTCTTTGATTGAAATTTGACAATATTCAATTATTCTAGCATACCTATTTTAAAGAAAGGTAGTGTGTGAAGGGTGGTTTAGCACTTCCCTAGTCTGTGAGGTATAAATAAGCTGTATCTTATCTACATAATGGAACTGAAAGATGCATTATTCACAGAGACATTAAACCCTTAAACATTTCCTTTCCTCTAAAAAGACTCCCAAGATGAGATGCATCCTTGCATATCAATTGTAGCCTAATAATAAACCCATGCCCATGTGAGGTATTTTGATTGTTCATCTTGTTAAATACCAGTTATGCAATTTTGGATTAGCTACTTGGACTTCTACACCCTCAGTTCCTTTCCTCTGTACAACAGTCAAGGGAACATGTAGGTCACCAATTTTGTTCTGCGAAATGTCTATAATTTCTTCCCTCATTATTTGTTTTCATATACACATCAATGAAATTAACCTTGTTATTTTCCAATAGCTATTGATGAAGTTATTTTGGAATTAACCTGATGTCTATGATTTTGGAATTGTTTTATTAGAACCCATAACTGGCTGAAGTTATTTTACTTGAGTGTATTATGAAAGAATGAGAAATAGAAAGGTTATTGTAAAATGTGAATGATAGAGCATAGTCTAATATGGGAGGGGAATATGAGTTGTTATTATAGCACACAATAGTTGTTAATATGAGTGGTTGAGTTGTTAATAATTTGTGTCTGGTGCAAGTTGTCATTACTGATGGCGTGATTATCTAGAAAGCATATATTTTGTTATGTTCATATGGGAGACAATTTAGAAATAATGGAGGAGGTCATACATATATTGGTGGTCAAGTAAGAAAAATGATTGAGTCTCAATTTAAGAACAAAAAGACTTATCATTGTGGAAGAAACTATGAGCCTAGACACACAGTCAAGACTTGCAATAATCTAAATATAAGCTGAGAAATGGTGTTAGGTTGTATAGTTTTCTGTGTAAATATATAACACTAATATTTTCTTTGTAAATAGCTAAGCAAAGTGATAATATTATCTTTTTGTAACATTCATCAAGCTCTACCTTTTGGATGGTAGGATGGATCTTGATGCAAATAAAGTTATATTCTTACCAGAGTAGTGTTGGAAAGTCTTGTGCCAAAGTTATTATTTTTACACAATAGAGTTGTCATTTGTTATTAGTGGAGTTGTTGTTTTCATACACACTCTATGTTTTTTTCTAGTTCAGTCCATGTGTTATTCTTGTATCCCCAGTTCACTTTTTATTTGTTCCAATATAGTGAAAATTATGAAGATGCCATTATTTAGAAGTGGTTGAATTGTTATTTTTCCCGTTGTTGGTTTAGTTTTGTTCTACTATTGGGGTTGTTATTACTTAGCACAAATTGATTATTTCTTAGTGGTGCAGTTGTTATTTTTCCATTTATAGAGCTGTTATTTTTTGTGTTGTTATTTTTGAGTGGTAGAGTTATTATTCCTTCATAAATGAGTTGTTATTTCCTTCTGGTATAGTTGTTATTTTTCCAGTTATGGGTTATTATTTTTTAGTGGTGGAGTTGTTATTACTTCATCCATGAGTTATTATTTCCTAGTAGTAGAGTTGTTATTTTTTCAATTGTCGTGTTTTTATTTTTCTTGTTATTCCATTTGTCAAATTGTTAATTTCTAGTGGTGGAGTTATTTTTGTACAGCATGGAGTTGTTATTTCTAATTACAACATAACCCATCAATCTAGATGACCCAAGATGACCTAGGCACGTCTCCCAAAGATTTGATACGAACCAAACAAACCTTAGTATAAGCAAAAAAATAACAATTCTGCCACTATAAAATAACAACTTTGTCATGAAAAAATAATAACTCGGATACATGTTTTTCCAAGAATGTACCAAAAAATTACTGTCTAGGTAGAAAAATAACAATTCCATAAAGGAGAATAACAACTCCATTATGAAGTAATAACAACTTGTCTACATTCTTTCCCAGCTAATTGGGAGACCCAAAATATACTGGGCAGACTAGGCCAATACCTGGAATGAACTAAAAATAGGACTCTAGGTAGGAATGCAAAAAATTATAAAAAAACACTATCAAAACTTTGCACAACTATTTACAAAAATAAAAAAGAGAGTGTAACGCATTTACACAAGAAAATATACAAGCAATCAAGGCAAAACCTATTAGCTTCCTCATAGGAAAAGGAATCCCTAGTGATCTAACTAACAAGTGTTACTTTAACAAGCTTGAGCACATAATATTATTGATGCTTCTCATAAGGACTCTTCCAACAACACTCAAATATCTATTGAGCCATGTATGTAGTGCTAAAGTAAGATGGCAATTTACTTCAATGCAGACTTCTATTACTTCAAATGCAATATTTTCACCCTCCTTACCACAATCAAGTCATTGGCACATCCTTTCTTCCTACTCCAGTGTCCTTTTAATATATTTTTATCCTAAATTAACAGAAATAGAGAAAATATGTTTAGTAAATTACTCTCCACAAATGACATGAATATAAAATATTCTTTTCAGATGATCTGTCCATCAGTAATGACAACTTACACCAGAAACATATTATTAACAACTCAACCACTTATATTAACAATTATCGTGTGCTATGATAGCGACTCATGTTCACCTCCCATATCAGACTATGCTCTGTCATTCACATTTTTTAACAACATTTCTAATGTTTATTTTTTTCTTACTATACTCAAGTAAAACTAAAAGAATAAGTTGTTTATGTGTCTAATGCTTAGTATATCACAATAGAAAGAGGAATTCGAAGAAAAATCAGCCATCAAACTACAAAACATTCAAATAAGTTCATTTTTTACTCCTTAGTAGCATCTAAAGTCTCATTCTTCTTCAAAGGAAGAAACCATTATTTGGTTCTGCATCAAATTCAAAAGGCCTAAATAAATTACCACAATATTATTTTAATGTGAAATCAAGGAAAATCATGAGCATAACACATATTGCTCCTTTTCAATGTGCACAGAAATAATTGGAAATGGAGCTTGCAAATTTTGGAAGTGATTAACATCAATAACTTTTTCATGCTAGCCAATGCAAACAAATCTTAACCTAAAAAATACCAAAGAGAGAATCAATTCCCATTTCTATATATATGATTCTTGAAGAGCAAAAAAAGAATATGTATTTCTATTAGAAGTCAAATTTAGGATTGAGGATCTCATAATAAGATATTAACAAACTAACTAAAATAATAGTTTTTCTAAACAAATCCTTAGTGAACGAAGGATTCAAACACCTCAAGGACTTAAAAAATTATACTAATATCATATTGAAGATTTTATTAAAGATTTGACTACACGAAAGAAACAGCAATGGTCACATTATGGAAGCTCCAAACCAAGAAGTTAGTTTCTATACTAGACATAAATTATTAACAATTTAACTACTCATAACAGAGCATGCTAAAAATTTTGGGTGACCATGGAAGAAGTATGAGGACGAGGAAGGGACAAAAAATTATGGGTGTTAGCAGCAGAGCAAGGGACAAAAAATTTGGGGTCTCTGAGTAACCGTGGAATGAGTGTTTTATTAGAGATTGGAATGGGGGGGAAATGAGGATGAAGAAGAAGATTTATATTATAGGAGTTTTTATGGGATGGAAAAGGTGTGGGAGTGAGTTGCAAGAAGTTGATTTCCTTCTGCAAAATGGAATATTGTGAGAAAAAGTGTTTCATACATGAAGAAGTGAAAGAAAAAGATGTTTCTGCAAAATGGAATGCTGTGGAAGGTGTTTCAAAATGAAATTATGCATAATGGAATGCTTACTAGGCACAAGGAATCCAAAAGGGTAGTTATATATTTTCACAATTGAAAAATAATTAATCTCAAATCCTATACGCCTTCACATTCATTATGCCATTTCCTGGGACTTATTTGCAATTTGTTTATATCCATGGCACCTAGCTACAATTCTCCCAATTATCTTCCTTATTTTCAATTAATTTTTTGATTAGTTCTTTTTTCCTAATTTCCCCTTACTTTTAAGGGAAAATCCCAAAAAAAATACCTTTTGAATTTATAAATTTTAAAATAATCACGTCAATTTTCAAAATCTCAAATCTATACTCATGATTAAATAGGGATTTTAAAATTTGGACACTTTTACAATTTTACCCTTTTGGAAGGTTTACTACTTTTGTCATAAAATCTACTATACTTCATTAGATATTTACTACAAGGGTAATGCAATTAACAACCACATTTTTCAAATCTCAAACATAAAAATAAATGAATCATTTGGGAGGTTTACTACTTTTGCAATAAAATGTACTACACCTCATTAGATATTTACTACATGATTAATGTAATTGACAACTATTTTTTTACAAATTAAACTTGTTAAAATAAATTACTATTTATGATAAATATCTAATGAAATGCTGTACACTTTATTACAAAAGTAATAAATCTTCCAAGAGGATTAATTTATTTTAATACGTTTAATATCTAAAAAAATATAACTGTTAATTGCATTACTCTTATAATAAATATTTAATAAAGTATATTAAATTTCATTCTAAAAGTAATAAATCTTTTAAAGAGCAAAATTATAAAACCATCAAACTTTTAAAATTCCTATTTAATTATGAATATGAATTTGAGATTTCTAAAATTTGTGCGATCAGTTTAAAATTTAGAAATTCAAAAGATATTTAAAAATTTTCCCTTTAATATCCCACAATTTGACAGAGTATATTCCCCAACTCCTATAATGTATGCTGTTGCATGACTCCCACTCGCTAGTCGCTCTTGCTTCTATGTGTCGTCGTCTCTTTGATCTTCCATTGCCTCTCCGTTTATTTGTTGCCGTTGTGGTCAAGTGAACCTTCGGCCGGAGCTGCACTTGCTTTTTCTCATCACCTCCAGTCGCGTCACTCTTGTATGCCCTTGGTCATCTCTTCTTTTCTTGCCTTTTGCTTGTTTTACATTTGTCCCTCTTTAAGGTGAGAGCCTCTTAGACTGGGTTACCTTGTTTTTCCAAAACTTATAATATAAAAAATATATGTGAATGTAAAAAAACATAAATGAATTAGTCAATCAACTAATCAATTATCAATCGATCATCAACTATTATCAATTATATTCTTAAAATCTTATAATATCTAATTATAAACTAGTCAATTCAGATTTAACAATTATATTTGTTTTTTTAACCGTATGAATTATTAGGTATTAATATCCTAATTAAGATCTCAATAGTATCATCAATCAATCATTAATAAAATTTTATTTTTAAAATTTTATAATACATAATTACACATATAGAGAAATAATTTTAGGAGTGGGGAGAAATGAAATTTCTTAGATAGAAAGGCCTAAAATATAACATTTCTCAATAAAAACAAAAACCTTAGAATAAATGGAGGTTGAAATTCAAATTCAAATAAGAGATATTTAAAATATAGTCACCATAAATTATTAAATCTAAAAAAATATAATTTAAAATATATAACAACAATACCACATTTAAAATTTAATTCAAATACTAAGTAATTTAATCAATCTTAAATATGGCCACACCAAAATTGATCCCAGTGTTTTAAATAAGCAATAAAAATTTCCCCCCTTCTAAACCAATAAAATCTTTCAAGTTGTCAATGACTTTTTTTTTTCATTGCGTACAGTATAGTTAGTGACTTCATCAATTAAGATAACACAAGACTCTTCATTTAAACTTTTTTAGATAATATATATCCGCAATCACATAAAAAAATCCTAATCTTAATAAATATTGGATTCATTTTAATCATTCATATCAGATCACCAGCATCCACCTCAAGGCCTCACATTACAGAACAAACTCCCTCATCCTCTTCAGAAAACCGTCGTTTGTGGACCCAGTTAAAAATCGCAGATATCGCAAACAAAAGATAAATCCCTTCAAATATGATATTCTAATTTCAAATCAAGCAATGCATATAGAAAATAAATAAATATATATATATATATATATACATACTTTAACAATTAACTAGGGTAAAAAACACAAGCGTCTAAATATACTTTTTGACAACTAACAATAATAAAATATCAAGTTTCTATATAAAAAAATAACAATTCTCTCATCTTCTTCATAAAACCTACGTTTGTGGGCCCAGCTAAAAAATTACAGATATCGCAAACAAAAAATAAAACCCTTCAACTAGACATAGTTGATAGATAGTTGAGTTCTTTAAATATGATATCCTAATTTTAAATCAAACAATACGTATAGAAAATAAATATATATATGTACATACTTTAATAACTAACTAGGGTTAAAAAAAAACACAAGCGTCTATGTATACTTTTTGACAACTAACAATAATAAAATATCAAGTTTTTATATAAAAAAATTACAAGTACTAGTTTACATATTATAATAGTAATACAAAAATTTACAATGTTAGTAAGTGAATTTAACAAATGTAATATACACTTTACACCTATTTATTTTTAATCAATTTAATTATAAAATATATTACTTTACACAAATTTTTTATCCGAAATAGTCTTCACATGACTAACTACATTAGGTATCAATTGTGGTTATGGGAAGTTATGGGAAGTATTTTACTAATCAGAAAGAAAAGTAGAGGAAATAGCTCCACATTAAGTATTAATGGATGTGGCAGCTTCAAATGATCAAGTCCCATTGAAGGTGGGCTGAAATGTTCTCCCCGCATGTCTCACAATTATGAGGAAATATATAAATCAATTTTTAAATAGTATCACTTTATTATAGTTCTAGTCACAGTGCTTAGAAAAGTATCATACCTCATAGGTGCCTAAATTTACGCCTAAGAGTAATTGACGGCTTGCCCTATGTAACATCCTAAACCCCTCCCTTGTAGATATTGTCCTTATTTGTTGTTGTAGCCAAAAGCAGAGTTTTGTTTTCCTAGTGGCATCTGTAGCCAACCAAAAAATGTATCTACAAGGGGAAGGTATCTACACTCTTATAAGACGTAATTCATTCTCTTTCCCAACCAATGTGGGACTTTACAACAGCCACCCTCTCATAGGGGCCTAGCGACTTCACTGGCACACCGACCGGAGGCCTAGTTCTGATACCAATTATAACATCATAGATCCCTCCCACGTAGATATTGCCCCTATTTGCAGCTATAGTCAATAGCAGGGTTTTGTTTCCCTGGGTGCAAACGTAGCTACCCAGAAAACGCGTTTATGAGGAGAAGGTATTCAGACTCTGGGGGTGGATGTGTGAAGTCCCATATCCGTTGGGAAGGGGAACGAAACACGCCTTATAAGGGTGCAAATACATTCTCCTTATAGATGCGTTTTCTGGATGGCTACGGCTGCACCTAGGAAAATAAAACCCTACTCTTGGCTATGACTACAAATAGGGATAATATCTATGAGGGAGGAGTCTGGGCTGTTACATCCTAGTATCATCTAGGAAGAATGGAGACTTCACTCTATCCTTATATCGTGATTGAGTCTAACTTTCCAAGAATTTTTATACTAAAAAAATTGATTCTTTGTTACCTTTGCAAAACCATCCTTATGAAAAGCGACAAAAAATATATTTTAATGAAAGAATACTAACATTTTAACGCGACATCAAAACAAGAAAGCAAGAATGGTCGACAGAAGTAAGTAAGCATTTTATAATTTAAAGACTAATATTTGAATGCAATCGGAAAATTTAAAAGAATTATAACATCAATATATCCCTAGAAAAGTACTAGCTACTTAGGACCTGTTTGTTTCAACCACATTGTAGGTGTGCCATGTTAATACTTATTGCATTACCATAAATGACCAGTTTAGTTGGGCTTAATGATGATAAAGGAGATCTTACTGGTAAAAAGTATTGTATATATTTTGGTAATGATTGCCCTTTGTAATTTTCTCTTTTCACTCAATTACTTCACTTCACTTAATATTTCCTCTTTTTTATGTCCTTTCATTCATTCGCCTCTTCATTTTTTCTATTTTTATTGCTTATTTTCTATCTTCAATTTTTCAATTTAAATTTGAACTCACTTGCCAATTTATTGAGGTTTTGACTATGGACTAAATCCCAATAAATTGATTTCATCAGTTTGTAATCTTCTCTTTAAAGTTGTTGAATTTATATTTTGAAATGTCATGAAATGTTACTAAAAATACCAATGGAATTTTTTTAACTTTTCTTCAGAAGGTCATCATATCAAATTTTTTAATACACGTTATTCTACTATTGTTTATTAACATTTTTGTTTGCATTTCTATTTCATGTTAGCATATTAACACACTACAAAAACAAATCCCATTTTGTAGCGGTGAACTAGCCCCACAATAAAATATACACTTTGGATCGATTCGAAGACAAAACCGCTCCAAATTTGCAGCACTTTAACAAACACCATTTTGGGTCATGATTTTGTAGCGGTTTAGTAGTAGGCAACTGTTAAAAATTTGGCACTAGCTTTGCAATATATTTGTAGTGGTCATTTTGTAGCAGTTCGTTAAGTAAACCACTATAAAGCCACTTGGCTATGGCACCAAATTTATTGCAGTTTTGTTATAGCAACCGCTAGAGCAATTTAGAAGTCGCGATAATTTGTAGCTGTTGTGTGAATTGCTACAAACTTATATATAAATTTGTAGCAGTTGCCTGGTAAACCGCAAGAAAGTTTCATGGTACACGAACAGATATACCACATGTCATAACTTTGAAGCAGTTGGGGGACAACTGCCAGAAATTTCTCATGCTTTTTGTAGCGGTTGTCCCCAAACCACTACAAAGTACATGGCTATAAATGTATATACACCATTTAGTTTTCTACTTTTGGTGAATTTGAGTAGTGAAGACTTGCTTAATTTTTTTTCTCTAATCCAGATCTAGATCGAACTCCACATCCAAGTATGAATAATTGTTTATATACTTATTTATATTTTAGTTATATTGTTTAATTGTTTAACATTTAAATTTATCTATTTATTGTTAATTAATTATATTATTGTAATTAAGTAAATAATTAGTTCATTTAATTAATGTTATTGTTGTTATTTGATTATGATTTAATTTGGAAATATTTTATTTTATATTTCCTATAATTATATCATTTAAATTTATTAGAATTATGCCTCATCGGCCCTGCAAAGAACCGATTGTTCTTGAGAGACCAGCTAGAATCCTGATGGTTGGCAGGGCCGTCTGAGGACCCAATACTCAATGTAGATAATTTTAAAATTAGGAGAGATTTTACTTTCAACTTCATAGGTGGTGGTATAGAGGAGGAGGCCTAGGTGAAGGGGAAGAGGAAGTGAGGAACAGGGACTAGTAGAATGAATGGCCCCAAGATCATCAATAGTTTCATTCTGATAGGCGCCAGACCAGCCAAATTGTTGAGGTCATGGTTAAGTATTTTATTTAATTCTTTAAAGTTTAGAAGAATTTAATTTATATAATAATTAAATATTGTTCATATAGGTATTTTTTAGTTATTTAAATTTTATAAAATTTCAATTAATTTCCTAATTAAATGTTGCACACGGTAATAGGAACAAGTCTATGAGGAGGCTGAAGAAAAAGGATGTCGCCATGCTAGAGGCTGATGTCCGTTTTGTAGTTGTAAGCAATGATAGGAGTTTGGGCTCCAGGCCCACAAGTCCTGTATTAGATATGGGCCAAAGTCGCTTTAAATATACTTAGTATGTATACATACATGTTCAATTGATTAATGAAATCAGTGTGCGAGTGTTTTCTTCATCCTGAGCGTATCCCAATATGGTACTAGAGCCATCAACTCTGGTGGACCTGAAAGCGTTATAGGGCCCAAAACTAAGAAGGATCCAGAAATCACCATAACCAGAAAAACAAGAAAGAAAAGATTAGTGAAAGCAGCTGGGCTCTGTAGTAGGGTATCTGAAGATAACTTACCCAGAGAAGCAGTGAATGCCGTGTGAGCACCATAAACTTCTTGCAGTAACAACAAGGGGTCCTGCAGTGGATCCCATTCATTGAAAGGTTCACCAAATAGAAATACAAAAAATAAGATCCATTAGCGATCTTGATTCTTAGAGAAGCGTTGCAACCCTGTCAAAGCACCACAAAATTCCACCAGTGAGCTAACTCAAGAAAGCAACGCTATCAATCTGATTCACTTGGCAATACGGACAAGGGAAATTTTAGCACTATGAGTACTAAGAAAGAGTCCGATGGTTCCTCCGTAGAATAACTGACGTTTACGCACCCCTTGTTCCTTCATCCGTCTGAGACCCAGGGTGCCACCATCATTCAACACATTTTGACTGGCAGTGACAATCACACTGTGTGGTCCCATGCCATACGGATTGCTCTTAGACAGAAACACAAATTAGGGTTTATTGACAGAACATGCACCAGGGAATCCCAAGCTGCATCACTTTATGACCAATGGGAAAATGTAATACCGTGGTTCTATCCTAGATATTGAATTTAATTTCCAAAGATTTGGCCAATAGCATTATCTTTTATCAAGACGCCTACCTGGTATGGACTGATCTCAAGGAAAGGTTCGACAAAATTACCGATACCAGGATCTTCTACCTTTACAGGGAAATAGGTAACCTTCAACAGGATTCACTCACTATCTCAGCTTATTATTCAAGGCTAAAGGAGTTATAGGAAGAACAGACTATGCTATTCCCCATACCATCATGCAAGTGTGAGACATCGAAGGTCTATATAGACATGATACAGCAACAAAAATTGTTGCAATTTCTCCTTAGCTTAAATGATTGTTACAGGACAGCATGAAGTCAGATATTCATGATGAGTCCCCTTCCTTCGGTGAATCAAGCCTTTGCGATGGTGACAGAAGATGAAGCCCAAAAATCAATAACCAATGCCCCTAGAGACAACCCTATTGAAGGGATTGTAATGAATACCAGAGGAAGGGGTATAGGACGTGCTAGTTGAGGACGTGGAGGTCCCCTTCCAGAGTGTGCCTACTGTCATAAAAAGGACCATACTACGGATATCTGCTAGGAAATAGTTGGTTATCCCATAGACTTCAAAGGAAATAGGAGCAAAAGAAGCAACACTGCCATGGCCAATCAGCTGGGAACAAATGAGAACGATAAAAGAGGAGCACTGTCCACGGTAGATACAATAACAACACTAACTTTTACTAATGAGTAGTACGATAGACTTCTGGGGATCTTAAAAAGAGAGTTAGAGATCAATGAACAAGCCTTAACTGGTACTGCAACAGGTTTAGTTAATCCTACTCATTTCAATAGCGCACACATCACTTGGATAATAGACTCAAGAGCTACTACTCACATGGTAGGAAATCTATTGCTATTTTATAGTTATAAGAAAAATGATAGTTCTATTAAAACAATTCAAATACCGAATGGAGAAAGAATAGAGGTCACTCTCATAGGTAGTATTAGGCTCACCAATGAAATTATGCTCACCAAAGTCCTTTATGCTTCACAATTAAAATTTAATCTTATCTCAGTACCTAAACTAACTAGAGAACAACGCTGCATGTTAGCATTATTTCCTAATTATTGCATCATACAGGGCCTTCAGGATGGGAAAGTAAAGGCGATTGGTAGACTCATAGAGGACCTTTACATATTAGAGATAAAATCAAAATGTGATGTTTTGAATTTTGTAAATCGTGGTTCACAACATAACTCAGCTGATATGTGGCTGTTGCATAATAGACTAGGAAATGCACCTCTCCCTATACTAAAACATCTGCATATTATGAAAAATAAGGATATGTCATTGAACAAAATTTGTGATATCTGTATCCAATCAAAACAAACAAAGCTTCCCTTTATGTCTAGTTCCATTAAATAAGTTTCTTGCTTTGAATTGATCCATATGGATGTGTGGGGACCATATAAGACTCCCACACATCAAGGTCAACAATACTTTCTAACAATAGTTGATGATTTTTCGAGAGTTATTTGGATTTTTCTAATGAGGTCTAAATCAGATACTATTAACTATATTAAGAACTTTGTTGCATATGTTTTGAACCAATTTTCAGTTAAAGTGAAGAAAGTTAGGAGTGATAATGGAACATAATTCATTAATAATCAAGTTTCACAGTATTTTAGGGAAAAGGGAATCTTACATGAGACTACATGTCCATACACCCCTCAACAAAATGGGGTAGTCAAAAGGAAACATAGGACGTTAGTTCAGGTCACTAGAAGCCTAATAATACAGTCAAGAATTCCAATTCAATATTAGGGAGAATGCATCAGGATGGCAGCCTATGTGATAAATAGAACTCCTTCTAAGGTTCTTTCTTGTGAGACACCTTATGAAAGAGTTTATGGTAAGAAAGTAGACTATGAAAATCTAAGGATATTTGGTTGTTTGGCTTATGCAACAAACCTGCGAGTTACTGATAAATTTCTGCCTAGAACTATACCATGTGTGTTTTTAGGCTACCTAAATAATCAGAAATGTTTTCTTTTGCTTAATCTCAAAACAAAGGAAATTTTCATCAGTAGACATGTCACATTCTGTGAAGATCAATTTCCTTTTAAGGAATCAAGACACGCTGAGCCAGGGGGAGTGAATATATAAACGATTAGAGACCCTTTCATGTTTGATCCTATAGAAATCTCCTCAAATAGGTTGCAAGATGAAAAGACAATAGAGACACAGAAACAGTCATAACTAATTTGAACCAGGAATGTCTGAATAATCAGCAATTAGAGAATATGAGATAAACTAATAATGTGAATAACATATCACAAAGAGAAAGAAGACCACCTATATGGTCAAAGGATTATGTATGCAATTTGATTATTTCTGCAGGATTGGCAGCTTCTCATAATAGAGGTAAATGTGTATACCCTATTGATAATTGCATATCTTATCCTAATATTTCTGCATCACATATGTGTTATTTATATCAAATAGATTATGTTATTGAACCTTCAACTTATGAACAAGCCGTGCAAGATCCTAGATGGGTTGGGTATTTAAAATTAAGTATGACATAAGGAAAGATAGATAAGTATAAGGCAAGACTAGTGGCCAAAGGATATAGTCAAAAGGAAAGAATTGATTATCATGAGACATTCTCTCCAATAGTAAAACTGATGACCATTAGGATAATAATCAAATTTACAGCATTAAACAATTGGAATTTGTACCATATGGATGTCCATAATGCATTTTTGCAGGGAGATCTTAATGAGGAAATATATATGAACATACCCTAAGGTTTCAATAGAGAAAGAGGGAACATGGTTTGTAGACTTAAAAAATTATTGTATGGCTTGAAGCAAGCATCTAGGCAATGAAATACAAAATTGTCTATAGATTTGATTTAAGGAGGATTCATACAAGGTAAACATGATTACTCACTCTTTTATAAGAAGTATGAAGATGATATAGTATTTGTTTTAGTCTATGTTGATGATCTATTAATCACAGGCAGTTCAGAAGTTAAAATTAGGGAGGTTAAGCAATATTTGCATGATAATTTTAAAATAAAATATTTGAGATTAATGAAATATTTTCTTGGTATTGAAATAGCTAAATCTAAGAAGGGGATAGTTTTATCACAAAGGAAGTATGTGCTAGATTTGTTGGCTGACACAGGCATGAGTGGCTGTAAGCCGCTTTCTATTCCAATGCCTTAAGATTTGAAATTGATGGCATATGAAGAAGGGAAAGACAAGGAATCTGATTTATTGACAAACCCTAAGAAGTATAGACGGCTGGTAGGTAGGTTGAATTATTTAACTACTACTCGTCCTGATATTTGCTTTTCTGTACAGGTTCTTAACCAACATATGGCAAATCCCATGAAGGCTCATATAGGTGTAGCAATGAATGTTTTCAGATATCTGAAAGGAACCCCAAGGCTAGGAGTGCTAATTAGTTCTTCACAAGGCCTAAAACTTACTTGTTATTGTGATGCTGATTGGGGCACATGTGGATCCACAAGAAGATCAGTAACATGTTACTTATTAAAGCTGGGAGGATCTCTCATCAAGTGGAAAATCAAGAAGCAGACTACAGTGTCTCATTCATCAGCTGAAGCATAATATAAAGCGCTTGCTGCAGCTGTTGCAGAAGTGGTTTGGCTCGTAGGCTTGCTTAAAGCAATTGGAGATGAACATCCTCAACCAGTGGATGTATACTGTGATAGTAAGGCAGCCATTCATATAGCCTCTAATCCAGTTTTTCATGAAAGAACAAAGCATATAGAGATTGATTTACACTTTGTTTGTGAGAGGTTGCAAGATAAATTGATTAAATTAGTGCATTTGAAATCTAGAGATCAAGAAGCAGATATATTGACTAAGCCAATAGGAAAAGTTGTACAGTATAAGTTGCTATACAGCTGGGCGCTATTGATATATTTAGCTCCCAACTTAAGGGGGAGTGTAAGCAATAATAGGAGTTTGGGCTCCAGGCCCACAAGTCATGTATTATATATAGGCCAAAGCCGCTTTAAATGTACTTAATATGTATATATATATATATATATGTTCAATTGATTAATGAAATCAGTGTGTGAGTGTTTTCTTCATCCTGAGTGTATCCCAATAGTAGTGCCGATTAATGAGTATAGGCAACCAATCTAGGATGGTGGCATACTCTTCAATAAATTCCTACGTCTTTTCGATGTGGAGTACACCTAGTTCACTATAGATGCTCGTGGCTGGTGGGACATACAACCACAAACAAAGAGTGATGTTTGGGACACTGTCAAGGTATTGAATTAATACTTAACATTTATATTCATTTTTTTATTTTTAAATTAAATACTGATTTGATTAAATGTTTATCATTAATTTTTTTATTGACTTAATTATGTGGTGAATTTCTAGTCGGCGAGGAGATGAAGGTGTATGCCCTAGAAAGAATGAGGAAAGCTTGGAAGAATCAAAGAAGCCTTCTGTTTAATAATAGAAAAGGCAACAAGACAAGGACCACCCAGGAGATATAGGAAGACTTGCTCGATGGTGTCCATACTCAAGATTGGACAAATTATGTCCAATTTAGGATGATGCCTGAGCAGAAGATATGAATACGTTGCATTACTTAGATCATTTCAATAATTTTATGTATAATTTGATTAACTTTTTTAATTTTTTGTTCTAGTAACTTGGTCAGAGAACACTACGAGCACCAGTCACCAGACTATTCGCTATATGGCCATCTCAATCTCATTTGCTATCACATACGATGAGATTATAAGTGCAGAGTTTAATTTTATTAACTAATGTGTTTATACCTGAATTTTATTTGTGCATATTATTTTTTATATTCACAATTTGCAAGCAAGGAAGAACTAACAGAAGGAAGGATACACGCTTTTCTCTAGGGAAAATGTGGCCTCAACTCTATAAGCTTTGAGACAGCACTCCTATATGGGGAGGTTGAAGAAATTTCTATAAGTAGTTAATTAATTAAATTATGAATGTTTAACGTTTTCATACTAATATTTAAAAATTGATTTGAACAAAAAGTTTTGACATGCATAGATGACTCATACTGAGGTGGATCTCTAGGAGTCTCAGGGGTTTGCCCTAGATCCCACTTCTATACTAAGGGCAGGGCATGGTCGACCTAAGCACCTTGGTTGGGTTTGGGGATTTGGCCTTAGTCTTACACCAACTTCTCTGCTCGTCTCAGGTGGTGTTGGCACTTTGCAGGGAAAGACCTAGTCAGCAACTATAGCACATCAAAGCAACTCAAGATTGAGGAGCTTAAGTGAGACATCAGTTGATGAGCTTCGAGAAGAGGTCACTAAAGAAGTGGTGGCTAAGATACTTTAACGTGATTTCAAGGTTTAGTAGGAGCTCAATGACTAGAGATCAATAGTGCAAGCCACACTACAGATGGCCCTTTCACAGATTCCTGGTGCTATCATCCCATGAATTAAGAGATACATTTGGTCAATGTGACCCCACTTCAGCATTAGCAGCTAAAGGATCCGATCGAGGACAACGATAATGCTGTTGATTATGCTCAACATCCCTGATAGTTTAGTTTTTATTTGAACTTGTGTTATACAATTTAAATTTGGTTTTTTTATTTGGAGATTATTTAGAACTTTAACTTATGCATGTGTTTTCTTTATTTTGCAAAATTAAGAGGTTTCTTTCAAAGTTAGTTTAATTAAGCTGTAGATTGATAGTGTTGAATAATATGAATCTTATGAGAAGGACCTTTTCAACCTCCTTGCAACCTTGATGTGGACGATTAGTAATTTTCCTTGACTAGGAACATTATCCGGTTAGAATATGTATACTAGGTTGGCTTGTCCTAAGTGTAATTTTGACTCTGAACCATTATTGCTTTGGTTTAATATCCCAATTTTTATCCTTATATTTAAGTATAATTAAAAATATTATTTATCAATAACTTAAAAGTATTATCTAATTAAATTATTATTGTTTAGTATTTTTATTATTTTTAATAAAATAAGATATCTGGATTATCCTACCATTATCTTTACTTAGAGTTTTATGATTTGATTGTTATTATTAATTAGGAAATTATTAGAATTTAGGTTCAGATTTAGATATGAATTTAAATTTTGAATTATTATTATGGCTGTATAAATAGAGCTAATGCCCTTAGTTATTCCTTATACTTGATTATTGAGTTAGATTTTTTTCCTTTTAGTCCTTTCCCCTAGTCCCTTTCATATTCCCAAAGAATCTCACCTCTGTTTCCCTCCCAAACATGCCTTTAGTTCAACTCACCCAAAGTTAAGATTTACCTTTCAAATCTTTTGTGGTAATTATTCATATATTTAGACGAGAGGTAATCACTTTCTACTCGTTATGTGTGCTAATGTGATTTTCGTGAGTGATTTGATATATATATATTGATATTGATATGATTATATTGAGAGAAATTTTTTATGATTTTTATTGAAAATAATTTTATGGGACTTAAAGTTTAATTTAAAAAGTTTGAATTGAGATTTGAAACTTGTTATATCTTGATATTGGAATTTGAAGAATATTATTATCTTGAGAAATACTTTTATGATATTTATCAAGCTATTAAGATTTTTATTAATATGATTATATTGAGAATTATGCATTGGGGATTGGTGATGATAGAGTTATATTTCTACCACGTGGTATAGCCTCCACTAGAGCTCAATCGTTAGCTTTTGTCCCACTAGTTTATCGAGGGACGTGCTCTACCTGTTTATTGAGGGACTACGACACCCCTACCTAATTACTAAGGGGGAATGAACCTATGGTCTAGCCATGTACTCTGTGAATTTTGGCCTATATATACTACTTGACCGGTTAGCCTTTTGAGTAGTAAGTTATCACTAACCCATGGGTTCAGTAGATAGGAAGAAGGCAGTTCAGTTGGATTGATGGGAGAAACTTAGATGGGTTATTCATTTGATTTTATTATAATAATATGTTATTTTGTATATATTATAATTTGCGAGATCTCACTTAACACTTTATGAGTACATTTTAGGATGCATAATGAGTAAAATTAATAGTTACTGAGACGTTTCTCTCATCCTATTGTTATTAATATTTTCAGGTGATAGTCTCATCTTGGGATCACAGGGAAAACTTCAAATGCTCAATTAAAGTTATATTAATTGTATAACATTATCTTTTGAATGTATTGTAAAATACTTGTATATTGCAAGAGTATGATTCATTATATATACTCTAATATTATATAATACATTATTTAAATTTGATTCAGGGAGTTAATCTTGGGGATGATATTCTAAATATCCATGATTATTCTAAATTATTAATTATTTCTTTAATTTTATTAAAATTGCATATACTCTTACATTATTTTTATATATACACTTTAATCTAATTTTTAATATCTTTAAGAATATTTCATAAAAGATCATATTATTACCTTTTTATTAATTAATATATGTTTATAGAAAAGTGTAATATTTATATTATAAAATTAAGTCTACTCTAATATCTATTTAGTTATAATATACAATTTATAAAAGATTCAACAATTTATATATCATAAATAATTTGACTCATCTTATTCTTTTTCTATCATAATTATTTATCTATTAAGAAATTTTTTTTATAACTATGTTAGAGATTCTTTTGAATTTTAGTAAAACTCTTTTTTACCATGGTTAACTCTTTTAAAATAAACTAAATTTATTTATAATATTGTTTTATATTTATGTTGTGTATAAAATGGGTCCAGGTAATTAATAATAGTTATATTTTATGAGGATTTTATATTCTACACAGTCGCAAGTGACACTTCATGGGGCATCGACGGTCCTTGATTCAAAACACAGATTTAGGTTACGACATAATCATTTCAATAGGAAACATATATTTCTTTACGTCATGTAATTTCATTTTGGAGTTGAGTTTAGGTTTCTTATTAATATTTTGGGGGTGGAGGAATGGTAATATATGTGAATGCGTTGTTAATACATGACAATTTTTTTATGAAAAAAAAATATGCATAGAAAGTGTTTTGATTTGAAAATTTAAAATTTTGATATTACTTGAAAATAAAGTGCTACTTCATATTAATAGGTACTTCTCAAATCCTAAATATATGACATATTTAACTAATTTAATTAGATTAAATAAGTTAATTAAGTTAGTTATTATATCATATTTTTTTTCTAAAATACTATAATCATTTTCCTCAACTCCCTCATTCTTTATTTTACTTGATTAGTATTGAGAGATTATCAATAGGATAATTTAAAAAAATGTTAGTAAATTTGTAAAATATATCTTATATTTATGATAAATATCAACTCAATAATTGGATCATATATTTAGGACTAGAGGAGTATTTTTTACATCATATAATTTTTTTCCGAAGCTATGTTTAGGTTTCTTATTAATATTGAGGATGGGGGATGAAATTTTATTGAAATGAGAAGAAGGTATTTATTTTTTGGGAAATTATATAAAATTAAATTATTTAGTTAGACAAGTACGTTAATTTTACATTTAAAGAATTTATAGGATTAACAGCAATGCTTATTTCCACCTGATTGCACAATGTTTATTTCTAGTTATTTTAAATACATCGCACTACTCGTGCAAGGCAAGGGTTGCCAATTATTTTTATGTATGTTTTTAATTAATTCATCTAATTCTACTCAAATTAAAGAAAACTTTATACAATATTTAAAATTGAGAGGCTTTAAGAGACTTCTATTTATGACATTATTCTCTCTAATGTGATCATTATCTATAAAAAATGAGGCAAATAATTATTATACTCCCTCTATTTCATACTATATGGTGTTATTAGCCATTCACACAAATAATCAAGGAAATAGTTAAAGTTAATTGATGTGTAAAATTTGTATATCTTTTAAAAGACATCCTTGAATTAATGCAGTAGATTCTCATATCTTAGATTATTTTTTTGTCACAGGCATTTTAAATATAATCACATCAACTACCCCAAATATTATGCAAGAAACCTTGTGTAACACAAATCTAAGCAAGTTATGCACTTTTGCCGAATAATATGAATGTACTTCCAAACTAGTGTTTTCTTTCTTTCTTTTTTGGTCACTTTGCCACCAACTCCAAACTAGCTAGGGTTTAAAAGTATGAGAGGTAAAATATATTTCTGAAACAAAGAATAAACTATAATTGATATAGCCATAAGGTTAAAGTATACGTTTTACGTTAAGTTTCACTTTAATTTCGTAAATTTAAAAACTATAATTTTAGTATTTTAAACTTAACATTATTAATTTCACTAAAAACTTCATAACCAAGATTAAGTGATGGAAACGCAATTAAATGTGAATAAAAATATGTTTGCATTTTAATCATTTCAGTGTTTAATTATTGAGTTATCAATTTAAATTTGTTGAGTCAACATTTTTAAACGGTGTTAAATTTAAAAGACTAAAAGTATACTTTTTAAATTCAAAGAATTAAAATGAAATTTAACCCATATATAAAGAACCAAACATATATTTTAGCCTACCCATAAATATAATCTTTCTTCACATAATATATAGAACTAGTTTGGGTGCTCATCATAACTATCCAGATTTGATTTATATCATCCATATTTAATTTTTTCCTTATCTTTATTTTTTGAAAAAATATTTTAATGGATATAAAATCTAAAATAAAAATAATCTCTTAACTACTAATTGAAAAAATATTAAATATAGCCCATCTATATCTAATAAGTTTGAAATATTTATCACTTTGATGAGCACCCAAACCGGTCGCATGATACATACATGGATAGTAATTTTCTTCAAAAAATTAAGCGTATTTTCTGTTGGAAATGGACATTCTGCCCTTTATGGGCCCACTTAATTAGGAGATAGCCTTATTATTTTCCTTATATATTCTGTTATTATCTCCAAATTAAATATGTAATCATTATCATTATCTCATGCTTTATTTCCCTTATTATAGGAGAGTCTAAGGTGATTTGACTAGATTTCCTCTCTCTTATTTCTCCTATATATGTAAAATACATAGCTGTTATATTCATGGTATCACAGCCTTGGTCTCTGGCTCAATGCCATTCAAGGTAGCTATAAATGACCATACAAAATAAATAGATAAATAATACCACGTTAGTAATATGTATATTATTTCTTGTCATATTATAACAAAGGAAAATGAATATCTGAGGGGTTGGAGTCAGAGAGTTAAGTAGGAGGTCCCCGTTCGAATCCCAACATATACAAAGGTGGGATTTTATTTTCTTCCAGACACGTGAAATTACCAAACTATCCTTATGTCTTTTTATTTCCAAATCTCACTTCCTTCTTCCAATTTTCTTCTAACAGCATGAGGGTGAGAGCAGTGGAGATGGAAGCTTTGTGACGGTGAGACTTGTGCTGCTGTGACCCACCATTCTCCGTCACCTGAGCTACTGTCACCAGCGCCGAGTTGCTCGGCCGTCACTGTATTCTTCCTAGCCTCATGGATCTTAGCTGGTGGCAAGAAGCTCTTCCTCCTCCTTCTAGTTACACTGGCGACGTGTTATTGTCACTGCACATCTTCCGCTGTTACTACCGGTGACCGTGTAGCCAGAGGTTCTTCTCCTTCCTTCTTTTCTGCTCTGGGTTCGCGTCACCGTCGCTGTCGTTCTGTTTCCTTGTCAGCTACTGTAGTAATTCTAGATCCTCAACCTCCTTCCTTCTAGTTCTGTCAGCCTCCGTTGTTCAAGCTACTGCTAGCTTCGTTGATGAGCGCGCGGTTACTACTATAACAAGTTACCGTCATGCTGGTTACTGTCATCACCTTGCAAGCTGGGTACTGTAGCCACTATAGATCTTCAGATGTAGAGCTGTAGGAGAGTGGTAAGTTGTACATCCTTCCTCTCGATTAACTCTTATTGGTTGTGTTTAAAATATTAGATCTTCCTTCTATGTTTGCCAAATATGTGATGGAAATGAGGGTGAAGATTGAATTTGTGTGTAATGTGGAACTGTCGAACTGCGTGTGTGAGTGGTTTCTGTGCACTGTAGTTGCTTTAAGTAATAAATAAAATAGAGAATGCTTTTGCTGTTGTGGACATTGTTGCCGTAAGGAATGGTTTTGGACAGAGAACGCCGTGTATATGTATATATATCTCTATCTTGGTAGTTGAAAATTGCTGCTGGTGTGTGTGTGTTTGAGCCAATGGGAAATGGTTTCAGACAACATATGTGTATATAGATATATGAGCTTATACAGCTGTGTGCAGTGGATTTGGGTTTAAATTTTGGAAGGAGAATTAGAAGCTATGTTTGGTATTAGATGGAATGTGATTAAATGAAGATTTTTGCAAGATTATGAGTTGAGTTTATGAGTTGTAGTTTAATTGGAGTGGTGTGTGTGAGTGATTGCTGCTTATGTCATGCTATTCTGTGGTAGGCGATAAGCATATATGAGTATATATATGCCTATAAATGTATTGCCTGCATGCTTGTTGTTTGAAAAAAATGGATATGATGATAATGTTAAATTTTTAAAAAATTGGTGGGAATAAAGTATAATAGAGGCAGAAGTTTAGCTTGTGTTTATATATGGATTGATAGTTGGAACAATTGTTGAAGTAGGGGTGTTGAGCTGAAAGAAAGAATATGAGCTGAATGGAAGAATATGAGATTTGATAAAGATTTTGAAATTTAATATGGTTGCAATGTTGGAAAAACCTTCAAGGTTAAAGATTATGATTTCATATTGCATGTGATAAATAAATGGTATTTAATGCAGAAAAGGTGAATAGTCTTCATTGATGAAATGCTTTCAAAAAATTTAGGAAATTAAGAAGAGAATATTATTTCGAAGAATACATCAAGAGTAAGCTATATCAAAATATCGCAGATTAGTGAATAACGTCCCCTAAAAAAATGATATTTTGAATGATAGTTGATTATTTGATATTGTATTTAAAGTGTTGATTTTAAGTATGATTTATGAAAAGCAAATTATATGAATTCATGGCTTTAATTGTTAGCAATTATTTTTCTTGCAATTAGTTTATTATGTAAATTTCATTATTTGAATAATTGTCCGTATGAATTGATGAAATCTTTTGATAATTTATTTTAATGTTCAATGCTAGGGTTTCATAATTATGAAGTATTTTTAGTAAAAATTGATGCATTGGAAAGTATTGTGATCATTAAATGCCAAATGGACCCCACGCATGCTAAAATAATTTTTAGAAATGATTGAATATAGAACGCTGGTTATTAACAATAATATTGTTAGTCCGTCATGCACCATGGTTAAACCTGAGCTCAATGGATATTCGTAGATCTCATACTCGTACTAGTTACTTGTGGGATTTATTATCAGGCATGTTTCTTATAGGTCTTGTACCTACGCCTATTTCATAGTCTCATACTACTCTTAGCTACTTACCCTCGTGGACTGTGTATCAACACCTATTTTTGTGACTTTGAGCCGCGCCAGATTGGTTAGTTATTCTCATAGATTGTGTGTCTACGCTTGATTTCATTATGTTGAAGTACTACAGAAAAAAGATTATTTTGAAATGATTGTTTTAAGTAGATTTCCTGAAATAAAATGTTTATCAAAATATTTATATTTAATTACAAAATATTATGATTTACATTTAAATATGTTGAAATTGTTTATTTTAGCATTTTAAATTATATTTTTGGAACGTTATTCACGAGTAGATTATTTTGGCTTCAGATATTGCTGTTAACCCTTCCAGATGAGCAGTGAAGAGCCTCATTCTGATCCAAAGCATTGATTCTAAAGAGTTATAAGTACATAAAGAAGGGAATTAAGCAACCTAATTATACAATTAAAGGTTAAAACGACTGAATATTAAAGACCATTTAATTTGAGAGTTATAAACTATAAGCCATTCAATATGAGATGGAATCCTAAGAGATTATGAATATCCACACATGATGTAATATTTATAACACTCCCCTTTGGATGCTCATATATATAAATATTGTGCCTTATTAAAACCTTACAAGGAAAAACCCTATAGGACAAAAATCTAATGAAGAAAAAATACACAATATATATTGAAACTGCCTCATTAAAAATTTTACTAGAAAAACCCAGTGGGACAAAACATTGATTAAAGAAAAAATAGTATATTATGATATTTACTTCCTTTGATGATAATATCACATTTATCTCCCCTTTTGACAACATCAATTTTACTCCCCTTGATCACTATATGTCCTTTCATATGAACAAAATTCGTATCAATATTATAATATCACATACCTATAATAATTCCTCTAACACAGAATAATCACAATAAATACAAATAATAATAAAAATTAAATATCATATATAAATATCACATAGTTTATAGCCTTTTAGGTTTACGCTATTTTCTTGTAGTATTTTCTCCACAACTTATTACATTGAAAGTATGATTACTTTTGATATTTTCTATAAAATCTCATCGTCCTTTTAGTGTTTTGTTAATTTTGATATTTAATTTTAATAAATTGATGTATATTTGTCCATATGACCTTTGATCACATTGTAATATTTGTCTTTTGTTCATATGACTTATACTCATATTATAACACTTATTTTTTTATCCATTTGACTTCCGGTCATATTAGAATTTTTTTTGTCTATATAACTTCTAGCTAAAATTATGGTTTAAGAATCAAGCCAAAATATTATAGGCTATCAATTGTTAATCTATCCAATATAATGTGATGGCTATTACTACTCTTATAGATCTATTTCATGCTTTCAATAGCACGTCATCATCAATTTCTCTAAATATTATAGTCTTCAAGACCATAACAAAAAATTTTCAAAGTTACAAAGCTATTTTGTATGATTTGATGTATGAATCATAGGCCTTTAAGGTTTTTATAAAATTAGATCCGAATCATTAGCCTTTAGGGCTTATATAATCATTACATTATCAAATTCTCATATCTTACTATACCAATAACTAAAATCAAAGATAGTCATTTATCAAAGAAATATATCAATAGTGTCTTTGGCCATCTAATGAGAAAATTGAGAATATTATGACTATTATAATTTAACAATATAAAATTATAATCACTAGAGAGAGACGAGATATAAAAGAGATAAATAAATATATTGAAACATAAATTAATATATATGTAGAGAGAGGGAATGAAGTGGAATTAACAATATATAAATATAAATAGAGCAATTTAAATGAGGGTAAAAATACTAAAATAAAATAGATTAAATAAATTCAGTCTCATAATCAAATAATACATGGAATAAATAAATCCAAAACCATATAAATTATATTATATAATCATATATAATACTATATATTATGTATTATACACACACACATACATATATATATAAATATATATAAATCAAACAACATAAATACAAACCCAAAAAAATGAAGGAAACATGTAAATGACATAAATTATATGTATTAATTATAATGCTGTGAACATAATAATAAATAATATAAAAGATAACATAAAAATAAATAGCAAGATAAAAGATAATAATAAAAAAGATAAATATAAATAATAGAAAAAAAATAAAAAAAAATAATATAGAACAATATATAATGGAAAAATAGAAAGATAACGTAGATAACAAATAAAACAATAACATAATATGAGACAAACAACATGATATATATAGATAACAAAATATAAAAAAAATAATTGAAAAATAACAATCAACATATTGAATATAGTAAAAATAAAAAAAATTAAAGTTACACATGAAAATTGGGTAAAAAAATATTTGTGTAAATAGAATATTATCATATATCACAAGAATATATGCATCTATAAGAAATTAATGCCTTAAATTTTTCGGAGTGAACTTATGTTGATAACTTGTTATAAAAATAAAAGAAAATATAGGAGATATTTGGGATGAGAGAAATAAGAAGGACAAGAGAGAATTAGAGAGAAAGAGGGAGTGATTCTCATTCTTATTGTTATCTCGATATGTATACATCATCCTCTATTTATAGGACATCAATATTGAATGCTAATCCTAAAGAGTTACAAGTATATAAAGAAGACAATTAAACAACATAATTGTACAATTAGAGATTATAAATAATAAATATTAGAGTTTGAGAGTTATAAGTTATAATATCATTCAATATAAGATAGAATCCTAGGAGATTATAAACATAACACATGATATAATATTTATAATAGTAAGAATAATTATTTAAAACTTTTTAACCCCATTTCTCTATTTTTTTAAATTTAACTCATAAAAATTTCCCCTCCCCTCAAAATGTCTCATACCAAACAACCTCTAGAGGACACAAAGTACATAACTAAAGCAGAATTGGGGGATTTGGCTTCTCTCATCTACCCTTCTCTACCGTCCCTTTTACTTCATCATTGGATTAAAATTTCAATGGTTTAGATTTAACATTTGACAAAATATTATTACAATGTTACTTAAAAAATATATAAATAAATTTATACTGCTAAGATTTGATCTGAACAGTTGACACCTTACTTGAGCTAGTAATTTATCTCACTTTATTATCATTCCTAAATAAATTTTTTCAATATTTGTTTTTGGAAACTAAGAAATAAACTGTATGAAATATCACTTCTGGGATAATAATTGTGAAAATTTCAATTATTTTCAAAATTTTAAAAAATAATCATTTTATACTAAATACAAACTTAATAATTGTTAATAATATAATGAAAATAATAAACATAGAGGGCTAGTTTTTAAAATAAAATAGAAGTAATTATTATACTTTAGAAATGTAGTAATTTTTAATGTGTACGCAGGGATGATGGTAAAAAATTTATAAATGATCCTACAATATGAACATACATTAAAAGGATAATTCATTTTGAAGGGAAAAAACTATTAAAGAGCTCAACTAAATATAATATTTGACTTTGTATATAACAAAACCAATCACAAACGCCTCATTTAGGAGCATTTTGAGGACACTCTTCAACAAACTACACTCTCCTCATCATCCTTCCTCCCATTATTGCCCATTTTGGCGTAATCGGCTCCTTCTCATTCAGGTAATGAAATCATATCTTTTACTTTTTTTTCCCAATTAGTTTCTGTCTTTTCAGATCCAACTTTTCATTTTTTTTCCCTTCCCCATTTGATTTAATCCCTTTCTAATGAAATCATATCTTTTACTTTTTTTCCCAATTAGTTTCTGTCTTTTCAGATCCAACTTTTCATTTTTTTTCCCTTCCCCATTTGATTTAATCCCTTTCTAATGAAATCATATCTTTTACTTTTTTTCCCAATTAGTTTCTGTCTTTTCAGATCCAACTTTTCATTTTTTTCCCTTCCACATTTGATTTAATCCCTTTCTCGGCCATGTAAAATTGAATGAATCGTTTCATTATATTGCAAATTATGGATTCTCAGATCAAATTGCTAAAAATTATAGCCTACTGGAAATTTCATTGCTGGAAAACATGAATCAGAAACAGATTTATCAGATAACATAGCTCAAATGGCTTGATACGATTATGATTGATATTTGGAAATTTCATTGTTAAATTCTTAGGTTCTGTTACTAATTATATATTTGATCGCATCTTGATGTTTGTGTCATGTGTTTTTCCAGTTACAATGGATCCGTTTAGAGGACAAGGAGGAATTCAGATGCTGTTAACTGCAGAACAAGAAGATCAACGCATTGTTTCCAATGCAAGAAGCTGTGAGATCCAATAGCTTTTATAATTCAATCTCAAAGTTTCACTTCTTATCAGTTGAATCATTAATATATTCATACCATAGTTGGAACTTTTTTATTCAAATATTCAGAAATATAGTGCGCGTCATCATGAATCAGAATCAGAGTTTGTACAGTTTCTCTTCTTTTTTTCCCTTTCCTCTAGCTAATGAGATGATATGCGTACCATGTGTGTTTGTGTTAATTCCTCAGTGAGAACTCAAAGATTGAAGCAGGCAAAAGAGGAAGGTGAGAGAGAAGCAGCTATGTACAAAACCCACTTGGAAAATCAATACCAAAAGAATCTTTCGGAGGTATTGTCAATATAAAATGTAAAAAATATAGGAGCCATCCTATTTACAAGATATGAACAAAGCAACTTATTTTGAGCTTCTTGCAAATGCAAACAAGGGGTTTTCTTTGTGAAAAAATTAATCTGTAGGTCTATAGTTTATCTCAATTTTAAATCGGATCCCTATAGCTTATTTTGTCTGAATTATGCCCTTATAAATGGATCCATCATAAACATTCATCCTTAAATATAAAATCTGTTAATTTTTTATGAAATTGCCCTCGTTTCATTTAACACCCGTGCAATTGTAGGAATAAAATTTTATAAAGTTTATAAATTAAAATTACAGAATCAAACATTAAGGACCCACTTCAAACAAAATAAATTACTACTAGTATTTCTAATGTAAAATTAAGGACGGACCTATGAATTACTTTTCCTTGTTTTTATTATGTTTCTTATTTTATTTGAGAAGGCAAACCCTAAAAATTGAAGGATTCACAAGTTTTTTTTTTTTTTGGTACAAGAAGGATTCACAAGTTGATCTCTCAAAATAACAAACGCATTGCACATAGTGCTAAGCTTAAGAGTTCAATAACTGCATCATTATTTTCTGCTTTTTATTTGCTGTGCTTGGTTATGTTTCTATAGAGTAGTGGGAACTCTGGATCAAATGTGAAAATACTTGAAGAAGAGACTGATTTTAAGATCAACAATCTAAATGCATCGGCTTCAAAGGTTTCTGCAGAAATTGTTGACATGCTTCTCAACAATGTCACTTCTATCAAAGTCTAATGCCTTACAAGGTCAGTAATTCGCGAGCACATAATTTTCTTTAGCAAAAAGTATGTGAAGAAACATGGGACTGTATAATTTCGACAAAATTCAAAGAATGCCAATGTGATTTAATCTTATATTATTACGCCTGAATGATTTGAATTATGAAATCTAGCTCAATACAGAGCAACTACGGAGCAGGAACTTACCAAGCCTATTATGATGAATATCTATTCGTGTCGGCCAATTGAAGAAAAAGGGAATATAATCATTTTACTTTTTGAAAAAAGTGTATTTAAGGAAAATCAGATGCTTTTACACAAGAGTATTCGATAACCAAGGCTTTGCACATCTTCCTTTATTTTTCTGGTTCTAAATTAGAAGCTGTAAAATCATATAAAATGCAAGATGAAAGACTATTAATCACTAAATAAAATACAGTAGTAATTCTAAAAACACTTATTCAATTATGAGTAAATATCATTTTATTTTAGTAAAATTAATTTATGAAAATATGAAACTAGAGCATATCATGCAATTCTAGATACTGGTGCAAATGTATAACTAGGAAAATCCAATATATTACCAGAAGAAATATCGGAAAATGGAAAGAAGCATGCGGTTTAAGGTATATGTTCTTTTTTGAGTAAATTCATTAAACTTTACAAAGCATCCGATTTTATTTAAACTCTCCAGGGAATACTCTTAAAGGATCATCGTAACAATCTCGTCGATCTCCTTGTACTAAGGTCTTTACATTTTTGAAAATTAGATACTTTGTACAATTTAGTATAGAAAACGAATAAAATTTGTGCTGAATAAACTTGAAGTACCAGATATATGAGAGTCTTTATGACTCAAGGTCCCTTTGTGACTCAAGGGTCAAACCATGGTTTCAAGTAAATGTTTCTTGAATTAAAGAGAAAAATGATACATATGTAAAACGTATGAATTGTATTACTCATTTGATGGTTCTTCCATTTACCAGTTCCATTTAATAGTATGCGTTTTCTTGTGATTCAGAGATTATTGATGAAGAAGAAGCCAATAGAAGGAGCCACCCACAATAATAAAAGCAGCAAAGCTATTGAAATTCATTTCCACAAGAAGCATTTGCTATTTCACTAATATGGTGTGTTGTTTTAGCAGAAACATTTGATTAGAGGGTTTTCTTTAATCATAATTCTTAGTAACATCAATCTCCATTTTTGTTTTTAAATACTCTACTTATAGATTTTTTTTATAGTTGCTTAAGTAACTGGTAGTTCCAGCACCAACAATGGAGCCACATAATTTAATCTGGTTTGTGTACTCATTTATTAGTTGAGCAGCATATATATAAGGAATAGATTAAGGAAAATCATTGAAAAATCCCCTATTACAAAATTTGTTGCCCAAAAGTACCCAAAGAATAAGATTTTTGGATAGGTGCAATTCATATGGTATAATACTTTTTTAATGATATAGCAGAAACCATGTGTGTGATCAATAAAGCAAAAACAAACCATTGGGAGTAGGGTTAGTTTCTACAAGCCCATAATCAAGAATTTCAATCAGTAATTTCATTTTAATCTTTAAAAGATATTGAGTACTATGATAATAATTAATTAATAATCTCATTAACTAATTCAATGACCTTTCAAATTTATAATCATAATGATGATTAATAAGAATCACATATTGCTTTGATCTTTGAAAAATTTAGAAACCCATAATAGTAATTAATTAGTAATTCTATTAGCTGATTATATATAATATTTTAAATTTTTAACTAAAATAATAATTTACAATAATCATAAATAATTAATCAATTATAACATATTTTTTCTTGCTCATGTAAAGAGTTATTTATTAGTTTAATCTAGCCATTAGCAACTTGAATATTTTAAAATAATAGTAGATAAAAACCACACTAGTGAAACTAAAAAATGCAGGCCTACCTGCCATCGGAGAAATCTCTAGTCATGGTACTATTTGAATTTTGGATTCTCTCTCTCTCTATATATATATATACCCATATCTTATTCCATCATCTTTATTATTATGATAATAATCAATTTTATTTATCCGGATAATCTTTATTTAAAAATAAATTTATGGATACCTGTCCCAGAATTTGAAGAAATAAATTCACGAAACATTTTCCTTAATTATTGGGCAAGAGTTTTGCTTTAAGGGAGAGCATTATGCTCAAAACCAAATCATATAGGATATGGAGTAGTATTTTGTTATGAGAAAAAAATTTAATGACCTTATGTAGATAAATTAAATAATATATTAAATTATTAAACTCGAATTAACAAATCTATCATAATCAATATTTTTATCAACAATCATAATCAATATTTGAAGAGAAATACTTACATACTTTAAGAATATCACTTCATTTGTACTCTAATCAATAAAAATACAACAACTCATCTTAAATTATAATTGGCATCATCTTTTTTTGGAAAAGAGAAAAAATCCCTCATAATTAAAATAACAATAAATATAAATGAATTGTTGATAATAAATAACATATTTTAATTGGTGAAAGTACATATGAGTGCTATGCGAGTATATATTTGATAGGTAGAACATTTTATAAGGCACACCAAGAAATATCACTAACTTTTTTTTTATTTTTTTACTAGACACAAGTATCTTCCTGTTGAAATATTGATAACCTTTTAAGTTCAAGTAAATTGCTACACGGTTACCCGTTCTGAACCCAGGGGAAAATATCAAAAATAAATCAATAAAGAACATAATACATATACTAAGCCACATGAAAAAATGCAAACGAGGCAGGCCCCAAAAAATCTTAGAATAACATTGAAAACCAAGAGCAATAAATATACAAATGGAAAAGGAAACCGAAGAACAAGGCATAATATAATGCATTATCATTAGTTCCTTTACCTTATAAATTATGATCTTTTATAATAAATTAGAGATTTCTCCAGTGTGTTGTAATGGGAGTGGGAAAAAATATATTATAATTTATTAATTATTTATGATTATTATAGTTAAAAATTTTAAATATCATAAAATCAATTAACGTGATTAATGATTAATTGCTATTATAGGGCTAAAAATCCTTCAAAAATTAAATTGAGACTATTAATTGTACCTTATAGACAAGAAAATTAAAAATATTGAATCAGATTAATCCAGATACTGTATTAATTAAATTAGGTATTATAAAATTTTAATAGTAAAGTTGATGATTATGATTTATTAGTTTATTGATATTAATATTAATTTGTGCAGATCTTTTGTTGTAATTTTTCCCGCCTGATGCCAACCCAACATCCCTCGCTTGACTGTTCAAGTATCTCTTTCAATATATATATATATATATATATATATATATATATATGCATATGCATATATATATGTGCATATGTATATATATGCTGTCTCTATGATTCTTCATACATTGCTGCAACAGGAGGCAGCTATGGAGAAGCTTCCTGAAGAACTGAAACTGGAAATCCTTCTACGCTTGCCCATGAAATCTCTGGTGTATTGAAAGTATGTGTGTGCATCTTCAACTATCTTCTAACTATTCCCAACACACCCATCGAATCCTTCTCATAACTTCTCCTCATATGAAATCCATTGATATTAACTCATCCCTTTACGATGATTCTGCCATTGTAAAATTCCATTTTCCTCCTCTTAACCAAGACACACCACCACCAACGTTCGTATCATGGGTTCTTGACTTCTTGTAGGGGGATTTTGTTGCTCCAAACACAAAACAGGAATATTTTTCTATGGAATCCTGTCACTGGTGCCTACAAAAAAATCTCACTCCCTCTTCAATGGAAACTTCCGATTCCGTTTGCCTTCTGTTATCATGAATCTGTTGATGACTACTTAATTGGCATTCATATTATTCGGATTATTCATTTAATAGAAACATTGAGGTTTATGAGATTCTCTCTCTGAGAACCAATTCAAGGGAAAAACTTGATCTCAATCACCACTTTAGAACAAGTTTTGCAAACCCTGGTACGATCTTTAATGGCGCTATTCATTTCATAGATTATCCTCGTGAATTACTTCCTTCTCAACCAGAAGTTATTGCATTTGATATAACAACAAAGGATTTACGAAAATTACCTCCCCCCTTGACAAAATCTACCAATGCACTGATTTGGGAGTTCATGAAGGTTGCCTTGCTTTAACTGTTTCTATGATCCTAGAAATAGTTATTTGGGTGATGAGAGCATATGGAGTGAAGTCATCTAGGACTAAGTTGATTTCTGTATCTCGTTACCAGAGTTGTATTGATAATTGCATTCAGCCGTTAATATTCTTCACAGAAACTGATGAATTTGTTACAAATTATCTCACAGATTATTGTTGTGAAGGATTATCAAAATGGAATGAGAAAAAAGAACTACTAGAATATCGCATATATGGTGCTTGTTTAGTTTTGGTAGAAACCATGGTTTAAAAAATCTTTTTGGGTCAAACTATAGTTTAAACAAAAAGTAAAATAAACAACCTTTAAAAGTCTATAAGAGATTCTAGAGTAAACTATAGTTTCAAACAAGCTTATGAAAATAGCTTCTAGATTGGTAAAAAGGGCTTTTGGATATCAAATGACTATTTTACCCCTATTTTTTCTAACACTCTTTTCTCTTCTCTTTTTTTGTCTCTTCTCTCTATTCTTTTTTGCTTCACTGAAGATGGCCATTTCTAACGGAGGTTAATAGGTTCTAGGACGGTGAGAGTGGCTTTTTTGGGTTGTAGAGGTTCTGACACAAAGGAATGAAGAAGTCAGAGGAGGATCTGATGGGTGAGGATGGCAACTTATATTTTCAATCTCCATCTTTACCCACATCAGATTTGTAAGCTTCTTCGATCTCCATAGCCACCGGCAACAAACTCAATGACAGAGGTGTTCAAGTTACAGAGTTTTAGATGGAAGTGAAGAAAGAAGAATGAGGTGACGACTAAGAGGAAGAATCCAGTGGTGGTAGGGATGGAAAGAAGAGTCTACAAGCTTCCGTGGCAAAATATCTCATCGCTGAAGATGAAGAGAAGAAGAAGACATGGTGACAGAAGAAGAAGATGAAGATGTGAAAAGATGAGAGAGAGAGAGATCTAGGTGGGACCCACCTTATTAGCATAGTAGAGTGTCTTTGATGAGTGTTATCAACCTTGTTTCGTAGCTTCATCGTAGGGAGGAAACATGTTAAAGAAAGCCTTGTTGGAAGGATTATTGAGCCTTACTCTTCTTTCTTATCTTGTATGATTTCCACCTAACTTTGGTTAACCTCTAGAACTTGTCTAGATTTTTTTTCAAAGCTACATTCATACCTACAATTGTGAGCATAATAGGGGCATTCATTTCTAAACTCTTTCACCTAAACACAAGCCATCTCAATTGACATTTGCTTACCCCTTTGAACCCATCACTTTCATTTCATTCCATTGATTTTAAACAAGTGCTTTGCATGAGTTATATTATATTCTTTATGATTAACTATGCACTATTGAAATTGTTATCTTTATCTTTTTGAGTTAGGTTTGCCAATAAAAAAATAAAAAAAATGGAGAAAAGAAATAGAAAAGACAAAAAAAAGAAGAAGAAGAAAAAAAGTTGAAAAAGTAAAAGAAAAGTTCTATCGCACTACTATAAGACCAGCAATGCTTTATGAAAGTGAATGCTAGACTTTAAAATGACAACAAGAACATAAAGTTGGGATAGCTAAGATGAGGATGTAGAGATGAATATGTGGGCATACAAGAAAATATAAGATTCGTAATAAACACATACGGGGAAGAGTTGGAGTGGCACCTATTGAAGAGAAAATGGTAGAAAACCGTCTTAGGTGGTTTGGACACGTGCAAAGAAGGCCAAGGGATACGCCGGTGAAAAGATTGGATCAAACAGTATGGACACCGGTTAAAAGGAGTAGAGGAAAGTCAAAGAGAACGCTCAACGAGGTTATTGAGCGAGATCTCCTAGTCAATAACCTATCTAAGGATTTAGTTTTTGATAGAGCACAATAGCGTCGTATAATCCATGTAGCCGACCCCATTTAATGGGATAAAGCTTGTTATTGTTGTTGTATTTATAATAATTTGTTGGTATTCATTGAGGATTATTGTGACTGAATTTTTGCTTGATATTTGACATTAATCTTTATTAATTTTAATTTCATTTACTTTGATCTGGGTCAGACATTGTATTGAGATTATTATGAATATTTTGTAATTTTTCAAGATGGCTTAAATTATTGAATCGTTGTCTAGTTGGTTTAAATTCTATTTTTATGAATTACTGGGTTATGATTTAGTATTAGTTTTTAATATCTTTAGTTTTATTTTATTATTTTGGTAACCGTTAATAAATTAGGACTTTGAAAAATATTTTGTGACAATTCGATATTGCTCGGTTGTTAGATTAAAAGCTAATTATAATTCTTAATTCATTTTTTATAACTCTCATTTCTATTGAAGCTATGATTGCCTAACTTTTTGAATTGGAGAATTATTTTTATATTATTAATCACCCTCAAATTTATTCTATTCACTTATTATAATTCATTATTCCTTTATTTAAATTAAAAATATTAAAAATATTTTATTTAAATCATTGCATTTAATTATTAGTTACTCAAAACAAATCACATTTTCTAACTTAGGTTGCATTGCATTTAGTTACTTAGGAATTTAATTTTAATTTTTGGTTCCTCAAAGAGAATGACCCGAGGTTACACAATCCTTGGTTAAAAATTTTGAAGTAACCCCAATACGACATCGGACTTTAAGGTTGTTTCAAGTAGTCAGAGAAAGGAATCAATATCTCGTAGAAAAAATATATACTAGATCTCCTATAAGAAACAGATATGCTGGGCTGTAGACCTAGCGATACTCCTATCAGGGTTGAAAAGATTAAAGATGATGAAGATCTAGGAAAGGAGGTAGATATGGGAAGATATCAACGTATGGTAGGTAAACTGATTTACCTATCACACACAAGGCTAGATATTGCCTATGCCATCAGTGTTGTAAGTCAACACTCTCATAACCCCAGACAGAAACATCTAAATGAAATCCACAAAATTCTCAGATATCTGAAGTGCTCACCTGGCCTAGGTCTCCTATTCAGAAAAACTGATAAGAGAAATGTAAAAATATTCATAGATGCTGATTGGGCGAGTGATCAAAATGATAGAAGATCAACCTCTTGCTATGTTACCTACGTATGGGGGAACTTAGCCATATGGCGCAGTAAAAAATAAAGTGTAGTCGCTAGAAGCAGTGCATAAGCTGAATTCAGAGCCACAACTCTAGGCATATGTGAAAGCCTATGGGTAAAATGAGTACTAGAAAAATTGGGAATGCTAACAGAATTACCTATCAGGCTACATTTAGACAACATGGCAGCTATAAATATGTCACACAATCCAGTCCAGCATGACAGAACCAAGCATGTGAAAATAGATGACACCTCATAAGAGAAAAGATTGATGCTGGGACTATTGAACTGAAATACATTCCCTCCAAAGAACAAACAGCTGGTGTGCTCACAAAGGGATTGGCTCGAGACAAGTTTGAGTATCTCACTAGCAAGTTGGACATGACAAATATCTATGTTCCAACTTAAGGGGGAGTGTAGGAGATATTTGAATTAATTATGAGGGATTTCAGAAATTAATTAGGCAAGATTATGGGAATATGATCTAATTGTATTCATTAAATGTTTTTCCCTGATTCTCTCCATGTATCATGCTCCTTTGATTATGTATTCCCATGTATATATATGTATTCAGAATAGATGAAATGTACAGACGAGAATCACCATTGCTTCCATTGCTCTCTGTCATTGTCCCGTAGTCATTATCTCTGTCTTAAGGATTCAATAATAGATAGCAAATGTAAATTTTAGCTGCTACTCAAATGTCAAATACTATAAATCAAATCTTTTACATTGAATCTGGCTCTCTGTCATACTCTTGTTTCATCTTTGCATCAACCACCTTTTTTATGCTTTTCTCTAATACATTATCTGCATTTATTTGTATAAATTATATCTCGATTGACAAAATACAAAGCATAATAATGCCTATTCAAGCTTAGAGGGATTAACATCTATTCAATAAGAAACCAAATGCACAAAATTCAGAATTTACCCACTACTAGAATGAAAAGAAAGTGATTTTGAGGAAAACTAAACTTGCATGTCATTCTCTCAGAGAAACCAAATGGGGCCTCAAAGCTTCATAGGTACCATCTAATTTATTTTTTTTTTAATTTACATTAGAAGGGTAAGTACTAATGGCTTAAGGTCACAAACTGGATTGAACCCACGACCTCTTACTTATTGGGGAACTATTATGCTACTAGGTTATAAGGCCGTTGGTGTTACTATCCAATTTCTCAACTACATATAAATAGTCATCCTAAGTTTAATTAGAAGGGGAGAATCATATTAGACCAAACTACAAGGGAGGATTGGAGGAAGTTGGCTGATGCAACACCTTTTATAAGTCAAATTAGATTGTCATTAGATTAATATATTGTTTAACATCATGACATCTTACTCAGAAAATTAAGAGTTCCAATAGATCAGTCCATGTAATGTCACTGTTTGCAAAACTTACCACAGTCTTCAGGTTCTTGTTGGGGCGGAGGAGGGTCATATCTTCCCTTGCGAAAGTGCTCGATGCCAGTCCAAGCAATCATTACCCCTATTCAGTTCAAGAGTAAGGTGGAGGTTATAACCAGCACATTTGCACACTTCTTTGAGCAATTGGATCAAGAAAGTTAATGAACAAAATCAAAATCTTCTCAACCAAACTAGTTTATCAAAGAAAGTTCCATTCCGGAGGTTTTGTCTAAGGAAATAAGACCACTTTCCTTTCTTTTCTATTCTTTTTAATTTTTTAGCAATCTCCATTATATCATTATAATCAATGTTCAACAATGTTTATTCTTTCTTTATTATTTTTCAAAGCATGGGTGTAAAGAGCATTTTCTATCTTCAGAATCACTCTTTTAATTTTATTTTCCATTTTATTTCAATTCATTCAATGTACCAGACAAGTCCTGGATTCTAGAGGATAATTATAATTTTAATTATTGATAAATAGATGTTCAAACTAATCCTGCAATCATAAATGTTGCAACATTTCCCTTCCACCCCATTATCATGAGTTGCCAGTGTCAGGTAAGCAAAAATAGTCCAAATCAACAAACAGTTAGGGTGGGAGGAGGGTATACTAGTTGTAGGCCATTCTTTTTTTTTTTTTTTTTTTTGAGAAACACAAGTATTCAAGTTATAGATTCAACTTAAAGAAGAGTATTGAGATATCTTAGTTTAGAATTACTTATTAATTAATATTATATTTTGTTAGTATATTTTTGCCTATATAAAAATCTATTTGTATTTTCATTCATTCAAAGAATTAATAATATTTTGAGATTTTATTTTCCCTCTACTCTCAATCCTTCAAATTTCCACATGATATCAGAGCAGGAATATTAAATTTTGGTTAAAGTTTTAATGAAGAAGAAGAAAAATATCAAGTCTAAAGAGAAGGCACGCCTTCAAGTGAAGATTAGTTACATATGATAAAAGAGGGTAATTTAAGTCTCTTCTCATAAAATCTCATAGGTTATGGGATTAGTTCATCTACCTTAAATAAGGTTAAATTAATGTGCAAACCCAAGTGGGTTACGATGGAAGAGGATAACTTGAATCTCTTCCCACAAAATCTCAGCTTATGGGATTAGTTTATCTCCCTCAAGTGAGGTTAGATTAGTGTGTAAACCCAATGGGTTTACCATGATTGTATGAGCATGTTACTCTTGAATAATACATATGATTCTTCACTAAATTCCTTTTTTATAAATGTTCTTGACAGGCATCCAACAATAATGTTCTTCATCAAATTCACAATTTTGTATTAAGATCCAAATTCAAAATCCAATCAACTTTAATTCAATAGTCACTACTAGTTTAAGGATTCAAAGTGTCAATTTTTCTATATGATACTGGTCACATCCAAGCTTTCTCCCAACTTAGGGGGAGTGTTGAGAAACACAAGTATTCAAACTATAGATCTAATTTGAGAGGGAGTATTGAGATGCGCTAGTTTAGAATTAATTATTAATTAATATTATATTTTGTTAATTATTTAATTAATTATCTAAAATTAAGTTTAGATATTATTTAGGATCAAATTTAAATATTAAATTATTATATCTTAGAAGAATAAATATGAGATATTAGTATTATAATAGATTTTAGGTTTAGCCTATTAGTTTAAGACCTATTTATATTCTCATTCATTCAAAAGATTAATAATATTTAAAGATTTTATTTTTCCTCTACTCTCAATCCTTTAAATTTCCACATCTTTACAACCATATTGAGCCGAAACCTAACATATTGATTTGATGCAACACCTCCTGAGACTACCTGCAATTAAAAGTATAAAAATGAACAGCATTCCACTTTTTCAGATAACAACTAACAAAAAAAAAAACTTAATGCATTGACATTGTTTGACAGACAAAGCAACAAATGTTGACTTCTAACTACCAAGTGTTTTATAGAAGGCTCCATCTTCAATGCCCATTGTATCGCTCGTTCACATCTTTCCTCAAGATGTAATACTGCAACCCGCTGTTCGACATACAGTAGAAATCAATTAATAAGGCATATAAAGCTAAACCACCTAAGTTAACGGGACATAAAAAAGAAGGAAACTATAAAAGTGAGATCACATATACAAAAGTCAATTAATTAGAATCAATCAAGAGGAGGAGATATCTACATTTTACTTTGTGTAACCTATAAAACTTGAGAACTAAGCAGCAACATCAGCTCTAGAAACTCGGTCCTCATTACTTGCAGAAGAAATGGGAATTTTCACATCACTGTCCATGGCCCATATTATAAGTACGTGGATTGACAAAATGACGAGAAACAAGACTTGCCTTCACATTTTACTATTATATTACTAGAAACTTCTTGTGTAACATTTACTCATCAGTTAAAAGCTATGGCTCTAATAAGTACTATTAGAGTCAAAGCGTCATACAGAACAAAAAGTAAGCACTACATATGTATAGTATTCAAATCATTCAGTCCATCACAACGGAAAGGACTTATATTAGGACAGCTAAAAACCACATTGTCCAGAATGCCATGTAACAAAATTAAGTATAAAACACATACTAGGCCTCAGTGGATCATATTTTTTTCTATTACAGAAAAGATCTCAATAATTGCAGCTTGAAATATTTACGTACTTTTTTTTAGCTTCAATCGCTAGCCTCACTTGGGTTTTCTGCCCAGCGTATGAGAAGTTGCAATCTTTGTGATGCTTCATTGGAACCTAGAAACAAGGCAGTAACAAATTCAAGGGACCACAAGGTAAGCCATAGGCATAGTAATTTCAGAAAAGGATCAACAATCGACATTTTACACATCAATCAATTAATAGTGAGGGATGAAAGTAGCTTCAAGCGTCTATTATCTACTAAACACATATGGCCAAGACTACAAGTGTTGTATAGCTTTCTGACAATTGACAACAAGATGTTACAAGATATACAAGTTTACCATTTTTTTTCTTTTTATATTCTTTATTTAAAGTGGAAACTAAACTATATTCAATAAATGGGTATGGGAGTTAACATCTTATAATACTCATTAAAACAAAAAAAGACTGGCAATCCCGTGGGTTGTACGGGTAGTGTGGTGTATTTAAAATACCCATACATACATTGTGACAATCAGGCTGTAATAAGCGTTGCCTAATAATCCTATAAATTCATTAAATGTAAAAGTACTTGCTTAACTAAAGAATTGAATTTTATATAATTTTCAAAAAATAAATACCTCTGTTGTATAAACCTACTGAGAATGAAAGAGACAGAGGGAAAGGGAAGGGAAACATAGAGGGAATTCAGAAAGACAAAGAAACAGAAAGGAGAGACAAGAGAACTGAATGTACTTCTAACTATCCATTAACAATCAAGACATCTAATACAAAGGCTTTGGAGTTTTAATATCCCTACTTAACCCCCAACAGTTAGACCCAGTAACTATCTAACAGACAATAACTAACTTTTGTATTTACGATATTTTTTATAACAATACCCCCTCCTAAAGAGATTCTTGCCCCCAAGGATCAAGTAAGATCAAAATTACAAAACATGGGCTCTTATATTCTGAAAAAAGAAAAAATCTTCTGCTTGTCAGTGAATAAATCTGTGATTTGAATCCAGGAGCTGATTCCTTCAAATTGACTTCACCCTGCTGCATTGCGCACTTCACTTCCTTCTTTTCTATCCTACTTAAACAGCAGACCTTTCCAAAAAGCATTGTAATTAATTCTCCCTTAAACCATTCTAACACTAGAATTCTTGTTGGAGTGAAGTTCAGAAACGAAGCCCACTTCTGAAATAACCCATCATTAATGACACCCAAAGGAATTGTGAAACACAATTGCAATGGCATTGGGCTGTCCTCTTTACTACCACAACCAAGTCCATAAGCCCATTTGGTATTGCAAATTCCAATGTAGTCTCCAAAATACTGCTGAAGCTGACAAAAGATGCTAGCCAGCTGTGAGTCTGACTTTTTAAACTGATATTTTTGCAACCACGTGAGCTCCTAAGCACATTCCTCAAGCTGTTTAGTGTTTTTCCAATTTGCACATTATCTTCACTTTGCCAAGTCCTTTGAACAAGCGACTGAAACAGAGATAGAAGTGAAGAAAAAGAACTCTACACACAAGGAGTATAACAACCACCAATATCAAGAGAGCAGAAGTAGTTCTTGACGGTGCCAGCCTTGAAGATGCATTGTGCGACCCAACCTGAGAACACCCCATTTGTTCATTCTTTGGCAACTGAACTCTTTGTTGCTGCTCGACTTGTAACGACAAAGGCAGGGATGGCAAAGAAGCAACAATAGACTCTCGCGAAGAACCCATAAATGACAGTGAAAACATCCCATAACTAGGAGTGACAAATGGAGATGATGAAATGGAACCCAATGGCAAAGAAACAGAGATAGGGTGTACTTTTCTTGAATTTTCCACACTATTTTTCACACACCTAGCCTCTGATTTCAACGAGTTTGAAGGATAGAACCTTTGTTTACTACAGAAGCTTGGGTCTTGACCGAAAGGTTCTTGCAACCTTTCTCTGTCACTTCCTCTATGTCCGTTGCACTCTTGTACCCCTCCACCAGCATCGAAACGCAAAGACCCATCAACTCCAGACGTGATATCCACATACCTAACCTCTGTATTTGAAGAAAACGACGAAGCAAAGCCTCTATCTCCCACTGAGCCTTAGGTCTTGAAGTTGAAGGTCAAACTACTTTCAATATCAATGAAAGAGTCTTGGCCCACCTTGAAATCACCGTTGCATCCTTCTTGAGTTAGCGATGCCTCTTGCGTAGAAATATCTTCCATTTTCTTAGCTTCTTCTAGCATTGTGACACATTCTTGGGTCTCTGGGGATTTTCCTTGGGGTTCGTTCTTGATTAGTAGGACTATCTTTTTCTTGCTCTCACACGGTAAAGCAATCTCTTGTACTATGGCCATGTATCATGCTTCAAGCATGGTCTTTGGATTAAATAATCGGACAAAGTCAGCGATTTTCTCTTTCAACGCTCCCACGTACACGTCCACCAAATACGCTTCTGAGAGGTCCAGTCTTGCCGAGATAGTGTCAAACTTGATGTTGAATTCCACCAACGTCCCAGTCTTTCGAAAGTGAATCAGCTCTATCATCAGCTTTTCATAGGGTGGACCCTTGCCATCGTATTTTGGGAAGTCCATCTTTGGGAGATGGGTCCGTCGTCGATCATTGGAATTATCATTATTCCCATGATTCCTGTTCCTGTTCAGTGCGCCATGGGCAATGTTATGCATCTCTTGTGCCATTGCTTGCAATTCTTGATGGAAGGTACGCTCAATATTTTGAATTTCATCATGAAGGCCCAAAACTGTCTCTTGGAGTCCATCCACACTTTGTAACCATTGCTCAATGTTCTGCATCCGGGCACCCATCTTTCTTGTGTTTTCTTGTGATATGGTTTCCACTATTCAGAGTCTCGGTCCGAGGAAGGCGAGCTCTCATACCAAAAATATTTGTCATGTATTAACAACACATTGACATATATTTTCATTCCCCCACCCCCAAAATATTAACAACAAAAGATTACAAAATGGCCCAACCAATTCATTAGGAATTTAGTCCATGGTCAATAACTCAATAAATAGTATACAAAAACTCAATAAATACAAATTTTACAATTGGCAAGTGGATTCAAATTCAAATTTAAAAATTAAAAATTGAAAATAAGCAATAAAAGCAAAATATGAAGATAAAGGAATAAGGGCATAAAAAGAAGATATTAGGTTAGGTGGAGTAATTAAGTGGAAAGAGTATATTACAAATGGCCCAACCACTAAGTAGCTAGTACATTTCTAAAGATATATTGATGGGGATGGGAGTTAACATGGCATAAGCCATGTCCAGTTCTACAACTGTTCACAGCTTCTACTTATATTTTTTATTTAAGGTGGAAACTAAACTATATTCAATAAATGGCTATGGGAGTTAACATCTTATAATACTCATTAAAAAAGAAAACAAATGTAGAAGCTGTCACCCTGCTGTTTAGCTATTTTGTATATAATGGGTCATAAACTAATTATAGGATATAGCTTACTGAAAAACTAACTGACTTAGCATTACCCTTCCGAGCAAGATCCTCTATAGTAGGACCACCACTCCTCATATCAAGTCCGACCCATTTAGCTATTTTGTCATATGCCTCCCCAATAGCATCATCTATGGTAGTACCAAGTTGTATGTATTGCCCAAGATCACGAGCAAGTACGAGTAGATTGTGCCCTCCTAGAATTGCATAAAATATTTACTGTTAACAGAGCATATTAACAAAGACAATAGACTATATTTAATAGTGGCTGTGTCCAGAAAAAGTCAGCCACTGACTGGCTAATCAGAAAATATGTAACAAGAACCATCTCTGTTTTACAAGGAAATATCTCTCGTGTCATTGCTAATGGGAAAAAATGACTCTAATCTGCTGAGTATAACCTGTTTGGACTAGTTTTTTCAAGAGGAGAAGTTGCTTTTTTTCTCAAAGGAGTACTTATTTTGAGATTTTGAGGTCGGCCTAGTTTGTTAAAAAAATAAATAAAAAGTTGCTTCTGCGTTAAATTCCTGCCACAGAAAAGCAGAAAATTGCTGTTTCTCCTTGAAAGAAGAAATGCAGATTTTTTTTAAAGACATAATATTCTATATTCTAACTCAAACTCATTAGTTATCATGTCAGCCCTTACCATTTAGAATCTTTTTCCACTCACATTTTCTCTCTTACCCACGCTATTCATTTTGATTAAGTGCCTGTTTAGAAGGATGCAAAACCGTGATTTTATAAGCCCTTTTGGGCAAAACCTAGGTTTGAAGAAATTTTAAAACAAACAGCCATATTTGTTCAAACGGGCTTTTAGATCAAATTATAGTTTAAAACCAAGGTTTCAGATAAGCTGATCAGAGTAGCTTATGGAACAGTAAAAGAGCTTATGAACTAACCAATTACTATATTACCCCCACTTTTTCTTACACCCTCTCTCATTTCTCCTACTTTTTCTTACACCTTCTCTCCTCTCTTTTCTTACACACTCTCTCTTCTCTCCTCTCTCCTCTCATCTCTTATCTCTCCTCATTTAATACTCATATCCTTTTTCGTAATTTACTAATAATAAAAATACTTTTGGAAATAACTATCCAAACACTCATTTAGTCAAAACTACTTTTTTTTCATAAACTTTTCTCTAAAAGCCCTTTTCTATAAGCTACTCAAAAGCCTTTTTTTTCATAAACCTGTTTCCAAAATTCTATCCAAACGGGCCCTAAGATGTTTGATAAGCTTATTGTGATATTATTTTCTTTATTATATCACTTATGTGATCTCTGCACCTTAAAAGGCATTAGTCTTTGGCTACTGACTTAGGGATACCTAGGTAATAAAAAAATATTAGAACTGACTAAAAATTAACCGATTATTAAAGTCATTTATCCATTGGTGTGCCAAATATGTTGATGCCATATAGAGTTAATTCAGTTTACTGGTCATCAAAATTTGATTACCAACCTCTTGTGCAATTTTACCATGCTGCCCGTATTAGCATTAATATACGATGGCCACATCATTGACTTGAACCAAGATAATTGATGCCATGATCCAAGTAAGAAGAAACAAAATGAAAAGTTTAGCCATTAAAGGAAAATTAAGAAAGAAAACTAGCATGATAAATAAATTTACCAAAACAGAAAGAATTATAACCAGAAATAAGTAGGCCATAAATGGAAACTGCAAATCTCGCTCAATTAACCTAAAAAGAATAAATATGTATGTCTCAAAGAAAAATAATATTTTCTCATATAAAATTTACCACCGGAAGACAACTTCTGAACCATATTAACATGTAACAATTAAGTTCTCAATTCAAGCATTCTAATTTGCAAGTATACATCATCATATATGGAGCCATAAAATAAATGCTAATATTTACCTGGCCACTAGAGCATGAGCTTCCATGTGATGCATGCCAATAATTGGTAAATTGAAGGCTCCAGCAACTCTCCTTGCTTTTTGCACACCCACTGCATCATGCAAGAGAATAGACCATGGTATTCATGATTTATGGTAGCAAGAAATTCTCCTAAAACTCAGGAATGACCTAATAGCAAAGTCATGTCAGTTCTAATTGTCATGACCTACGTTGAATGACGTTGCTGGAAGTCTGAAGGAGACTGAACAGAAAACTTTCCCACAGTTGAACCAAATGTCTCAACTTAACAACTTCTTTGCATTACTTAGAATGCAGTACCCAACTAGTAGCGTGATTCTCTGCTAAAAGTGAATGCATAAACACGCTAAAAAAAAGTACTGTCTAGTGTCTTATATTCATTTTATTAGTCTCCTCATTTAAGAAAATTTTGGCAATATAGTATGTCTGACCTGCATTTTAATTATTATGTTTCACAATGACATTGTCTTTTCTTGTAGGAGGTATCTTTTTTGTAACTATCCCTTTAACCAGACTCAATAGGACGTAAAATTACATACTTGGAAATTAAATTCTGTAGCTTCAGCAAGGACCACTAGTAATAGCAACCAGAGTGAGGGAAATCATTCTCGGCCAAATATGCTTTACCATGTGCTATGTTGCTTAATTCTTATCTTTTTAAAGGAAGAAATAGAATGTAAAAAGAAATAAGCTGAAATAACATCATGCCTTACCACAAAGGCAGACTTAACCAGGACCAATAGTAACAGCAACTGCAGAGAGATCCTTCTCAGTCAAGTGAGCTTTATCAAGGGGTTCTTGCACAACCTGTAATGCATAATCCAAAGACTTAATTCTGGGGTCTTAAAGTAACCCAGTGATTACTTTTCATTCTACCAGAGCTACATCTAGGAACTTCCACTGGATCCCCAAAAGTAGTCACTAGGTAGAATAAGACAAGTGAGTGCTTTGAACAGAATATGCACAGAAGAAGGAAAATACGAACTCATACAGGTGACTAATAGGAAAATGTGGTTGCATATAAGGCTAGACTAGTTGTAGTATGTGAGAAAAGCAAGGATATATATTCCCTAACCTATATGAGAGATGTTCAAACAGGGATATAAGTCAGAAAGTCAACAAATGTCGGGATAGAGCAAGAGAAATCATGGACTTAATTGAATCAAATCATTGATCCATGATCACTGCTGTCAGCCTCATTATTGTTGATTCTGCACATTTATTTTTTGCCATGATTCTTTCAATTCACTGAGTATATAAACAATGTACATTGAAAAACAGAGTTAGAATGAGAAAAGGCCTCAAATTTTCTGGTTCTCATTCCAATGTGTTTTCAATATTTCATTTAATTTCAATTTTAAAATAAATTAACTACATACTTAACAGACTCTAATACAAGTAAAGGAATACCCTACCTGATCAATCACTTGTGAGTGAGCTTCTTCTGCCTTATGCCTGCCCATTATTTCTAGGAATTGTATGTACCAACAAACTTTAGCAGTATGGGCAACATTCATAGTAGTGATGCCAGACTATTTTCCTTCCATTTAGATTTGCATTTTTTTGACACCACACTCTTACTTGATGAGCAGAAGTGGAATGATATTTTCACAGTAAAATATAAGATGGAATGATGGAAGCTTGAATGAAATCATTGCAATTTATACAGACTGGATCTTTTTAATTCTAACAGTATTATTTTCGAGTCCATGATTATTGCAAGAAAGGGACACAAGCTAACATTTACAAAAGCAATGCATATTTCAATTTTCTCTTCAATGAAATCAGATGCTTAACCTAAAACTTTTTATTCCGATCACTGTGTATAATGAAGAAGCAGTTACCGTATGGTACAAGGCTCAACACAATAAATACCCTTAGTGGAATTCTATTATAAAGTAAAAAACAAGACCTTCACATTCCCCTAGCTAATTATGTATATGTATCAATTATTCCGTACCAGTCACACACACATACACAAATGCCCAAGAAGCCTGCTAGTATAACTGCTAAGATAGCACCCTCACCCGTCCAGGTACAATTTATATTCCCCCCTCTCTTGATAGAGTTTATATTCCCATCACTTTCATCCAATTCTATAGCACTCATTGACTAGAGCATCACAGTTTTTACAGAAGCCCTGTTCTCATTGGCCTGCTGGAGAAATTTCACCCCAATAACAAGAAGCATGCATGTTGATCATTCATAAAAGAGCTATTCACTAGAGTTTATTCTAATACATAATTTACTAGATATTCCTTGATGACTAGTGGAAAAATCAAACTACTTTTTTCCATTTCAAAAGGATTCTAATTTAAGATAACATCTATGGAAAAAGGAAGAATTTTCATCATAAAAAACAACAAAACTAAGTGAGTATATGCAATACCTGAGAAGATACTCAGGATTTCACCTTTGCTTCACACCTACACAACAGAAACCATAAATTTACAAAAGAAAGAAACATAAACAACACCACATAAAACGCTATCACACTAATGAATTCACGCCAAAACAAGATGGAAAAACTCCACTTCCCGCTTGAACTAAAACGTAATTACAAAATTGGCATATCTACTCTGATGACAGAAAACACCCATGAAATTAGGCCCTTGCCATTAGTTTTAACTGGGATTAACATTTTTTTGTAAAAAGTCGCCTTTTACAAATGAGAACCAATTTGAGTGGTTAGGGCTTAGCTGGAGGGAGCAAACACAGTTGACCCAAAGAACAAAAACCCAAATACTTACAACGGCAGCGGCAGTGTCCTCGCAACTAGTTTCAATGCCCAGAACCACTAAATCTCCGTCGTGCTTTGAAACGTCATGGGAGGTCAGAATGGAAGGTGATGAGAAGGAAAGGTGGGTTATCATGGAAGAGGAATTATTGAGAGAAGAGGTGTGAAATGGCCATTTCGGAGGAAGTTGGGTTCTTTGAAAAGTGAGTATTGCTCTGAAAATGGAAGGTTTTGGGAGAAAATTTAGGCGGGAAAATGCTGACGGAGCTGCCATTTTGGAGAAGGATGTCACCTTGCAAAGGTACGATGAATGGGGGTACTGAAAAAGTCTGGCTCCCGCGGACACTTCCCCTTTGGCTAAGCCGCGAGGGGACGATGACAAGGGATTCTTCATATTTATGAAAATATGTATAAATGAACTCATTTTTAAAAATTTTCCTCAAGTGTTCTCTGAACAATTTAATTTTACTCAACTTCCATTTTGAAATATTACCAATTTCAAAATATATATTTATATATAGAAAACATTACCCTTCCGTTAATTTTTATTAAATACAATTTTTTGAATGAATATATTTATTTTTAGGGAGAAACACAAAAAAAATCCATTTGAATTTCAAAATGATAAATTGGGTTTCTAAATATTCAAAAGGACAGATTGGGCAGGAGGTCCAATCTGTCATTTATAAATTTGTGTGTAAAGATGAAATTACCCTTCACTTTTCTAATATTTTGACAATACGATTTACAAGTTTGCCAATGATATTTATAACTCTGACAATGATATTTATAACTCATATAATAATATTTATAACTTTAACAATAGTATTTATAAGTTTGACAATGGTGTTTGTAACTTTAATCATAGTATTTGTAGTTTTGACAATGGTGTTTGCAACTTTGTCAATGATATTTGTAACTCCCATAGTGGTATTTGCAATTTCAACAATGGTATTTATAAGTCCCACAATAGAAAATAAGCAACTTTGACAATACCATTTATAACTTTGCCAATGGTATTTACAACTCTGACAATGGTATTTATAACTAGGAGAAATCCAATTTTGACAATTAGGAGAAACACTATAGCTGACACTGTAACTTCTTTGACAATATGATTTACAACTTTGCCAATAGTATTTACAATTAGGAGAAATCCAATTTTGGCAATTGGGAGAAACACTGTAGCTGACACTGTAGCTTCTTTGACAATACGATTTACAACTTTACCAATGGTATTTACAACTCTGACAATGGTATTTGCAACTAGGAGAAATCCAATTTTGACAATTAGGAGAAATACTATAGCTGACACTGTAGTTTCTTTGACAATACGATTTACAAATACCATTGTCAAAATTGCAAATATCATTGTTAGAGTTGTAAATATCATTTGCCAAGTTCTAAATCGTATTGTCAAAATATTAGGAAAGTAAAGGGTAATATGGTCTTTGCACACAAATTTGCAAATAACAAATTGAGCCTCCTGCCCAATCTATCTTTTTTAATATTCAGAAGCCTAATTTATCCTTTTGAAATTCAAATGGGTTTTTTTTGTCTTTTTCCCTTATTTTTATAAGATACACTTAAAATAAAAGTATCTATATATTTAATTTATTTTTTCTATTTTAATTACAAATTAATTATATATCTTACATTTATTTTATTTTTTTCATCCATTTTTTTCTCCTCATCCTCTCTTATATCTAGATTTTTTTATAAATAAACGTGTTTTTAAAAAATAAATTATATATTTTTACACGGTTATGGAATCTAACTAATTTTGACAACATTTTTTAGCAATGTGCAAATCTGTAATTTCCCTTCATTTTTAACCGGGTCATGTAGTGTTTTCTTTTTACTAGCTTTTTTATATTTTCCTCGATCAATCCGGCATTAGAAGATAATGTCATGGCTTTTGCATACCTATGGATTAGTTTTGCGATATAAATTTAAATAAAATTAAAATAAATTAAATTACAAATTACTCTTTCAATTCTAAATAAAAAAGAGATAAAATTAAGAGAGATAATTAAAATATTAAAAAAAATATATTATAATAACTAATTTTATTAAATTTATTTATCTAATCAGATTAGTTATATAGATAATATATTTAAGATCATAGGAATATATATATATATATATATATAATAAATAGAGTTAAATGTATCCATGCACCTTAAAATATTCTAGATAGAATTTTACTATAAAATATTAAAAATGGATCAAAAAATATTAAAATATTTTGGATAGAATTTTACTATAGAATTTTCCTTCTATGCTGTATAGAAATCCCATGGAAGCCCTCAATTGAAAGTGGGTTTTACTGAGGAGGAGGGGTTTTTTAATCAGAAAATGGCGATAAATGCATATCTGGGAGATGAAGTGGCTGTGGATAAAGATGACATGGAGGTGATCGAAGGTGACATGGTAGTGGCCAATGGTGATGATGCGTAGGGCTGTTCAAAAAAATCCCTTTCCAAGTTTCCCGTCCCAATCCCGGTGACATCAGGATGAATCCGTCCCGTCCCATTAAGGATCGGGACGAGAAAAATTGGGACGGGTATGTACATGTGTCGGGACCAGACGAGTCATGGCATAACCCTCGGGTCATCCTGTCCCGTCCCGACATATATACTTTTTTTTTTCAGAGCAAACCCTCATTAGTCATATTCTTTGCTTAAGCCTTCAGCCGTTCCCCACTTCACCTTTCATTTCAGATTTTCAGGCCCCTACACGACAAGTCGACGACCCTTGTCTTTTCTCCCTCAATTTGCTTCAGCGTTTAGCCCTAGCACTCTTCCTTTCTGTTGCCAATAGGTCTCTTTCCAAGTTGCCCGTCGTCGTTGCTCCTCCTCCATCGCTCCTTCTCAGTCGTTGCCGATGGGTTGGTCTCCTCGCTGTCGTTCAACTAACTACATCATTTTTGTTCGCCTCATACCATCGGTTTAATTCAAGGTAAGTGACCTTCCTTCTTGATTTTAATTCATTGAGATGCTATGGCCTGTGGAGATGATTTAGGGTTTACAGTTTTTAGGGGCAACGGCTTGGGTTCCTTAAAAGCGGGTTTAGAGTGTAATTGTGTTTTGGAGATTATTGTCTTGTGATTGTTCCTTGAAACCGTTATCTCTGATTCTCTGTGATCTTGTCTTCGTTCCTTGGTGATAAATGTTGGTTTTGTATTACTGAGGTGTCTCTGATTCTCTCTAATTCTCCCTATTGTGCTTCGTTGTTCTCTGTCTGCTATTACTGATGTGTCTTTCAGGATTGTGGTGGGGGGCATGATAAGCATTAAGCAATGTTGGTTTTGTATTGAGGAACATATATTCTAAAAGAAGTTTACACTTTGCAGAATTTCAAGGAAGTCGATGGGTTCAATTTATATGGTTGCATTAGCATTATTTGATTGTTTTACTTGTTTCCAGTGGCTATAGTGGTTGAGATCTCAGTGGATTCCAGGGTATTACCGGGCAATAGAATTTTTTGATATATAGTAAAAGGAGTTAGGTTCCAAATTAAGAATTTTCTAATGTATTCTCTCAATTACTCATTCTGTAATGGTTTAATACCCTCCATAACTGAAATTTATTTGATTCATGTTAAAATGTCAATGAAAGAAAAGTAAATGTAGTACTTAGTGTCTAATTTTCTTCTGTTTGTGCTCATTCCAATACAAGAAAATACGTACAATACTGACAAGAACTGTACCTATTTTAATCATTGCTTGATTCACGAAAGCCATATTTTGTTAAATTGTTTGATAAAAAAGAAACACAGAGCTAAGAACATCTAATACTAATAGCATCAGCAGGAAACTGGACTCCCATACTAACTTATTTTGTACCTAGTGCTATATATCCATGTATATATATTTTTGGATCCTGTGAGTATTTTGTGCGTGCATATATATATTTCCCTTCCTTAGTTCAATGACTAATACAAATTTTTTCCTATTTTATAGGAGGATGACAACTGTACCTACTGCTGAAGAGAACTTACAACAGACTAAAGATGTTGAAGATGAAGTTGTAGTTGGAGTACGAGTACAAGATACAGAGGGAGAAGCAGAAGATGTTGAGGAAGAAGAGAAACCAACAAAAAAACTCAAATCTATTGTTCGGAAGCATTTTGATAAGATTCCTTTAGATGAAAACAATAGAGATCACAAAGCCAAGTGCAAATATTATCCAGTAAAGATTGCTTGCAATCCTGTCACACACGGGATAAGTAGATTGCGAAAATATCTAGAGATGTGCCCCTTAAATCCGAACAGAATAAATAAGATGAGGTAAGCTATGTTCACTGCAGTATGGTCCTTTAAAACTGTTGGTCATCATTTATTTAATCAAGAGCGACGTAGACAAGCAATTGCAGAGTATATCATATTGGATAAAATGCCTTTTCAAACTATTGAAGGTGAAGGTTTTAGACATATGATGAGTCAGGTCGAACCTCGCTTACAAATTCCATCAAGGTCAACCGTTACTAGAGACTGCTTAAAGGTGTATCATGAACAAGCAGACAACTTGAAAAGTTATTTCAAACGAACAAAATTTTGAGTTTCCCTCACTACAGATACATGGACTTCTAATCAAAATTCCAACTATATGTGCCTCACTGCACATTGGATCGATGAAGATTGGCATTTGTAAAAGCGAATCTTAAATTTTTGCATAGTTGAAGACCATAAAGGTGACACAATTGCAGAAGAAATTGAGAAATGTTTATTGTCATGGGACATTGATAAAGCTTTTACCATCACAGTTGATAATGCTTCTTCAAATGACAATGCATTATCAACTTTGAAGTCAGTTTTCGGACATTGGAATAATCTTGTCTGTGATAGGGACTTCTTCCACTTGAGATGTTGTGCTCATATCATGAATTTGATTGTATCAGATGGTATGAGAGAAATGCATGAATCCATTGAAGCTATTTAGAATGCAGTTAAATATGTAAGATCTTCTCCTGCAAGTGTTTCAAAAATTCAAAGAGCTTGTGGAGAAAATAAAGATCAATTCAAAGAATCTCTTGAGAATGGCTTGTCCCACTAGGAGGAATTCAACTTACATAATGTTAGAGAATGCTACTAAACTCAGTAGCGTGTTTGGAAGGATGGAGGAATTTGATAGAGTACCAAAAAAACTTTAAGGATAAAAACTTAATTGGTCTACCTACAGCCAAGTCATTCAAAGAAGCTCATGTAAGGAATTGGAAGACACGCAGCGGAAATAAACTTTAAAAATTTTCCATTCCTTGCCAGGATCTGCCGTATGTGTTTAAGTCAAGTGGAAAGAATCATTACCCTTAGTGTTGCTCAGCGAATTTCACAGCTTCTCTACGTGGGTGGTGATCTCTTTCTGATCGCAAGAAATCGACGGAGTGTTCCTCAGCGACCTTCACAGATTCTCTCCGCGGACGATGGTCTCTTTCCGATCACAAGAAGTCGACGCCTCAGGTCGGCTTCCTCTACTGGTATCCACACGAACAGCGTTCCAACCACGAACGACGTGCTAGCGTCTCCTGTCCCTCCAAGGCTTTCACAAGTCTCCGTCTCTATTTCGGCAGTTTCTTGTCTGCAAACCTTTTGCAGATTCCGTTCGGCCTTTTGTGTTCTGTGTTATTTTCAAACGTAGCTCCTCCAATCAGATATAGAGGATGCTATGCGTTTTTCCACTTGACCTAATTGGATTTTGGAGTTAATCTTATATTAATTCCGAATTGATACAATATCATATATTGTATAATTTTATAAGAAACTAATTAAATAAAATAATATTAAATCCGTCCCACAGATTTAATTACTTATTTATTTAACTTTAAATAAAGATGAGACTGAGTTATATTTGATTTATTCCCATAAATCAAATTTGAGATATCCTATCAATTTAAATTTCGAATTTCAAACGTGATAGAGATTTAATTTATCCTTATAAATTAAATCTTATAAATATCTCTTATATGAGATATCCTATCAATTTGAATTTCGAATTTCAAACGTGATAGAGATTTAATTTATCCTTATAAATTAAATCTTATAAATATCTCTTATATGAGATATCCTATCAATTTGAATTTCGAATTTCAAACGTGATAGAGATTTAATTTATCCTTATAAATTAAATCTTATAAATATCTCTTATATGAGATATCCTATCAATTTGAATTTCGAATTCAAACGTGATAGGGATTTAATTTATCCTTATAAATTAAATCTCATATATCTCATATATAATATATATATATATATATATGAATTTATATATATACGAATATAAATAAATATATATACATTCACCTGGATCTTTCATTGAATCTGGACATGTCTTAGATTCAATGAATCTGGACATCATAGCTCGTGTTGGGCTATTTTGTGTGCGACCCTGTAGGCCCATATGAAGTTGGCAGTGGGCCATTTGCTATACTAGCCCACAAGTCGCAAGCGGTCTCTAGCAAGACATAACAACTACCCAAATCATATGAGGATCGATAAACGATGTAACCTTTTATACAACCATATCATGTCCCTTCTGTCACGCGATATTTTGGTCATGGATGAGGCATGGATAATGTCATCCTCCTATTCCCGACCGTTACTTTCTCGATCCCTGAGTAGTCTGACTATAGAAATGGAACTACCTTTCCATTACAGTATGGCCATACATTTCTCAGACTCACTCATCGAGGGGCCCAGTAATATCTCTCCACGAATGTGAGGGACAAATTCCATCTTGACCATTCACATTCCTCCGCATGAAAAACCACTAAGCCCGAACATAGTCTTTATGATCACTCGGTCAAAAGTGACTTTTGACTAGGTCAAAGCTGAGCGTTTTGTCATGTAGGAATCCATGATGATCTCAGGTCAAAGGGCATATTGACATGGTTTGTATATGAGAGAAGCTTATGACGTTACCCATGCAGTTCTCTCATAGCGGGTCGGTCCAACACCCTGTACTCTTACATGTGCTTATGACTTTGATTTATATCTCTATACATCTTCAAAGTCATACTGGTCTTATTTCATCTGTGCTCCCACATAGATGATCGACCAGGGACATTTAGGATAATATCATGAATTATCCAAGGATGGTCATCATAGTAAACATGCAAATAATATGATAACTCAATTAATAAATTCATAAATCAATAATGTTCATAAGACAATGATTGGCCCCTAGGGCACGATTTCCAACAACCTCCCACTTGCACTAGGTACAATCATTAATTTGACTAATTCCCATTGACCTAACATGACGCTCATGCTTTGCCTGCACAAGCGGCTTTGTTAGAGGATCAGCAACATTATCTTCTCCTGCTACTTTGCATATTTTTATATCACCTCTATCGTTGATTTCTCTGATGAGATGAAATCGCCTGAGTATATGCTTGGTCCTTTGATGTGACCTAGGCTCTTTGGCCTGTGCAATAGCACCGCTATTGTCACAGAGCAAAGTTATTGGATCTGAGATGGTAGGTATCACCCCTAGTTCTGTGATGAACTTCCTGATCCAAACGGCTTCCTTAGCTGCATCAGATGCTGCTATATACTCAGCTTCCGTTGCAGAATCTGCTACAGTGCCCTGCTTAGAGCTCTTCCAGCTTACTGCTCCATTATTGAGGAGGAATATGTATCCAGACTGCGATTTTTGGTCGTCCTGGTCAGTTTGGAAACTCGCATCTGTGTAACCAGTTACACAGAGCTCATCATCCAATCCACCATAGACCAAGAATAAGTCCTTAGTCCTTCTTAAGTACTTAAGGATATTCTTGACAGCAGTCCAATGGCCCTCACCAGGGTCCTGTTGGTATCTGCTAGTCATACTTAAGGCAAACGAGACATCCGGTCGAGTACATAACATGGCGTACATGATAGATCCTATGGCCGAGGCATATGGAACCTTACTCATGCGACCTCGCTGATCAGATGTACTAGGACACAGATCTTTGCTGAGGTGAGTACCATGAGACATGGGTATGAAACCCCTCTTTGATTCGTGCATACTGAACCTATGCAGTATTTTGTCTATGTATGTACTCTGACTGAGTCCTAGAAGTCTTTTAGATCTATCTCTATAGATCCTGATTCCTAGGATGTAGGTGGCTTCACCCAAGTCTTTCATCGAGAAAGACTTTCCTAACCAAGACTTGACAATCTGCAAGGTAGGAATGTCATTCCCAATAAGTAGGATGTCATCGACATAGAGTACCAAAAACACAACTGTGCTCCCACTAACCTTCTTGTACACACAAGGTTCATCAATGTTTTGAAGAAATCCAAACTCTTTGATTACTTCATCAAAACGATGATTCCAACTCCGAGAGGCTTGCTTTAGTCCATAAATGGACTTTTGAAGCTTGCACACTTTACCAGAGTCCTCGGAACGCACAAACCCTTCAGGTTGTGTCATGTACACATCCTCAAGGAGCTTTCCATTAAGGAAGGCTGTCTTGACGTCCATCTGCCATATTTCATAGTCATAATATGCTGCAATAGCAAAGAGGATTCTGATTGATTTGGCCATTGCTACTGGGGAAAAGGTCTCATCATAGTCCACACCATGAGTTTGAGTAAAACCTTTTGCAACCAGTCGTGCCTTGAAGACATTTACATTGCCATCCATGTCAGTTTTCTCTTTGAAAACCCACTTGCACCCGACGGTTTTTACACCTTCAGGCGGGTCGACTAAGGTCCAAACCTTATTGTCGTACATGGATTGCATCTCAGACTTCATGGCACTAAGCCATTTTTCGGAGTTTGGTCCCACTATAGCTTCTCGATAGGTAGTCGGCTCATTATGCTCAATGAGCAACACATCACGACTATCAGAAATCAGAAATCCATATCTCTGAGGCTGAAGTCGTGTCCTATTAGACTTTCGTGGACCTTGCGTGACTTGAGGAGTCTCAACAACTTGTTGTGAGTCTTCTCTATTTTCCATCTGCAGTTCTGTGGTGTCTTGTAGCTCTCGAACTTCTTCGAGTTGTACCTTACTCCCACTGGTTCTTTTAGAGATAAATTCTCGTTCAAGAAAGATACCATTTCTGACAACAAACACTTTGTTATCAGCAGGGTTGTAGACGTAATATCCCTTGGTTTCCTTAGGATATCCCACAAAAAGGCATTTTGAGGATTTGGGCGCTAATTTGTCTGAGGCTTGTTGCTTAACATAGACCTCGCATCCCCAAATCTTGAGGAAAGACAAACTAGGCGTCCTCCCAGTCCATATCTCATACGGAGTCTTTTCGATTGCCTTAGATGGAACACGATTGAGTGTGAACGCAGCTGTCTCTAGGGCATAGCCCCAAAAGGAGGGCGGAAGATCTGTTCGACTCATCATGGATCGAACCATATCTAATAGTGTTCGATTTCTCCGTTCAGAAACGCCATTCCATTGTGGTGTCCCTGGAGGAGTCAATTGTGAGAGTGTCCCACAATTCCTAAGATGATCTATGAACTCTTGGCTCAAATATTCACCACCCCGATCAGATCGAAGGGCTTTAATTGTTTTGCCAAGCTGGTTTTGTACTTCATTTTGAAATATCTTGAACTTTTCAAAAGATTCAGATTTATGTTTCATTAGATAGATGTACCCATATCTGCTGAAATCATCTATGAATGTTATAAAGTACGAATAACCTCCTCTGGCATTTGTGTTCATCGGTCCACACACATCTGTATGTATGAGGCCCAATAAATCAGTGGCCCTCTCACTGTGCCCAGTGAAAGGTGACTTTGTCATCTTTCCTAACAAGCAAGACTCGCAAGTGTCATATGATTCAAAATCAAATGAGTTTAGAAATCCATCTTGATGGAGTTTGGAAATGCGTTTCTCATTTATGTGGCCCAGACGACAGTGCCAGAGGTATGTGGGATTCAAATCGTTTGGTTTGACCCTTTTGGCGGTTATGTTATAGATATTTCCATGATTGGGTTGTTCCAAATTTAATATGTAATGATCAACATGCAAATCACCATGAGCATATAAAACATCATTACGATAAATAGAACATCTACTATTCCCAGCAATGGAAGTGAAACCTTCCTTATCCAAATAAGAAAGTGAAACAATGTTACTACTTAAAGCAGGAACATAATAGCAATTGTTCAAAACTAACAAAAGCCCAGTGGGCAGAACTAATTCATAAGTGCCTACAGCTAACGCAGCAACCCTTGCTCTGTTTCCAACTCGTAGGTCAACTTCACCCCTTTTCAGCTTCCTACTGTCCTTTAGTCCCTGCACATTCGTACAAATGTGAGAACCACATGCAGTATCTAATACCCATGAGGTGGAAGTAGAAAGATGAATGTCTATAACATAAATACCTGAAGCGATAGCCCCGCTATCCTTCTTGTTCTTTTTCAGATCTTCGAGGTAGAGTTTGCAATTCCTCTTCCAATGACCCGGTTCATTGCAGAAGAAGCAGACTCCTTCCTTCGGAGGCTTTGCCTTCTTTGGTGCAGGCTTGGTTTCGGGCTTGCCTGACTCTTTGGTCTTACCTGATGAGCCATGACCCTTCCCCTTGCCTTTGCCTTTCTTTTTCGTACCCTTTCCTTTCTGAACCATCAAAACACTACTGGGTTTCTTCTTAAGACTCGGCTCAGCAGTTTTAAGCATCCCATGCAGTTCAGAAATAGATTTCTCCATGTTGTTCATGTTGTAGTTCATAACAAACTGGTCATAACTTTCCGGGAGTGAGTTTAAGATCAAATCTGTAGCTAACTCCTGGCTCATGGGAAATCCAAGCCGTTCAAGGTGATCAATGTACCCTTTCATCTTTAAGACATGAGCACTGACTGATGCACCTTCAGCCATCTTGCAGGAATGTAAGGCCTTAGTGGTCTCATACCTCTCTTGCCTTGCCTGTTGCTGGAACATTTCCTTGAGATGCACAATCATCTCATAAGCCTCCATGTGTTCCAGATCTCTTTGGAGCTCCGGAACCATGGTGGCTAGCATCAAGCATCCCACATCGACAGAGTCTTCCTTATGCTTCATATAAGCATCTCTCTGAGCTCTGGGAGCATTGGCGGCTGGCTCCTCAGGAATGGGTTGATCTAGGACATGCGCCTTTCTTTCCTGCTTGAGAACAATTCTCAAGTTCCTAAACCAGTCAAGAAAGTTTGTCCCATTGAGTTTGTCCTTCTCAAGGACAGATCGCAGCGATAATGTAGCAGTATTACTAGTCGTCATGATTCTACAATTAAAATATGCAATGTAATTAGTAATCTCCCACTAAATAAACAACCCTCAATGCAATAGTTAGTGGGCTAAGATCCATATTTGGCTCAAACTTAAGTCCGCTTTGGCAGGACGCTTAGATTAAGTTATTTAGGTAGGTAACACCTTTACCAATTACATCAAATGTAACTCTTAGATATTCATGGGATCCTATCATCATATGATCTGGCATGTTCTAATCCCATCTAATGCCTTGAGATCCAAAACCGTTTTGTTAATCTCAATTAAGTCAAACAATAATGAACCTATGAGAGTAGCACCATTACTCTTTGCTTATCTCCCCAAGATAACTCAAAAGCACCCACTTTGGTGGAGTCCACAATTGAGCGATCAAGGTTTTGACAAGTGTTCATAAATTGACAGCATTATGACTTAAGATTTCTTTTAGAGGGCCTAATTTAAGTATCTGGTTTATAAAACGCATGTTTCTCAGTTCGTATCTCATACAAGTAATATGCATGTGCTGATCTAATCATAAGATGCATAATTCAAACGTGATACAATATGGCTCACCTATCCTAAGTCCCCTCAAGCCAATGAGAGGAGCTCTCTAGTAAGAAAAGAGAAATTACATATAGAAACCTCTTTTAACATTCGAGGGGAGTGAGATGAGAGGAGAAGGTACATGGAGAGTATATAGAGGAAGGCACGACACGCAGGCCGTATTTTTAAAAAATTACAACACTTGCAATCCAGAGCCATATTGTTCACCATACCCAAACATTCAAGAATCAATATTCAGATCTAATCGAAGGGCAAAAAACATTTACAAAGTAACATATGTTACGGTTATGTTGCGCTACGAACAGGTAGCTACGGCGGTCCCGCTAGCCGGTTAGCGGGCGGCTGTCCCGCTAGCCGGTTAGCGGGCGGGGTCTCTGGGGCAGCGCCCCGGAAGAAATTTTTTTTTTTTTTGTTTCATAAATAATCACGAATCTGAATTTGGTTTTCACAAATAATCACAAATTCGAATTCGGTTTTCTTAGACCCCATCTATGCGGATTGATCAAATCAAAAAGCATCACCACCGATTTCAATTTCCTTTTAGATTCCTTTTATGTCATACACAACAAGGATTCCATATATGTCACACATACAACGCTTATTATATGATCGGCTACTTCTAACATATATCATATAAATCACAAATCAAGCCTAACTTAAACACAAAACAGCATGGCTCTGATACCACTGTAAGGAATTGGAAGACACGCAGCGGAAATAAACTTTAAAAATTTTCCATTCCTTGCCAGGATCTGCCGTATGTGTTTAAGTCAAGTGGAAAGAATCATTACCCTTAGTGTTGCTCAGCGAATTTCACAGCTTCTCTACGTGGGTGGTGATCTCTTTCTGATCGCAAGAAATCGACGGAGTGTTCCTCAGCGACCTTCACAGATTCTCTCCGCGGACGATGGTCTCTTTCCGATCACAAGAAGTCGACGCCTCAGGTCGGCTTCCTCTACTGGTATCCACACGAACAGCGTTCCAACCACGAACGACGTGCTAGCGTCTCCTGTCCCTCCAAGGCTTTCACAAGTCTCCGTCTCTATTTCGGCAGTTTCTTGTCTGCAAACCTTTTGCAGATTCCGTTCGGCCTTTTGTGTTCTGTGTTATTTTCAAACGTAGCTCCTCCAATCAGATATAGAGGATGCTATGCGTTTTTCCACTTGACCTAATTGGATTTTGGAGTTAATCTTATATTAATTCCGAATTGATACAATATCATATATTGTATAATTTTATAAGAAACTAATTAAATAAAATAATATTAAATCCGTCCCACAGATTTAATTACTTATTTATTTAACTTTAAATAAAGATGAGACTGAGTTATATTTGATTTATTCCCATAAATCAAATTTGAGATATCCTATCAATTTAAATTTCGAATTTCAAACGTGATAGAGATTTAATTTATCCTTATAAATTAAATCTTATAAATATCTCTTATATGAGATATCCTATCAATTTGAATTTCGAATTTCAAACGTGATAGAGATTTAATTTATCCTTATAAATTAAATCTTATAAATATCTCTTATATGAGATATCCTATCAATTTGAATTTCGAATTTCAAACGTGATAGAGATTTAATTTATCCTTATAAATTAAATCTTATAAATATCTCTTATATGAGATATCCTATCAATTTGAATTTCGAATTCAAACGTGATAGGGATTTAATTTATCCTTATAAATTAAATCTCATATATCTCATATATAATATATATATATATATATATATGAATTTATATATATACGAATATAAATAAATATATATACATTCACCTGGATCTTTCATTGAATCTGGACATGTCTTAGATTCAATGAATCTGGACATCATAGCTCGTGTTGGGCTATTTTGTGTGCGACCCTGTAGGCCCATATGAAGTTGGCAGTGGGCCATTTGCTATACTAGCCCACAAGTCGCAAGCGGTCTCTAGCAAGACATAACAACTACCCAAATCATATGAGGATCGATAAACGATGTAACCTTTTATACAACCATATCATGTCCCTTCTGTCACGCGATATTTTGGTCATGGATGAGGCATGGATAATGTCATCCTCCTATTCCCGACCGTTACTTTCTCGATCCCTGAGTAGTCTGACTATAGAAATGGAACTACCTTTCCATTACAGTATGGCCATACATTTCTCAGACTCACTCATCGAGGGGCCCAGTAATATCTCTCCACGAATGTGAGGGACAAATTCCATCTTGACCATTCACATTCCTCCGCATGAAAAACCACTAAGCCCGAACATAGTCTTTATGATCACTCGGTCAAAAGTGACTTTTGACTAGGTCAAAGCTGAGCGTTTTGTCATGTAGGAATCCATGATGATCTCAGGTCAAAGGGCATATTGACATGGTTTGTATATGAGAGAAGCTTATGACGTTACCCATGCAGTTCTCTCATAGCGGGTCGGTCCAACACCCTGTACTCTTACATGTGCTTATGACTTTGATTTATATCTCTATACATCTTCAAAGTCATACTGGTCTTATTTCATCTGTGCTCCCACATAGATGATCGACCAGGGACATTTAGGATAATATCATGAATTATCCAAGGATGGTCATCATAGTAAACATGCAAATAATATGATAACTCAATTAATAAATTCATAAATCAATAATGTTCATAAGACAATGATTGGCCCCTAGGGCACGATTTCCAACAGCTCAAGAGTTTGTCGCATTCTTGAAAGTGTTCTATAATGTCACTTTGAAATTTTTAGGATCAATGCATGTGACCTCAAATTTGGCCTTCCAACAAATCATTAATATGGATGTTCTTTTGAAGAAAAGGGCAAACGATCCAAATTCTTTGTTGTGTCATATGGCTAAGAGTATGCAGGGCAAATATGACAAGTATTGGGGTAAATTTGAAAACTTAAATCCTTTGTTAGCGATTGCAGTGGTGCTTGGCCCTAGGTATAAAATGAAGTTTTTGAAGTTTGCTTTTGAGGATATGTTTTCTAATCCTACACATCATGACGCCATGTACAAAAAAGTATTCGCAGTGTTGTATCACTTATATGATCATTATTCAGATGCACTTGATGCATCTCATATTGAAACTCAAAGTGCAAGCCAAAGTCAGAGTCAATCACAACTACCAACGCAAGGTTCTTGTGACATAGATGTCTTAGAGCTAGATTCTTTTGATATTGATGATGGGGAGGGTTCTTGTGCAATTCAAAGGTTCCTTGCCCACACTGACTTTGAAGTCAAACAGATAAGTATGCAAAGTTAGAGAGGTATCTGTAGGTTGAGTTAGCTTACTATCATAATCCTACGTTTGATCTTTTGGATTGGTGGAGACTAAATGCTATCAAATACAAAGTCATTTTATTGATTACACGTGATGTGTTAGCCATGCCTGTCTCTCCTATGTCCTCAGAATCAGCATTTAGTATAGGGAGACGTGTTATTGATGACTTCAGAAGTTCACTATCCCCTAAAATGGTTGAAGCACTAATTTGTGCCCAAATTTGGTTATCTCTATCTACATTCAAATTAAAAAACCTTGATATTGACAACTTCAATTAAATTTTGGCAGCAGAAAATAATATTAGTTATATCATATTATTTGTTTTATTTCATAGATGATTTTATTTGTTTACCCTTGTGTTATTTCTTAATTTTCCTTTATCTCTTTTTGTTTATTTGCAGATGAAACAGTAACTTCATTAAGTGAAGTGGAAGAATTGAAGAAGTAGCACATGACTTAAAGTTGCACGTGAACCTCTATAAATGCAAGAGAGCGAAGAAGTTGATAATGAAGGAAATGGAAGGAAGTTGTAAGGATGAGTTCGGAAATTTAGCAGGTTATTGCAATGAGTTGAGAACCTCAAACCCAAGTTCAGATGTCAATGTTGAAGTGAGCAAAGAAGCTTTAGAGGATGGGAGAAGAGACAAATCAACCTGTAAGGAGGTAAATTTATCCTTAATTATTCTGTTAAATATTTTTTGGCCGCTCTCCTGTTCTGTATACTATTATTGTTGTGTAAGACAATAATTTAGGTGAAAGTGAACTGCTTTTTCATGTGTTCTGTCAATATATAAAATCTTGCTTGCAAATAAGATCTTTCTTTCACAAACAAATTTCTCATTACTTGTTGTTGGTGTCCCGTCAATACCGTCCAGGTTCATGATGAGCTTTTAATCTTGTCACTAGCTAAGGCATAGAAAGTTGAAGGAAAAGAAAAGGATCATGAAATTATATATTCGTGTTTTATTATATGATTCTCTCTGTTGCTTTTAAACTTACTGTTAATAACCCAACAGCAAGTCCAAATGATGCACCTTCCTCCATCAACAAGTACAAAAGCATCAGGGAAGAAAAGACCTAGACCAATTACACCAAGACCTAGACTTCCAACACGGAGTTCCTACAAGAAGAGAGTTGAGTGTGGCATGGGCATTAGAGTTGACTTAGAACAGAAAAGGCCGTGTTAAATGTAAGTTCCTTTTTCTATTTTGTTATTTTGGGATCTGACTGAAATTAGCACAAGCATTCACAAAGTACCTAATCTGTTTACCTATGTCTAGCCTGGAATGCCATGGAATATTATGCTGATCCTGGGACACGTTTTCCAATTCCAAATGAGAGGGAAATGAGGAAGAGCAACATTCAAACTTCAAATGATCAAGAGAGGATAATTGCACTCGTTGGTGATGGTGCCAAAGTCTCACATCCAACTCAACTTCCTTTCAAACCACCAGTCCTAATATGGTTGGAACAACCATGCTTAACTAATTCACAACTACAAGCATAAAGACAAAGGAGGATTGGTCACAACTAATGGCATATAGACCTACTTATTATATATTTTGGAATGATAATTGTATATTTTGGTCAGTTAAAACTGTCTTAGTTTGATAAATGTATATTCTGGTCAGCAAAGGTTGTATATTTTGGTAGCATGGATTATGTCATGCAATGATCGTATATGCGTTAATGGATTAGTATTTTGGAAAGTTTCAGGATTGACCATATTTGAATCAGGCAATTTTGGGCAAGGGGCCTCTAATGCCCCTTCAATTGTCCTAAGCTCCTAAATGTTTCTTCTTGTTTTCTATGGATCATTGGATTCTGGAGAAAATGAGTGGCATTTTGATATTTTATAGGTAAAAGATAATGCAATTTTATATCCATTTGTCTCAAGCTGCTCTCTATCTCTCACATTAAGCACTTTTCGGTGTCATATTTCTGTCATGAAGACCAATGGATTTACCAGTAATTTTATAGCATGCAGGACAAGTGATAGAGTGACAAGTAAAAGTCACTCCATTTTATCAACCACCCCATATGTTTATCCTTGTGTGAATTCTATTCTGTTGTTGATAACCAATAGTTCAAATGGAACTTGCACGAGTATATGTAGATGATATGTGGCAATTGAACACAGTTCTAAATTTTTGTGTTTACTATATGCTGAAGTATTTATTTTTTATTAAATTATGAAGTATTTACTTATCGATCACTCCTGTTAATGTTTCGATGGCTATCAAATACTCCTATTCTTAAACTTAGGCATGTAGTCTGATATATATACTGAAGTATTTATGTTTTTAAAACATTCTGAAAAGGAGTGTGCTCATTTGAGTTTTTTGTTTAATCGAAGTTCATGTAGCTGCTACTGCTTGTAATTCTTGTAATTTCTTTGTTTGTCATATATTATAAGATTCCAATAATTAAATTGCATATTTTAAAAAAATAATTAAAATTAGTCAAAAATAATAAATTTATAAAAAATATATATTCTTATTTCAAATATGCCCTTGTTTATAAGTGGGTAAATAAAAGAAAGTAATAATGAGAAAATTGATAAAAGATAATGTATGGGAAGAAATGATGTGAAATAAATTAAAGATAATACTTTTCAATATTTAAATTTGTGTTCTATTCCTTATTAGGAAGAGGCTACTGTAACCAATAGCATGTTGATACCTATTTTATTATAAATTGCTATTTCATTTATTGATTAATTGAAATTATAAAAGTAATCTGTTAATAATAATTTTAAATTACCTTCTTTTATATCATGGTAACTAACAGATTAAAATATAAAAACTAATGTTATATTTTTTTAAGGTAAGCATATAGAAGGAGCGAAGAATTAATACATAAGCATAAAATATTTTTTCTGCCTTAGTGCTAGATACACTAAAAAAAAAATTTTTAGGGTGTTAGATTGAAAAAAATACTCTAAGAGTGTTGAATATATATAAAAAAACTACTTTGTGCTAGATATAACTGATAAAATATTTTAGGCGTATCATAAAATATTTTAAGATATTTAATTTATTTAAAAATATATTTTATAGTGTTAAAATACACTTTAACCCGTATGCCTGTAAATAGATACCATTAAACCTTTATTGACTGATCTTCAACAACAGTTTCCTTTGTTTGAACTTGAGCATGAGTCTGAGCCTGATATCGACTTTGAGATTGATTGGAACAGCGTCCAAAAAGGTGAGTTTTGTGATGAGGGATAAAAGCTCGACTGATCATGATCCCGAACACAGTTCCTAACCCGAATACGATGCCTTTCTCGAGCACCGCCATTAGGAAGTAATAGCAGAGCAAAAGTGATTAATTATGTGAGCGATTAAGTGAAGTAGTGGATCGTCAAACTCCCACCCCTTCACGATAGTTTTTAGGTTAAGGACCTAAAATATTTTGGAAGTTTCCACACAAAAAAAAATATCTAGTACCTGAAAATTTGTTTAGATTCTAATTCATCTTAGAAGTATAATTAATTTTATAGCATCTCTGCCTCTACTGTCAATGAGGTTACTTTCTTAGCATTTATACGAAGTCCATCGTTAATATATGAGAGCTGAAATCCAATTTAATAAGTGAAGCATATTTTAATTAATAAAATATTATATTAGGTTATAATTATAAGAGTAAGTTATTTTTTTAAATAAATTAATTGAACTAAATAGATCGATTAATTATAATTAATATAACAGATAAATGACTAATTTAATTAGATTAAAGTGTATATAATATAAATTCATCTTGAGATATTATATTTGATCATAATTAATTGATCTATTTAGTTTTATTAATATATTTAAAAAAATAAATTAACTTTTATAATTATAACCGGAGATAGTGTATATATATATAGGTTAGTTGAGGTAATTGAGGGAGTCAGTTTTTCATTCATATAGTAATTATCATAATATATATATATATATTATGCCTATATTTAATATATATCATATTTAACTAATTTAATTAAATTAAAAAATCAGTTAAATTAATTAATATTACATATTTTTTTTTAAAATATTCTATCTTCTTTAACACATTTCCTCCCTCTTTTACTTAATTATTATTAAAAGATATTAATAGAAGTAATTTAAAAAAATTAATAAATATAAAAAATATATTTTATATTTAAAATTAAGATTAATTTTTTAATTATATTATATATTAGGTACTGGAGGGGTATATATATTTCTATAAAAAAAAAGAAGAATATGTGTGTGTGTGGAACCCATGATTGACCGACCATGAAGGAGTAGAAGAAAGAGCAAAAAATTCATACCAAAGGTCAGAAAAAAGGAGCAAAAAAGAAACATATAACTTGTTCTCAATCTCATGCAACCCTTTCACGAAACCAAGAAGATAATTACCTTTAAAAGCAAACAAAATGTAACAATAACGTGATATTCATATAACAACTTTGAATGATTCTTCACTTGCAAAATCAACCTAGTAACACTAATTAAACTAGAAAAGAACACATCTCTCTAAACAGAAAATTCTCAAAATCCTTCAAGCATAGATATCATGAACCTTGGTGGTTTGCAGCATATTACACTTTTAAACCTTGATCTTCAACAACTATTTCCTTTGTCTGAGCTGGACCTTGAGCCCGGGCCTACGCCTGATCTTGAGCTTAATCTTGAGATTGTCTTGGACAGTGCCTGAAACGGTGAGTTTTGTCATGAGGAAATTGGTGATGATGAAGACGACAAGCTCGACTGGTCATGATCCCAAATACAGTTCCTAACCCAAATACTATACATGTCCTGAGCAAAGCCATAAGATGATGAAGTAAGAGAAGAACAAAAGTGATTAATTATATCAGGAGGTAAGTAGTTGATTAATTGATTTTTTTTTTTTTTGAGGAATTAGAGGAGGTTGTGGGCTCTTTATATAATGCAATAAAGAGATTACGTGTCCACGTTGCCTTAGTGCTCAAGCCCCTTTGTTTGACTGACTCCTTGCTTAAGTAACCTCTTCTCCTAGGGTCAAACTCCCACCCCTTCCCGATAACCCTTTTCTTATTTTGGGTCTTCAACTGTCAAAAAGTCTAAGATTTTAAAATACTAATTTTTTATAATATTTATTTTTATCTATTGTATAAATTAAAAAAATAGTTTAGTTATTTATTTATTAAAAATTTATTTATTTTTTTAAAATATTATATTTAATTATTTGTATTAAAAATTACTATATTAATAGAAATTCCCTTTAATATGTTAAATTAATAAATAATTAGGAAAAATTGTAGATTTGAAAAATAGAATTGATTAAAATTTTATATTTAAAATCAAATCAATCCTTTCAATTAGTTTATATCGTTTTCTATAACCTTTTGAGTCATTTGGTATCTAGTGCTTTTTTTTGGATCCTATTTTTAGGTATCCTAACAACTAACTAATGTTAATTGAGTCTTTGTTACCAGAATACCTCTCTTCAAGAGTCTTTTTTAATAAGGTAAAATTTGAATATAAATTCTCCTATTTTATAACTTATTTGGTCTACCACAGATTAAGTATCTTGAGTAATTAGCTCATATATTTATGATTAGAGAGAGATAGATTTATAAAATTATTATAAATTAGAATATAAAATGCATGTAAAACTTTGGATTATAGGGTAACCACTAACTATAGCCTACAGGAACGGCGAGGATAAGATCAGAATATCTTCAGTAATTTGATATTTTTAAAATGGTGTTTTTTATTGTGTGTTTTTCCATTTAGAATACTTAATTTAAATATTTTAATTTAATTGGTACTCTTAGATAAATTCAATTTATGCATTAAATTTTAATTATTGATATGAATGTAAAAATTATTGGTCAGAAATAAATTAAGTATAAATGATACCGTGTTTGGATAAGAGTTTGAAAAGGGGCTTATAAAAAAATAAAAATTTTAGACAATTTTTAGAAAATTGCTTTTGAAGAAGAGTTTATGAAAAAATAATTCTGAATAAATGAATATTTAGATAGTTATTATTAGAAAAACTTTTATAATTGAAAAATTACCGTAAATGGTATAATTTTATTAAAAATATGATAAATGAGACAAGGTGAAAAAGATAGAAGAGATATGAGAGATAGTGAAGAAGAGAGGGGAAATATGGTGGAGGAGAGATGAGAGAATATGTAAGAAAAAATAATAGTAAAATAGTAATTAGATAGTCCATAATCTTTTTTACTGTTTTATAAGTTAGTCTCAGTAGTTTATCCAAAACTATAGTTTAGTCCAGAAGTTCTTTTAGACAAATATGACTATCTATTTTAAAATTTTCTCAAACTAATATTTAGGTTAGAATTTTTTTAAAAAATATTAGTTTAGGTTTTCCCAAATAGACATAGTATTATATGAAAACAAGAGGAAAAATTAAATCATAGTGTTTTAATCATAAAATAGTCCTTCTCCTTAATTTTGAATTGAGCCTTCCATATTAATTTAAATTGTTTGAAATGAAATTACGCTTAAAATACAGTTAAAGGGAAAGAGGAAAAAAGAGAACATAGATACTAGCAAAATTAAATGTGGATTAAATTAAATAGTGTATATATCCTCAGTTTTTTATAACTAGTTAATTTTATTTGAGATAAAACGAAGTACAATTACTTGCCTTCCAATACATACAGATGGTCATATGTAGGGGTATTCAAGATGCTTAGTGCACGGTGTGCTCGCCTAAGTCCAGAGAAAAATAGCATTGCCTAGCTTAAAAAAATTGGTCCAAAATACAATTGGGTAAATTTAGATCGGGCTAAGTGTCAGGTATAGTAGAACACCAGACAAAGTATGTTATCCTGTCCACTTTAGCCCGATCGATATATACATATTATTTTTTTAATTATTAATAGAATACTTTACGTTTGCCTTTCAGCCTTTGCCCTAATTCCTATTTCCTAAGAGTTGAAGTTCATATCTTCACTTCTTCATATTCAAAGTGATAGAGTCAGAGCGTATTGCCGTTTCTGTCGCATCTCCTGACTCTCAGCCTATACCTGTCGACCAGTGCCCTATCCTCCTACGAGTGTCAATTCTTGTCACTGGCGTTTAGATTGGCTGTTTACTGTTGGCATCCATTGTTGGTGCTCTGTTTTTGTTGATGTTCTCTGACAACTGCTTCTCGTCCTTCAACTGAATTAAAGTGATTTGTGTAAGTAGTTTTCTACCTTACTAGAAAAGCTGCTGTGTACTACTTGGATCATTGATGAATTTGTTTACGCACTTTTAATTTGTTTATTGCATGTCTATTTGCAATTGCAACAAAAACTTCATTATTTGACACAAGCTCTAAATCAATCATATATCGATGGCAGAGTAAAATCTACAAGAGTTCTTCAAAGTTTTATCAGCTTTTCATGGATTGCTTCTCTAGTTCTTTGAATCGATCAAATCAATACAGATAAGGAAACTTGGAAAGAAATTCATGTTTGTCTTTTGGCTAAACAGGGATAACTATAGCAAGATATACTGGCCTTATTCTTATTCACAAGCTAAAGTAGATATTAGACGGGCTTTTGGAACGAGAGAAAGGTTTCTATTTATATGGTTGCTGCTTGAAACAGAAAACCCATTAGTCATGACTGGCTTATGGGCATTGAAGCTTGGAACGAGAGGGAGGCTTCTGTTTATATAGTTGCTGCTTGAAACAGAAAAGCCATTATTCATGACTAGTTAATGGACATTAAAACTTGGAACGAGAGAGAGAGGCTTCTATTTATATGGTTGCTGCTTGAAATAGAAAAACCAAGCTCTTTCTGATTAGAAGAATAATTGGAAGAGATTCCATTATTCATCACGTGTTCATAATCACTGAAGCTTGGAACCATAATATTTGCATGACTCATGTAACTTAGGAAAAGCCAAGCTCTTATTTCCTTTCCTTTTTAATGTTTGTGAGTGGACATTTTTAGGAAAGCATAATATTTGCATGACTCATGTAACTTAGCTATCTTCTTAGTAAGACAATAATGTTTAAATGGTTGGCTAATTTATGGGTCTTGCTCGTATATTTGCTTTATTCTATGCGAGTTTTGAAAAATTTTGGCCCAGCACGCATTTCCTGTATATGAATAATTTGTTTTGAATCCTTTCATTCTTTATGGTTGACTTCAGGGGAAGAAATCAATATTTCTTCAACATACATTTGAATCATTTCATTCTTTATGGTTGACATAATGCTTTTATGTGTGATTATGAAAGTTTTAATATATTTACCAAGCACAACTTCAACATACATTTGAAATCTGATGTGATTTGTGTTTACTATCAGCATGTTGACTACATTCATAAATCTTTGTAGGGATGTAAAACTATTGGGATAAGAAGTGAAAAATATGTGTGATACATCAGTGGAATCTGCATTGTTACTGGAGTTCCAATTTTAACTTATTATTTTGTCAAAATGAAAACCATTCTAGAATGGTCATGTGTTTTTTGACTAGTCACTATCATTAAATGGGGCCTTATAATATAAAGCAACTGATTAACAAACCCCCCAAAATAAACACCCCTTTCTCATTGTCTGCTCAACTTGTAAACTTGACTATCTTAGTTTGCAGATGCAAATGCTTTCTACAGGTGTGACTAGGATGAGAGAAGATCAATTCTTTCTTGCTCAAACTCTATTAGAAATATTCAGGGGGCTGTTGAGAGCATTTGGAACCTTTGTGATTGTCATGTATTTGGGTGCAAACCCCACTACCACGCTAGAGATTCTTCAAAGAATAGTCTATTTGAACTCTATGAAATTTTGAATAGCCTTTGTAATGGTTCCCTTGCGTGATCTTCTTGATGAGAAGTTAATATTGAATTCTTTTTGTGGCTTTTGAGTTGAGACATATATATTGATTGAACTAAGTTCTAGTATCAACTATCAATGAAATTAAGGTAATATTGTCTACAGGACAAGTAGTAGATTTGATCCCATGGTATCTGCCCAATATAGCTAAGAGACACAACCAATGGAAGGGGCTGTTTGGTCGATTGGATTGGGAAGGAAATTTCTCAACTTCCATTAGAGATCCTCAACCAATGGAGAAAGTTGGAATGTGTTTCCATCCTAATCAAGACAGGATCCTTACTGTTTGATAGTGTGCTCGATCTCAAGTAAGTATATTTACTTCTTAATTATTGCCTTTAATGCCCCCACATGTATCTGTTGACTCTATAATGTGCAAATGAAATTCCACAAGGTAAATGTTACTAACATTAATCGAAATAATAAACTACTTTCTACATGAAAAATAGAAAATGATGTGTATATCTCAAATTAATTACAGTTTCAAAAATGGCTCAAGTTAGGATATTAATATTTGGGCATACCCAGCCTGCCTATGCCTAACCCGTTCATGCCCAGTTTAAAATAGTTAGAGCTTTTATCGGGCCGAGCCGGGCATCGGGTTGTAAAATGTAACCCATACTTTTTTCGGGCAGAGCACCGGGCGGAGGAGTTGCTCTGCCCATGAACACCCCTAGTCATATGGATGGGAGACCAAGAGCTTAAATTTCGTATAAAAGTTAACAAAAAACAATAAACCAAACTTACGACCAAAAAGGAGATGGGCCCAACGATAAGCTCGCATGAAAGCTAGAGTCCCATAGGCGAGTAAAAGGCATACTTGGGTTTGATTAGTGGGGAATATTATTTTATTATAATTCTAATTATAATATTTAAGAAAGTATTCTAACTTTTAGATATTTAAATTTACACACGAGAATAATTGACAGTTTGTCCTATTTAATATTGATATCACTTAAGAGAAATTGAGATTTATTAGACTTTAGGTGTATCTAACTTTTTTTTAATTTTTTTGTACCAAAAAACAAACCCTTCTTGAGTAGTATCTTCGTCTCTCACAAATGTGTGGTTGAAGCTAGAAGAACTGGAGACCATGACACAGGTCTGGCAAGCAAGCCACAAGAGTTGGACCTAAATAGAGGAAACGCCACCAAGAACCACCAGGAGAGTTTGAAGATTCATGACATTATCACCCAATATGGGTTTTGAGGAAGTCCTTGTGGGTGAAGTTAAGGACATTAAAATTGTTCTAGAGGGCATAACTGGCGTGGAACCAAACCAAAAGATCTATTCCAAGCAAATGTAGTTGTAGCTAAAACCTACAAAGCAAAAGCAAACAAAACCAACAGTATACATATAGTAAATAGGGTATGGGCAACCTAGAGTCAGAAACGTTTGCCATAACACTTTCCATTTTATAGCAAACGGAGAAAGAAAAGTGGCGGGGGGAAAAGAAAAGAGGAGTTGGAAGGAGAAAGGAGGCGGAAAGAGGAAAAAGGCTATGGAGCAATACGAGGTACCTGAGAAGGAGGCACTAGAAAAAGAAGAAGAGAAAGAGGCTGTAGAAAGTAGTGAGTGGAGAAAGCATAAAACAAAAAGCGGAAAGAGCAAAAGGGAAGGCAGTGAGTAGAGAGTCGTTGGAGAAAAGAGATTGAGGGCGGTGGATGAGCAGGGAAGGTGAAGTGTGCTGGAAGAAAGGCGGAGGATGGGCGAAAGGAGGAAAGTCGATGGAATACGATGAGGCGGTGAAACAAGAGCAAGGTGAAACCACAGGGAGACAACAACAATGAAGGCAGAAGTGGTGCAAGACGATGAGAAGCAAGAGAGCCAAAGGTGGAGAGGGACCGAAGAAGACAGCAAAACCAGTAGAATGAAGTTGAAAAAAGCATTGAAAGAGGGCGCTGAAAGCAACCGGGAATATAAAACGTTGAGCCTGCCTTTCTGCCCATGTCAAACGCACAGTATCCATAAATAAGCACTTTCTTTATTAATGAATAAGAAAAAATGATACATGAGTATGAACAATACGCCCTTACTTATACTTTTATCTCAACAGCCTTACTCAGATACACACAGTAATTACCACAGTAAAAAAAATACTTATACAATAATTCAACTAATAATTTCCTACATAATATATATTAAATATAAATAAAATTAAAAAAATTATTTAATTTTAATATATAATTAATTAAATTTAAAAATTTTATTAATCTATGTTAAATATATTGAAAGTAAGTTATAATAGAAGAATATATTACAAGATATGGATATCCATATCTCTCAAATCTCTTATAGAGAGTTCTACTATTAAAACTCCACAAATAATTTTTAGGAGTTTTCATTATGTTTAATATTGATAACAAAAAAGCTAAATATTTATATATTGTACACTAATTTTAATTAATTTTATTATTTATTTTATTTAACTTTTGAGATAAAATTAGGGTTATAAATAGAGGTTATATGATACACATTTAAGTGCGTGTTTGGATTCAGTTTTTCAGAATCAATTTTGGGCAAAATTTCAGTTTGGGAAAATTTGAAACAAACAGCAATTTTTGTCCAGAATTGATTGTGACCAAAACATCGGTTTGAAAAAATTTAAAATAAACAGTCATTTTTGTCTAAAATTGATTTTTGTCAAAACCTCGGTTTGAAATCATAGTTTTGAATAAGTTACTGAAAATAGATTTTTGAACAGTAAAAGAACGTATAGACTATCTAATTACTATTTTGCCCTTATTTTTTCTTATACTCTCTCTCATCTCTCTTCTCTCTTATCTTTCCTCTCTCATCTCTTTTATTCACACTATCTTCTCTTTCCTCTCTCTTCTCTACACTCTCTCCTATTTCTTCTCTCCCCTCTCTTATTTATTCTCTACCATCTCTCCTCTCTCATACTTTAATCAAATCATACACTTTTTGTTAATTATTAATATAAAAAGTGATTCTACTACTAATCATCCAAACATCTCTATTTTCAAAATCTATTCTTCCTATAATCTATTCTCCAGAATCTATTCTTCTCAAAATCTATTCTTCAAAATCTATTCTTTCCAAAATCTAATCCAAACACACGCTAAGATACCTAAAATGAGCGAGATTCTTCCCATTCCTCACCTCTACAGCTCTCTCATACTCTATTAAGTTTTTTTTTCTATTTCTAATTGTCTCGTGACACATTTAAAATTTTAAAATGATATATGTTAGTCCATGCTTTGGCTATTCTAACTAAAGAAAAATTGTATTAGAAGTGACAAAAATTAGAATTAGCATTTATATATAGTAAAATGAAAAGGACTAGGAATATTCCTCAATTAATTCATGATATGAAGAAACGGTACAAAATAATTAAATTAGATGCCAAACGTAATGTTGACAAAATGTGTCCCTTATTTTCTTCTCATTGTAGATTAATTAGCGGAAAAGAATTAATCAAAGGAAGGGTCCCTTCTACAAAAATCCTAATCCAACCTTGGCCTAAAAAACAATCTTAGAAAAGGAAAGTAGACAAAGACACTTTAAAAAAAAAACTTTTGTATAAAAAAAAATTCTTTAACAAAAAAAGGTTGCGCGGCTTTTAACAAAAAATTCCTCTAATTAGTCGAAATGTATATAAGAAATAAATATATAATAAGTTTAGCTTTTTTATTTCATACATGTCAATATATCGACACCTAATTTAAATATAGGACCTCATCTAATATGGTGAATGGCATTGCCACTAGGCAACTTCTTGTTATTAATTGTGAACATAATAACATTAACATTGTAATAACAGTACACTTACCATGTATGTTTCCAATAAAATAACACAATATAATTACAAATAGTCTGAACATATATTGAACTTTTTAAGAGTGTTAATTTTCATTTTTTTTGGTAGCTTTTTAAAGTTTTTTCAACTTTTTTCACATGCCCAAAACCCATCTGTTTTTTGTTTCCTTAAATCATTCCGGTTTTTGATCTAATCTTAGGTTCTATCTCAACGGCAACTTAACTCTCATCCAACTAGATTTAATCATGAAATTGGTTTTTTGATCCAGGTTGATCATTTAGCGATTCTGATCGACAGTTTTTTAGACATTTGGTTTGATCTGATTCTTTTATATATATATATATATATATATATATATATATGCACACAAATTTTTAGAAAATGATTGGATATGATCTAAAGACAAGACACCTAACTCTCATGATCTATATACACTCTATTAATATTAATGTAGAAATGCCTCCCCTAGAACCATACCACTATCAAAAACCAAACTCTCTTCCTTTGTGATGGTGTTTGATCCTTCTACCGCTTAACCTATAGATTATGTACCTATTAGGAAAAACAGAAAATTTTAGTTTTAAAATTTTTTTAATCCAAATATTAGTTAGAGAAAATTTTAAAATAAATAGTTATATTTGTCAAAAAGGATTTTTAGATCAAACTATAGTTTAAAATTAAAATTTTAGATAAACTAGTAAGAATAATTTCTGAAACAGTAAAAGAGTTTATGGATTATTCAATTACTATTTTACCTTTATTTTTTCTTCCACTATCTCTACTTTATCCTCTATCCTCACTTTTCTCCACATCTCTCCTCTATCATCTCTTTTCTTTTGTCTCTATTATCTCTCCTCTCTTATTTTTTTAATAAAATTATAGTCTTTCTGATAATTTTATAATTACAAAAAATCCTTTTGATAATAAATATCCAAACATTTATTTATTTATAACAACTTTTTTTATAATTTTTTTTTAAAAATCTTTTTCTAAAAGTTATCTAATAATTTTTTATAAATTATTTTTTAAACTCTTATTCAAATAAATCTATAGATGGTCGGATTAATTCTTTAATTAATGAAAAAAAAGGAAAAAGAGTTGGGTCCAACCAATGTTAATACTTAACAGATACACCAACTGTCCGCCCCCTGGTACGTAGACATTGTATTGTTATTTTTTAATATTTTAATTATAATAAAATTAATTAATCATTAATTACTTTTTATAAAATTAGCACCCTTTTAATTAACGGAGGAGGAGGTTAGGTATACTTATTATTATTTATAATTATCATTAGAACCAACGGTAACAAATAATAAAAAAAAAAAAGTTCGCTGTAGCTGTTAGCCACTTCGGGTGGCAATCTGCCTCTTTCTTACCGTTATTTCTTGAAAAGTTAGCCCTAAAAGAATTGTAAAGAAAAAGAGAGAGAGCAAAAGTATAAAATAATTATATTGTAGGACCCAAATTTAATAAAATTTCCAACAAAGACCCATAGAAAACTCCAATCTTCTCAAATGTAAAGGCATTTCATATTGAAGCCTTTTTTAATATCCTTAGCCAGCTTATATTTCTTAGAATTGTTTCTCAAATTCTCATTGTGAGAAACAATTACAAACTATATACTTCAATTGTAAAAACAATGTGATAATTAGATTTAAATTATTTTATAGGCTTTATTTTATACTACCTTACTTTTAAACTCTTATCATAAAAAGTTAACTTATAATTGTTTGTTTTTACAAGAGACTTCATGATTTTTCAACCATCAATATTAGAAAGTAGTATAATTTCATGATTATTATCATTTTAAAAAAAGAAGACAAGAAACAAAAAGTTGGGATGTAAAAGGAAAGTAAAAGTTTTTAAGGAAGAAAAAAAATAAAAAATTAAATATACCCATATGTGACAAGACATTTTGAAGGCAATTATGCGTTTTATCTCAGTGACTATATCATCCCAACAAGATCATAATTTAGACTTAATGCTAGAACATAAATATTCTCTAAATACTCTTAATCTTTTTAATCTCACTTAAATTATATTATCAAAATTTATTTTATTTTTATCTCTATTCTTTTAAATCTAAATATTAAAGGCTATAATACCAAAATTTTAAATTTTACCCATCAAATCATTTTTAGTCCATTAATGACACAAGTTAAATTTAATTTTAATTTTCTATAAAAATAAATTAAAATGTAAGGTCTTTCATCATAAATTTAGTAAAGTTTTGGTTATTAATGTAATTTTCCTATTTGGGTATTTTAGTGTAATATTCCCTAAACAAAATGGCGAAAGGTTGGGCATCATGCCCCAGCGGGCCCAAGCACACATACCTTTCTTTGAAGACATCCCAAGCGAAGAAAAAGCCGTGAAAACTTCTTATTCTTCTCTTCCATTATTAGATTCATACTCATTTCATTTGATCCTTCTTTGCCTTCACGCCTTCAAGTCGCCCAGTTTAATTCGCTCAGAATATGCCTGAAATGGATAATTCCTCCGCCAAACCGCCTCAAATCTCCGAAATGTTCCAGAAATTTGCCCTCGCTTTCAAGACCAAAACCTTCGAGTTCTTCGCCGACGAAGATCACGCCGCCGCCGCCGCTGCCGGTGAAGACTCTGATGGCTTCTCTCTCTTGGATTCTGCCGAAGATTTCATCACTGATCAGAAAGTTGTGGTCATCAAACCAGATCCAGCTTGCAATTTCTCTCCCGAAACTACGCCGTCTCCGCCTGAGCTGACCGTAGCGAAGCCTCTTGTGGAGAACCAGGTGAAGAAGTTGGAGGAAACTGAGAAATTATCGTCGCCGGCTCAACAAGAGATAGTGACGAAGTCAATGAGCGAGAGTGAGATAAGAGCATTAAATACTCAGATGATGCACACGGTGATTTCCTCGATCTGCGCTACGATTTCGTCATTTGAAGCTTCGTATGTTCAGTTGCAGACTGCTCATGTTCCGTTTATAGAGGAAAATGTGACGGCGGCTGATAGAGTTTTGGTTTCACACCTTGAGAGACTATCCGAATTCAAAAAATTCTATAGAGATTGGCAAAGGAATCCTGATTTTGATTCTGAATTTCCTATCAGGTCTTGCTTAGGAGCTCAGGTGGAAGAAAATCAGAACAAGCTGCGCACTCTTGGGACTGTTTCAAACCGCTTACAGTCAGAGCTTGAACAGAAGCATGATGAGGTTTCAGTTCTGAGGAAAAAGTTGGATGAGATTCAAAAGACTAATGTCAAGTTGTCCAAGAAGTTATGCGGTAATTTGAATTCTTCTACTGATGTTTTGCTAACTGTAAGAGTGTTTGATTCTGTCTTGCATGATGCTTCTAGAGAAACTCACAAATTTACTAAGATATTGATTAGTTTGATGAGAAAAGCTGGATGGAACTTGGATGTAGTGGCCAATGCGGTTCATCCAAATATCAATTATGCAAAGAAAGGGCATAATCAATTTTCTCTTTTGTCATATGTATGTTTGGTAATGTTCCAAGGTTTTGATTTGGAAGATTTTGGGCTGAATTCCAGTGAACTCATATCTGATGGCCATGATTTAGATTCAGAGAATAGAAGTAGGTTTTTGAAGCAACTACTTGAGCATGTATCTAGCAATCCAATGGAGTTGCTTAGCATCCATCCCACTTGTGATTTTTCAAAATTTTGCGAGCTACAATATGAGAGACTCATCCATCCTACAATGGAATCATCCATTTTCATTGATTTGGATGGAAATGAAACTGTATTGAAGTCATGGAGGTCAATAAGCATGTTCTATGAGGCGTTTGTTAGAATGGCTAGCTCCATATGGACACTACATAAGTTATCACATGCCTTTGATCCTGTGGTAGAAATTTTCCAAGTGCAAACAGATGTAGACTTCTCTATGGTATACATGGAAGATGTTACAAGGAGAGTTACTTGGCCAAACAAAAGAAGGGCGAAAGTGGGATTCACAGTCGTTCCAGGATTTAAAATTGGGGGGATAGTTATTCAATCGCAGGTTTATCTCAATGAGTTCAAATGTACAGAGTAGTATCAGTAGTTGCTCTTGTTCGAGATAAGCTTTAGGCAATGCTATCAGGTGAGACTGTATTAGTAAGGTACCAAACCTTTTGGCGGCGGCTCTGGCAGTATATACCTTGTTTACTTTTCATTGTAAGTGAAATCCACTGGCTTTGCTGGAATTTATACAAGAAGATGGCCTGTTAGAGATTTAGAAAGATGCGCTATGTATGCCGGAAGATGTTTGGTTCTTCTGCTGCTGAAGTGGGAGCAAGGCAAGTTGTCTCAAGTCTTCTCATCTATTTATTGGCAAAACTCATGTGCAATAGGTAGCTTGCGGACACTTTCCTTGTTCTATCTTTCTTTACTGTTTGTCAGTTTTGTTTTGTTGTTTATAGGTTACTGTGTAGAGCTCAGTGTACAGAATACTCCTCCATTTCTGGGGACTATGAAAGCTGATCGATCAGTCAATTGTGTATCTATCACTCAAAAAAAACAAATAAATGTTTCCTTATAATTATCAGTAACATTTTACTTCAAGCATATATGGCTTTACTTGTGTTTTTTTGGCTAGCGAGTAATGTTATGCTATGGTTAGTAATTTGTTAATTGCTAATTTTGTCTCCTTTAGATCTGTTTTTTTCTGGGAAAATAAAGGTTCAGATTCAAATTGTTTCCAGGTGACTGAAGATCTTACCTTTTTGAATATGCACAATTTTTTTGGGATCATTCTGTCGCATAATTAATTTTGTCCTGTTTTTGCCTGCCAACACTCTCCACTAAACCTGGGCTTTAGGCATCCTATGATGAAAAAAGTGACAAGAGTGATATGTAGAGCCAGGGATGAGACCCCAAAAGATAGATCCCACTCATTTCTGTCTATCATCATTTTCTTGGAGGAATCTACTCCACACAAAACCTCCGTGCCACTTTGGCTATCTAATTATTTTGGTTTAGGATGCTTTAGATCCTTATAAAATTGGATGTGTTGCCTGGAAAAAAAATATTTTTTAATTGGGCTTAATAATGTTGGAATATTACTTGTTATTATTATATATTAAATAACTTTATCAAATAGAAAAGGGAAAATTAATTCTTTTATAGTTTTACAGTTATAGTTTTAATTTGATTATAATTTATTTTTATGATTTTAATTTTATACAATTTAATTTTTATAATTTTAATTTAATTTAAAGTATCTGAATTTTAAGACATTGTTTAATGGAAAGATAAGGGAGAGGAAATAGGTTTTTGGTTAAAAAATATAGGGAAGGGGTGGGGAAATTTGTTGCCCCCTTTACCCCACCCTCTCATACCTCCAAAATGTGAGAGAAATTTTACTCCATTTTTGGACAAAATTATCCCTAGCAATTTTCAGAAATTCCAGTGGTATCCTCCATTGCTATTATCTCCTCATACGGTAATCACCATCAGGAAATCTCTCTCTCCTTACTCTGATCGAGGAACAAAATACTCAATGCGGGCTTCAAATTTCTTGGAATCTCATCTCTTTCTTCCAATTCCATAATACTCCTTAACCCCATTGATTCTACAGAGAAGCCAACCAATGAAGACTCTGATGAATTAATTAGCCTCACTAAGATCGAAGTTCACCTTCAAATTTCTTTTTCCCCATCTATTTCTCACTTATGCCCGCCAGACGAAAAACAACTGAGGCAATGAAACTTACATTCTTGTTTTATAGAGTGAAGAGAGAGAGAGAGAGATTTGGGGTTATGTTTTCCATATCTCCTTGAAATGGCTGGTGCTAGTTAGATCTCGATCTTACGGTGTCCGACTTCTGGAGAAAGGATGACGCAAAAGTCGGCTCGTGGATGGAGGTGGAGATGGAAGATGATGGAGATGGAATGAGGGGAGTTGAATGGTTGGGGACGGCAGAGAGGAGATGGGAGAAGGGATGGCTGAATGGAGGGTGGAGACGGCTGCTTGCTCTATGTTTGTGTTCAGGGTATAGACGGGAAAACCTCATAGGCCTAATAATTTTGATAATAATAATTATAAAATTAATAATAGGTAAAATTTTATTTTATATATAAATGAAGTAAAAAGTTTATTGGAGATTTATAAATTAAAAAAAATTGATAAAAATATTATTAAATAAAAAATAAATAAATTTAAATAAAAATATAAGAGTATATTTATTAAATTTTAATTAATTACTCTCCTTTTCTCTTCTAATTAAATAAAAAATATTATCTCTTATATTTTGCATTCATACTCATAACATCACTTATATTTTTTTTATTTTTTTTAAATTAATTTAACTTATCTTTTCCTATGTTTGAATTAAATATAGCCTAACTATTTTAATTCACTTGAATGAATCTTAATTTTAATTGACTATTAATATAATTTTAACAATTTAAAATTGTCTCTAAATATTTACAATATATAATTAGAAAGATTAATATTTTAAATAGTTAAAATTATAAAAATTATAATTAAATTAAAATTATAGAATTAAAATGTATTAAATTAAAATTTAATGATTAAGTTACATTAAAATAAAAATTATATATAATCAAAAGATTAATTTCCTAAAAAAATAATGGCTTTTTTGTTATTAGTTGAAGGTGAGGCCCCCGGATAGTCAAGTAACCAGCCTTCTCTTCCAAGTGCCAACAACCCTAGAAAAGGACTTTTTCTTTCGACCTACTTTGTATTATTTTTCTTTGATCATTCTGCAAATGGACTTCCAGAGAACTATCATTTCTCCTGCAACCAAGAAGTTGATTGACGTGGATATGGCACATAAGATTCGTATTGTATATGAAAGTGAATTTAATTCTTATTATTATAATAAAAATTATTTTAATAAATAATTTTATAAATATTTTTTAAGTTTTAGAGTTATATTTTAATTTTAGTAGAAAATTAGTATTAAATTTACTTAAATTTTATATTATACAAAAAAAAAAAAGTTGATTGCCAGCTATGCGCTGAAAAACGTAGCTAAGATCAGATATAAGATATATTTGTCTTGTAACTTAATGTTCCGTTAGTTGACTGCATCTATAATCTTATACATGTCATATGAGATTATAGCTTAGGGATTGAATTGCATAATAGCTATTATTATTGATGTGTGTGTGGGTGGGTGGGATAGTTAAAGTCTAATTTTGTTCAAGAAGCTTTTGTTTAAAAGTTTTAAATATTTGAAAGTTTTTTAAAAATAATATCACTTAATATTAATGATTAATGTTAATTTTTCAATAGTTTTAACGGTTAAAATAACTTTATTCCCTTTTAAACATTTTTGGAACAGTATTGATTCAAAAAAAACATTTAAATACTTGTAGTTTATATGTAAAAAATTTAGGAATAGTATTAAATTTTAACCCATGTATACTCTCTTATTTTTAATTTAAAAGTTAGTTAATTTTTTTAATAAATTAAATAAATTAATTAATTCTAATTAAATTTAATATTTTTAGATAAATTTATATTATATACTATTTAATTTATTTAAATTAATCAATTAATTTTTATATTAATTATAATTAATTTATTTAAAAAAATATTTAATTTTTATATTAAAAATTGGAGGATTCTTCCATGTTTTCTTCTTGTGGATATGAACGGAACCCGAGTTACTCTTACATCCTTATTCCATACTTGACTATCGTTTAACTCTATCACGCCTTGTCTCCTTTCTGCTTTCCTTTGGAATGAATCTTGCGGCCACAAAATAAATCTACTTATCAAATCATGATTAGCATGAATCATGCGATCTCCATAGTATGTCTGATACGTGTCAACCAAAATCTAATTTGGATCCGCATGCACGTGATGGTCATGTGAGCACTCTTATTGAAATTTACATGAAATCTAAAATAATATGAATTATTTAGAATTATTTTCTTAAATATTTCAAATTCAAATTTAAGATTTTTTGAGTTTGAATTTATAATTTATTTATGTGATTCATTAAACCCAATACTTAATCTGCTAATTAGACCCTATATTTAATATGCTCCTTTCATCTGAAATATTGTTTGTAAGGTATGAAAAGAAGAAAGTAATTATTGTTTTAATTTCTTGAGAGTATTAGGATTATTATAATTCTTGAGAGAATAAGGATTCATACCTAATGCAGTCAAGGCTCTAATCTTTTTCTTTTTTTTTTTAGTAGAGTTAATGCTCTGATCTATAATGGGTCATTTTTCATGTATTGAGTTAATTAGACAGTTTCTTCAATGTTTTAAAACTAACTATTCATGGTTAATAATATATCCCTTTATTAAATTGATTATAACTTTTATTAAAATTAATTACTCATAATCTATTAATTTATTAATTTGTAAGGAAAACCATATTAATGATTGATGTCATGGCTATAATAAGGATATCTATACGGACCTAATAAAAAAATATAGAGACTTGATTAAAAGTTAGGTCAAAAACTATAAAGATTGGTAAATTATTTTTTATTTTTTATTTCTATTAAAAAAATTATTATTTTAATTAAATAATCGCCAAGTTTAAGATTATTTTCATCATAAAATTCTTTCTATAGACACCTTTTTTTTTTCACAGAACGCTGGTAAAATGCTCGTGTTAGTTAAACTAACCTATGTTTATATTTAATTTCAGATACAACTTTAGTTTCTTCTTTAAAATCGACAAAGCAATATTCATTCCTAATTTTCGCTCAATAACTAAAGAAAAAAAAGTTTACTTTAAATTATGCTGAAAAACAAGCAAAGAACATACATCACCAATAAATATTGAATAATGAAAATTTATTGTAACAGTACAATGCATGTAACTCATGAAATTACTCTATAGGCAATTCAAAGCGACACAATGGGCATGTATGGCCTGTTTTTAGCCAATTTACAATGCAATTATTGTGAAAAAAATGGTCACATGGCAATGCTGAAACATCATCATGTTCACCATCATCATCATCTTCAAAATCCTCCAAGCAAATGCTACATTGGCTTGCCTGCATTCCATCGTCTGACATATTCATCTTCTTGAGGGATGCTATTGCTTCTTTTGATGCTGGAAATATCAACAAGTGTTGCATGGATTGCTCTATGACTTGATTGATTTCTGTTGACTCAAGATCTTCACTAGTATTCATCATATCTTCATTCTCATAATCATCTATGGGATCATAGATTTCTATTGACTCATGATCCTCATCATTACCCATATATTCATTGCCTCCATGTAGAGCTGTAGTTTGCAGATGAAAAGACAAAGGTACTAAACCATGACTAGAAGAAATATTGACATCCAAATACACAATTAGAGGTATTAAGCGATGATAAGTAGTTCTAATGGTATTACGTTGGGCTACTTCTTGGTGGTAAGATACGATTTCAGATGCCAACATATCAATATCGTTTTCAGAAAGATAGTTGGCTACATTTCTCCGTAGAAATGTCGGAACATCTCGAATTAATTCTTCACAAGGTATGATGAATGGAGACTGAAAAACTTCAAAATGCGACATTTGAAGAAGCACCATATTAGGTGAAATCCTATATTGAATGATAGTAAAATTGATATCAAACATATCTTCCATTAAGTCTTCAGAAATTGAAACGTATGAAGATGTCATAACTGTAATGTTGATTATAAGCTCCTTTGAATAAGGTTTCTCTATTTTTCTGTTGCGAGAGAAAGTATTAAATTGCTATAGAAAAATAACTTTATAAGAATAAATAAAACAATAATACAGAATTAGATAAATAATATAAAAATATAATGTCATGAAATAGTTATATTAATGAAAAGAAAATTAATTATCTTAATTAAATAACGCTCCCAAACAAAATGAAACAGTATCTCAGAAAAAGATAAGACATGAATTGTTTCTCAAAATTTAAATCTTAGTCAACTTAAAATAAATTTGATATTAACTCTAAATATCTAAAAATTAAATTTAATATTTTTTTGTTTGAAATTATAATTCACCTATAAAGAAACCCAACAATTAACTTACTCAGTTCACCACGCAATGGTTTAATCCTAAAGTTCTGGCCAAAAAACGGTAATTTAATCCTAAATGATAAAAAAAGGCATACAATTATCATTTTAATTCCACTGGCCAAAAAAATGGTTTTGATTACTTTTACTCTTTTTTAAAAAAGATTCAATACTTTATACAGAAGATTAGATAAAGAATAAATAAGTAAAGCGATTGAATTTATCAAGTTCTATAGTTTAAATTTCAGGAAATTCAACATCAAATTCTATTCCAACCTAGTTTTCCTCATTCGGTATGTTTTTTCTTGTTATAAGATCTCTTTTCATACACAGAAGTTACACGAAGCATTACTAATTAGGAAAAGCAAACTGAGATACATAAATCCCTAAGATCTTTTTCTTTTTTATAATAAAGCAAAATCATATTAATAAAATAAGAACCTTACAAAGTACTAGTTATAACATGAGAGAAAGAGAAATAACTATGCTATAGAATAGAGAGGGGTTGTGAATAAAGAGACTTGAGAGAAGATCACGTTTATTTCTTAATAGAAAGTTTTGGATGAGCAAAAATAAATGTTTTCACTAATTAATTAATGAATTATATTAGCGAAGGATTAGAGAGAACTGACCTGAGGACGTTGAACAAATTCTTTGTCTTTGCGTTTAGCTAGGTATGGAATGGTGACACTTAGATCTCTATCCAACTTATTTATAGAATTTTTATGCTCAAGTAATGTAACACAATTTCTCTAAAAGATATATATTGTTGATAAGGTCTAAAGGATATATTTTAAATTGTCTTCTTTCCAAAAAAAAAAAAAGTTCAGTTGCAGTCAAATCTAACAAAATTTAGATATTTAAAATAATTTATTCTATATTATATATATATATATATAACTGGAAGATTAATATTTTAAAGGATGAGATTTAATATTGTATAAATTGTATTTATAATTTTCTTTTTTATAGTCTTAATTAATTTAAATCAAATTTTGTAAGTTTGAAATTTGATTACTTTTATTTTTTATATTTTAACATTTTAATCATAATTTATTAACAAAAATGAAATCTAATTAAGCCATTTAAATGTTAATCTAACAATTAAAAAATGAAGATAAGAAGAAGAGGACAGGAAAATAAGAGGAGATAATCATTTTTCTCTATCTATCTATCCTATATAATATCATTATCTTTAAAAGATATATTTTAAATTATCCAGTTCAAATACAATCAACGATCAATCATTAATCATTATCAACTATATTATTAAAAAAATTTAATATTCAATTTAGTTAAAAAAGGAATTTAGATTAATCTAACTCAATATTTTTAATTGGTTTGTCTACGCATAATAATTATCCTAATCAGTAATTATACTTTAATTTTTAAAACATTTTTAACCCGTGATAATAATTAGTTAATAATTTTATTAATTAATTCTATGATATTTTAAATTTTAACCATACTAATGATTTATAATAATAATAATAATAATAATAAATCATTTTAACATTTGAAAGATCTTGAATCACATGATAATAATTAATCAATAATCTTATTGATTATTCACATGATATTTCTAATTTTTAACTATAATAATAAACAATTAATAAATGGGAACATATTTTTTTCCTCCTTGTGCAATACATGAATCTCTAGTTCACCTAAAAAAAATAAGCAATAAAAAAAGTCTTAGTTTTCTAATTTTATTTTTAGTAAAATAAAAGTTATGTCATGAATGTAAATTTGTAAATCTTTGAGATAGACAAACATATTTCTGTTTTTTTTTCCTTTTTTCAACTTCCAGAAAGCCATAGATTTATTCTTGCTCGCTATTGTAAAAACAAGTAAACTAATTGTTAATGATAAATTATAAAATCAAACTAAAAATATTTCAATTTAAGATAGATAGAATAAATTATTTTGAATATTTAATATTGGTCAAATTTGACATAAAATTTAAACTTCTCTAAAATTAGAAGAAGATTATTCTATTTTAAAAATAATTTAAAATCTATATTTTAACGATATTAATATAAAGATAGATAGATATAAAAATAGAGGGAAAATGATTATCTCCTCTTATTTTCCTATCCTTTCTCATCTTTATTTTTTAATCTAGATTAACATTTAAATGATTTAGATTTACTTTATATTAATAAGTTATTACTAAATTGTTAATAAATTTAAATGGTTTAAAATTTGTTAGATTTGACTGAAATAAACTTTTTTTCAAAAGAAGATAATTTAAGATGTACCTTTTAGAGAAATTGTGTCACATTACTTGAGCATAAAAATTATATAAATAAGGGGTTGGATAAAGATATAAGTGTGTCACATTACTTGAGCTGATATAATTCATTAATGAAAATATTTATTTTTGCTCATCGAAACTTTCTATTATGAAATAAATATGCTTGAAAATAACTTCATGAGATAATCTTAGGGATTTATGGATCTCAGTTTATGTGCTTTGCAAACTTGTTCTATTGCTTTTCATTTGTAATGCTTTGTCTGTCAATCTGTGTATAAAAAAATGATCTTACAACAACAACAAAACATGTACCGAATAAGGAAAACTAGGTTGGGATCGATAGAATTTGATATTGAATTTCCTGAAATTCAAACTATAGAACTTTGATAAATTCAATTGTTTTATTTATTTATTATTTATCTAACTTATTGTATGTCATATCTTAATTTTTTTTATATCTATATAATACTGATAGTAGAAAGAGGTTTGGAAATAATTGTGATAATGAATAAAAAAATAATGATTAGATAAATGTATAAAGATGAGGGACTAAAATAAAAAGTTTAAAAGTTCTATGGTGCAAAGTGTAAAGTAGACAAAAGTTTTGGGCCATTAAGTATAATTATGAAAAGTTGAGGGCTTAAAATATAATTTTTAAAAGTTTTGGGGTAAAATGGTAATTATAGAAAGTTGAGCCAAAAAATGCCTAACAAATATCCATAATCATATCAATCCCAAATTTTCTCAGTAAATGGAGAAAACTATTCTATTGATATAAATTTTCCCAGTCCATAATTATAGAAAGTTGAGGTCCCGAAAAATTGATATAAATTTTTAAAGAAAGAAAAATTAATATAGTATCCTCTGGACCTTAGAATCAGATGATTCTCATAATTAATATGAGAATTTATGAAATTGACAGATCCTAAAAAGGAATTATGTAGAATTTATTATGGATTTACAGTGGATTAAAACACTCAATAAATACGTTTAGGGGGAATTTCTCTGAAATTTAACCCATGAAGGTAGTAGACCATGTAGAGGGCCCAAAATAACATCTTATAGGCCTTTTAATATTTTTAAATAAGTATGTGGTCTAAGGCTAATAAAGACTCAGAAAAATATAAAATTATGAAAATACCACTAAGTATGCCACTGTATTGTGTCATTGAATCAGAGTTAGATGAAGGGTATTTTGGTCATTTGACTAAGGTTAGACAGCCAAGGAGAGTTCTTAGAATAGTTGACCAAGGTCAAGGAATACTCTGATGAGGTGTGAAAAGATGATAATGCCCTTGAGATGTTAAAGTGAATAAAGAGGAACCAATGAGCATTTTGGTAATCTGCCAAGGGATCTGTAATTAAGTTTAAACCCAGTACAAGAATTTCAATGGTAGGAAGAATTTGGATACTAGATTTAAGGTCAGAAAGCATATTATGAAATCTAAGAAAAATTATATTCAGAAAACAGTTTGGTTTTAGGAAATCAGACTGAGTCGATACCAAATTAGACTGAATTTTTTTCATATGCTTCCTCCCTTTGTAATTTCATCACATGGGCTATGAGGTGTCTTTTGATGATGTCATCTCATTGGCTTCTAGGGTAAGCTAATCCAAGATCAAATATGAGACATTAAATCAAATAGTGTATAAAGTGATATTGAATATTCATTTTCCATTGATTTTTTGTATAAATACCCCCATATTTCTGATTCAAAACTGTGTCATGAGAGCCCTTGGGGAAGCTATGTCAAAATGGAAACTCAAGCCAAGACAAAGAAGAATCTAAGGTCCAAAGTTCAAGCTAGCTAGAGATTAAAGGTAAGCAATATATTCTAACTTATTTTCCTCTAATTCGGGGGCTTGAACTTATAATTTTCATGGAAGAAAGTTAATTTTTCTCTAAGGTGTATGTGCTGTCCAAAACCTTAGATGAAATGAGAAAGAAGAAATTAAAGTTAGTTATGTAATTGAAGCTTAAACAAGCTAGTTAGATGATTGTTTGTTGAATCAAGTTGATATTTTTGACTTTGCCATTGTTGAGACCTTTCAGTATGTACTGTCATGATAGAAGGAGATAGAATTTCAATGATCTAATGCTTCTATTGAATTTATATGATAATTTTGTATAGGATTGGATAGGTTTTGACTATTGGAAGCACTGAAATTGAAAGTTATAATTCTTAGAATTCTTCTATATTATTGTTCACTAGTATGAACAGTGATTGTAATTTCATGATTTTGATGATTCTAATGGTTTTAAAATGAGAATTTTTAGAAGAATTATGCATATTTTTCAAATATGTTTAGAACAATGCATAGGAGCTAGAATTTCATAATTCTAAACTCATAAATAAATTCAAAAGATGAAATTGTGTAAGGTAAAGTTATGACATCAATTGATTCAAATGACAAGTCTATTAGTTAAGATTAAGGAAAGTTAATATAGTTAAATGAGCTCAATGTTCAAGAGAAAGATTGTAATGGATAGATAATTATGTGATGTTAAGATTTGATTGTGGACTCTAAAAAGGTAGCCACACATCAAAGAGAAGTAAGAAGAAAGAGGCAAAACAAAGTAGAGTGAAAGGAAGTCAAGTATATAAGGTAGTAAACTTATCCTAAATGTGTATTTATTGAATGTTATGTTTGGTTCTGCTATGACTTTGTTGAATTGTGTTGTATATGTGTTTATGATTGAAGCTCTATTTCTACATGGAAGTATGCACATTACACAATGTTAATAGTTTCACAAGCAAGCACAAGTATTTCCATTAATGCATGCATTATTTGGTATCATTTACTACTGAGATTTCCCTAAAAATCTTACCCTTCCATGTAATCCTAATCCTAGTAGGTTTATGAGTGATGAAAGAGGATGATGAAGCATGAAGAGAAGCTAGGGATTGGATAGTATAAATATTATGCGAAGAATTGTTATATGTAATGTTGCTATATGACCAATATAACTAGTGGTTATCATGATGTAAAGAAACATAGTAAATGATGAGGTAAATATATGAAATTTTATAGACATTTAGTTAACATGTCAATCTTCATTTTAACACCAAGAACACCTTATTTCAATGTTTGTACAAAGAGAACGAATTTTCCAAAGTAAGGGACAAGAATATATTTTTAGAATTTTTAACCAAATGAACAATACTTTTTGATGAATAAACTATATTAATTGACTAATTATTTGGTCTGAAAAATTATTTTTTCCTTAAATTTTAAGATGTTATCTTCACGTATCTTTTTAAACTATATCATTTTGATTTTTCTAAAATTAATTATGATTTTTTGAAGTTCGTAACCGAATCTAGAATATCATATGAACAATAATTCGAGAAGAGTAAAAATTCTAAATATAACTAATGGACTTCTAAGGTATTATAAGTAGTTCTAAATGATACTGAATAGTCTCTAAAATGTACGAAAATAAGAATGTTTCACCGTATAAAGTATTGGATTGATTAAAAAACAAAGAGAAAGAAATAATCAAAACCACTTTTTCCAGCGGAATCAAAACAATAATTGTGTACTTTTTTATCCTTTACATTACTAGAAAAAAATATTTTCACTATTGTAATTCACAACATTTAAAAGTAAAAATGCCATAAAAAAGTGGTAGCATTTTGAAAAATAATATATTGTTATTGAACTTTTTTGTTATGGATTGGCTTATTCCATATATTAGTTCCTATTTGTTTCCTTTCTACCCTATTTGTTTCCTATTTCTCATATTTTATGGATTTAGTTACAATTTGGGATTATTTATATTTAAGAGAATAATGGATAGTAGTTGGATGAAATCTAGGAGAACTACTAAGGAATATAAAGATATGGTATAAAGGTTTCTTAAATTCGTTGAAAGGAATGCTTTGAAGAAAATTGATGAGTTATTCTTTTGTCCTTGTGTCAACTTTTAAACTGTAACTAATTGTACATTCTTAATATAAGATAATATTTTATATGTGATAGGATAAACTTAAAATATACAAATTGTATTTGGCATAGTGAGATTAGGAGGACTTCTTTATGTGGATATAAGGAAGTTGTGTATGAGAACTTTGGTGATAGAATTTTGGATATGTTTCGTGATATTAGAGCCAAGTCCTTTCCATATTTCTCTTATATGTGAAAGTTTGCTAAGTGATGATGATATGCCATTGTACTTGGGGAGTAAAAATAAGTATACAATATTAAAATTTGTGTTGTGATTGATGAATTTGAAATTGAGAAATAGTTGGATCGATGCTAATTCGATGGAATTGCTTGAGTTTTTGAGTGATGAGCTTCTTGTAGGCAATGTACTTCTAAAATCAATGTACGAGGCCACAAAAATATTGTGTCTGATGGGTTTATCCTATTATAAGATACACGTGTCTGATGGAAATAAAATTTTTTATTTAGGGTCCCCATTAATTAATATTGATTATTAAAATAATTATAATTTCAATAATAATTTTAGGTGATATTGGATTAGATATCCAATAAAAGGTAATAATTTGTACAAGAAAATTAAGTAGGTCCAGAATAAGGGGCCAATTTTGAAAAATACTTTAAAAAAATATGAAAAGACGAAAATATTGTAATGATATAAATATAAATAAAGATGAATGAAAGGTATTTTGTAACATCTCAAACTTTGGATAAAGAAATAATTAGGGGAATTTTGGAAGATAAGAATATTTTTTTTTTAAATGAAACAAGCTCAAAAAGAAATTTTAAAGAAATGACGGGAGAAAACATAATTCCTAGAAAAATATGGAAGATTCTTAAAATTGGAAAAAAATCATAGAAATGGTATTCTCAAAAGAAACTTAAATAATTTAATAACTATTTTTAGATTTTTAAGGACCTATTTTTTTAGAAAATTTAAGAAAAAAGTTAGGAGTTATCATTTACCCTAAATAATTTAGAAAAATTATGTTATGGGTTTAAGCGTCTGTTTGGATAAAGCTAAAACTTAAATTTTAAATCTAAATTTAGGTAAAATTTAGGTTTTAAAATATTTTAAAATAAACAGTTATATTTGTTTAAACGGGTTTAAAATTAAGGTTTCAGATAAACTGGTCAAAGTAGTTTATGGAAAAGTAAAAGAGTTTATAAACTAACAAATTACTATATTACCCTTACTTTTTCTTACATTCTCTCCTACTTTTTCTTATATCCTCTCTCCTACTTTTTCTTACACCCTCTTTTTTTTCTTTTTTTACACTCTCTCTCCTCTCATCTCTTATCTCTCCTCATTTAATACTCATATTTTTTTTCGTAATTTACCAATAATAAAAGTACTTATAGAAATAACTATCCAAACACTCATTTATTCAAAATTATTTTTTTTCATAAGTTTTTTTAAAAGTATTTTTTTATAAGCTGTCAAAAAGTTATTTTTTTTCATGAGTCTATTTCTAAAATTTTATCCAAACAGACTAAAGAAGCTATAGAAGAAAAATATCTAAATTCTGACATGTGATTTAATTTTTAATAAACTGAAAATCTTTAAAAAATTTAAAGAAGAATAAAAGCTTAAAACTTAATTGAGTGATAAATGAACTATTATTATATTAATTTAAAGGATTGGCGTCACTTATTTGGACACAAAAAGACAACGTGACATCCTCTCATGTAACCCGTCTCCCCCTTGTCATCAGTATACTCTCTAGCTTTCACCTCACTCCCCCTTACACGTGCAAGCCTCGTCAGACCAGCCCTTCTGTCAAAAGATCACCAGCTTCTCTTCTCTCGTTTCATTTAAGTCGCCTTCTTTCTTCAGGCAGAGCGAGTGAGTGACCGCGAGAGAGAGAGAGAGAGAGAGAGAGAGTGAGAGTGAGAGAGCGCAGTGAGAGAGATAGAACGAGAAAGAGAGTTGGAGACTCGGTGGGTATAGCGATGGAAGAGGGACCAGTAGTCGGAGTTTAGCTCGCAGTACTGTCGACGACAGCGGTGAGCTCTGCTTCTGTTTTTCGTTCATTGTCGCTTTAATTCTTAGGATTTGAGGGTTGGTTCACCGAATGGGAACATGAGATAGGTTTGGATCATAATATATATGCTGCTGCATGTTCTTTCTTTGCTGATTCTGTGAGCTTGCCAAAAGGTATATTAGCGATGCTTTTTTTATTCGGCGTCAGTGTGTGTGTTTGTTGAATAATCCAGGATTTTCGGTGGATGTTGGTTGATTTTGTGGGAATGGAAAAAGATATGAGCTTTGCTTGTATTGGATTATAAATTGTAGGCTTGGGTTCTTCATGTCGATTAGATATTACTGGAAAGAGATTTTGAGGGGTCGTGAGTTGGTTGCTTTTGAAATGCTTGATTGAACAAGGGACGGGTCTTTGAGTGGAGTTGAATCTGGTTTGAATTAATTTTTCTCAAGGGTTCAAAATGTGGAAATCATATAGGCGAATAGTTATGATGAAATTTCCAAAGTTGGAAAGTTTCCAGATTTTGAAAGGGAAATTAAATAATGATCTTATGTATTTAAAAGTTGATTTGAAAGCTGGAATTTTCAGGTCTGTTGGGGTATTGTTGGCTGAAAGGTTTTAGGGGAAAAATGGTGTTTAAGAGCTAGTAATAATATGGCATGACTTAAGTTGCTCTAATTGTGAAAATATATATACACATGGATGTAACAGAATTTTTGGAATCCTGAAAATAGATGCTGCTATTCGAAATATGTATTGGATGTGGATAGAGTTGGAAGTTGATAGTGGAAGAGTTTGTTTGTCACCTAGGCTTGAAGGGTTTAATTTTCAATATGGGAGCTATAAGATGTTAAATGGTGTTTTGAGGTTTCAAAGCTATGAGTTTGAGAATGGGAAATATGAAACTAATATGAATGATATTAAGTACTAGCAAAGTTTTTTAATGCTTGGATGGATAAGAATTTAAATTGGAAATATTGTCTATGATTATATAATTCTTATAGATGTAACAATGTGGCTCGGTTTAGGAAACATATGGAAAAGGGAGAATGTGATTTGTGGTTGACTGAAGGATGACTTAGGTACTGTTTTGAATGATGTTTAGGATAAGGTAATTGAAGTTAAAATGTTCAGGTTTGAAATGTAGAAGATTAATGTGATAAAGTGGTTTTGAGTTTGAGTTTTGATGTTTGAACCATGGTTAAGGATTCTAAATAATGTCATTGACAAGGATTAAAGGAAAATAAACTTTGCAATGGTAAATAATTTTAGTAAATCTAAGAGAAGAAATAAGTTAGTGAATAAAAGAGGGTCTAATAGTGTGTAACGATGTAAAGTGATTTTTGGATAAATTAAATGTTTGTGGTTCAAAAACTAGCTAAAGTTTGTTGTTTAATGCTCTTTAATGACAAAAAAGATTGAATCTAAAAGAAAGGTAATAAAGTACAAAGAAATATAAAAGATGTTAAGTATGGGGTATGATAGAAATATTTATTATAAAGTTTATGTACTAAGGATTAGTGCTAACATGCCCTGTATAAATAATAATTATATAGGTTTTGATATTTGCCCGAGCCTACCAAGGAAGCGAGAAAGAAATATTGGAAAGGTAAATTTAGAAGAAAGGTGGTCAGGTAATAACACTTTCTTTTTATAATAACACTTTATTTTTATATATGTATGTGTGCTTTTATGCATGTTTGTATGTGCTATAGGTACACATTTAGCGTAGGGACACGTGCAAGCGTGGGGAATTGCTTGCTATTGTCTGGGATAGTTGGAAGCACTATCCCTAAAATCTGCATAAAGGGTTGACAGTTGCTAATGCAGGGCACTGTTTTAGTGTACATACATTGATTGTGAACTATACTGTTGGTTGATTGATATATAAGCTGTGATGCATGGGTACTGCTTGCCATCGTCTGGGATGGTTGGAAACATTGTACCGAGTGGTTGTATGTACATTTGATTGAAACCATATTTGATTGGTTATGGATATGGCTTGTTTTGCATGTTTTGTGAATAAATACATGTATATATATATGAATAAATGTTGTTATTACCAGAATTATTTGAATCTCACCCCTTTTTTCCTATGTCAAACAGTAAAAGCAAATGGCCTAGGGGCAAGGGATAGCGATAGCAGAAGGTTGTAGCTAGAGTAGCATAGATGTTCTATCTTGATTAAGTAAATTACGTTTTGATTAAGCTGCGTAGGGCTTGTATACATGTACTGGTCAATATATGTGTAAGCCAAGTTTAATTTGGAAAGAAAAAAAAGAAAAAAGAAAATTTTTTATGGATTTTTCAAGCTCTTTAAAGTAAGTTTTTTCCAGAAAAGTCTTCATTAAGGTAACAAATTATAAGGTGTTACACATTTTAATTATTTAACCTAGGTTAAAAGTCAAAGAGAGCTACAAGAATAGTTGACCATTGTCAGAAAATTCCTTGATGGAGTGTAAAAGACAGAAATACCATTAAGGTTATTAAAGTGATTAAAAATGAACCAAGGGCAATTTGATAATTTTTCAATGGTAAGTAATTAAATGTATACCCGGTCTAAGAATGATGTCATGGAAGGGAGTTGATTGTGTAAGCAAACTAGGTGTGTGAATTTTGACTATTGATTTTTAAGATGCAATCTTGGTCATCCTTTATAAGATTTAATTCTAGCTATTGATTTAATCTCCAAGTGGTCTATAAATACCCCTTGGTAGCAACAGGACCTAGGCATTCTTGAGGAGTCTATGAGGAAACTCTTGCAAATGGATTCTTAAGCCAAAGACCATGCAATATAAAAGCTAATTAATCAAGTAATTAAGGTAACTTCTTCCTCCTATCTTTGGATTATGTTGTAGGAAGATTTCTTTTGGATTTGGATGGTTGAAACATTATTTTTTTTCTATGGGGGCTGCTGGACGAAATGTTAAGTGGTGGGGGAAGGATGAATTTTTATATGTGATACATAGCTTAGACAAGTAGAAATAAGTTAGAATTACCTAGTTTAAGTTTAGGAAATCAATATGTTGTTAGAATTTTGTTTAGGTAGACTTGCTGTTATGGTACATAACCTAGAGAGGGATTTGGAATTTGATGATTTTGATGCTTCTAGTGGGTTTAAAATGAAAAATTGTGTGAGGTTGTATAGGAAATAAGTATTGGAAGTATTAGAATCAAAATATGAAATTTTTAGAATTTATGGATGAAGAGTTTGATTTTTAAAATTTTAACTCCATAATTGAATTCTACATAAAAAATTATGTAGGATTGGACCTTGAGAATTAATTTTAGTTAGAAGAAACCAATTGTTCTAAAATTGGAAAAGAAAGAGATTAAGAGAGAGAGTCTTGACTATGATGTAACTTATTTGTCCTAAAAACTTTTATGATCAATATGGATGTTTTTAGGACCTTGAGACATCTAAGAGGATGTTGGGATGATGTTAACCGAAGGTATACATGGTTGGAAGCTTGAGGAGTAAGACCAAGAACAAGAGAGAAATCTAATGCTTAAGGTAGTGAACTTATCTTTATAGTGTACTTGATGTAAATACTTGAATATGTTGATATGTTGATTGCTTTGCTTGACTTGTGATACATGTATTAATGGATGAAGCTATTTTTCTATAAATATAATGGTTATTTATATATTATATGAAACATTGAGCATGCCTGTATATCATTATGATAAGTATGAATTATGGCAAGCAAGCTTGTCATGCACTAAACATTAATTTTGTATATATATGTAGTAATGTTTGCTATTGAGATTCTTCCGAATTTCACCCTCTTTTAACCAATCATGATAGGTTATTTATTGTTATGATCAGGAATTTAGTTAACATATATGTATATTCAGTGTAGAATATTTCGAATGAGAAGTGTTAGCTGAGTGGTTCACGTGGCGAAGGGGAAACCATCCGGCCAGGGTTCGAGTCGCAGCGAAAGCGGAGGTGAATTGTTTTTTTCTCAGACGCGTGAAATTACCATTTTGCCCCTCTGTCTATTTCCACCGAATCCTCTGCTCTTCTTCATCATTTTCTTCTTTCTTCCTGCGAGCCGCGAACAGAGACGGCAGGCTGCAGCGTGGGCAGGTGCGGGACGGCAGGAGCTCAGCGTGCGGCGTGGGAGAAGAGTACACGGCACGGAGAGTCTCGGTCATCATCTTTATGAAGCTTTCCGCCCCGCTCTCCTTCTTTTTCTGTCGGCAATGACGCTGCTGTGAGAGGGAGAATGGAAGGCGCAGGAGTGTTGCAAGCTTAGTGAGCTGGGTGCTAGCGCCAGTGGTTACTTCTTCCGGTAAACCACCCTCGTGGTTGTTGTCGTCGCCGTGTTGCAGCTGTTCGTCACCGTTCTTTGCTACTGTAGCAAGTCTCTGCTACTGTAGCAAGTCTTCGAATTCAATTTCCAGGTTGCTCTTCGGTGGTCGGCTCTGTGGACGCTGTGAGTAAGCTTCTTAAACCATAATCCATATTCAAATTCTTTCGTTTCTTTCCAGCTAGTTATCTTGAGCAGTTGAGCTCACTCCGTTCAGTTTGGACTCCGGTGTTCCCCTGTTTTGGGGTGTCATTGTTAGGACCGACGACTGTTCTCGTCGCTGTCATCTATTGTCACCGTAGCAACTTTATATCTTTGGCATTCTTCTCTGTCGCTGCTTTGCAGTGCTTCGCGGGGAGGGTGTGTGATCTCTGGGTTTAGGAAAGGAAGGAAGTATGGAAGAATGAAGGATGTTGGAGTTGCATAACCTCCATGGAATTTTAACAGTGCGTGGTATGTTGTCGGAACTTTCTTCTTCTGTTGTTTGTGGACATTGCTGCTGTGTGTATGAGTATGTTAAGCCATTGTTCTGTTAAGACCGCTGTCCAAAGAAATGATTTATGTTACTGTTGGAAACGATTGTATATATGCATGTGTGCTGTCAATGGTTATGAACAATGAGCATTCCTGTCACTTTGTTTCTGTGGATTGTGCACTGTGTATGCTGCTGAGGTGTGTGCGTGGTTATGTTGACAAAGGAATGAGGTTACGGTTATGAGTTAGAAGAAAGAAGATAAAGGAAATAGAGTTGCTTTTGATAGGAATAAGATAATCTGGAAGTATGAAAACTGGAAATGTGTATGTTTCAACCCAGATTACTTTTGGAAGTAACTATATTATGTGTGAAAGCTTGCTGTTTTGGGAAGAAATGGAGAAGGAGATAATGTGAAATATTTAGAATATTCAAGTATTAACAAGTATTTGTGTGACTTATGGTGATTGGGTTAAATCAAAAGCACTATGAGATAAAAGAGCTGAATGTCACTCTTGGATGGAATATGGAATTTAACAGTTTGGAAAAGAAATAAAGATAAGACTTTTAGTGAATGATTATGGCTGTTTGCAAAGATTGAAACTGTTCAAATTGTGGTTTTTGTCTGTTAGCTCATGGAATGCTTTATTTTCGGGATTTAGGGAAATGAAGGGAGATTGATATTCTAAAGCTTAGAGCAAGAATAAATTATATTTAGAGAATTCCAGGTGAGTGAATAACGTTCCCTAAAATTTACATTTTTCAAATGCATTGTTATTTCAAATGATGAATTTCAAATATGGATTTCGGAAAGCAAGTTTTATGAAAGTATGGTTTAAATCGTTAGAAATGATTTTCTCTCGATTAATTTACAAAAGATTACGATTATGCATGAAAATGGGTAAAGAGCCTTGCTGTTGATCCGAAGTTTCATTTGATAAGAACTACTTTTGATGTAATTGCTTCTTAAGAACTTTAATTATTTTGGAAAGGAAAGTGCTCTGCATGAACCTTAGAAAATGTTTGTATGATTTTGAAAAATGCTATGGAGAATTAATGGTTTTACTTAAAATGATAGGCTTTCAGAATATGATGTATTCATATTCTGTGCCGGTCACGGTCCAGAAATAGGGACGTGACAGTTTGGTATCAGAGCCTAAGTTTTTCTATGGTTAAGCAGAGCAGAGATACTTCGGTGGAGTCTCAATTATCGTTATGAACCCGGGCATAACTGTAGTTGTGGCATCTCTGAAGATCTCTAAAAGAAATTCAAAAGTGGTGTTTTTCCTATGATTTCAGAAACGAACTTATAAACTGAATATTTTCTATGTTTTATGAATAGTTAAATGCCGCCTAGACGAGTTCAGTCTAGAGGGAGCTCTAGGGCTTCGGATCAAGGCTCTGCTCAGCGAAGTGATTTGCCTCCTCGAGGCCGAGGACAGGGTCGTAGGGGTGCTAGGGTTCGGGGAGGTCGACCCCTTAGACCTCTTCAGGAAATTCTATCTGAGGCAGAACCATCTCATCCACAGTCTCCTGAGATCTCTACGTCCTCTAGGCATGAGACTCAGGTAGAGACACCCCAGGTTATAGAGGAAGAATCCATCGCAGTCAGGCTATCAGAGTTTATAAAGTTGGATCCTCCGAAGTTCTCAGGGTTTGATTCTCGAGAGGAACCCATTGAGTTTCTGGAAGGAATTGAGAAGAGATGCCGGGCTTTGAGATGCTTAGATGTGCAATACGTGGAGTTTGCCTTGTTTCGACTTGAGGGGATTGCGAATGCGTGGAGTAAGACGGTACCAGGATTTCAGGGCGATAGAGTATCATTATTGTCATGGGCAGATTTTAAGGATATTTTCCTGAAGCGTTTTCTTCCCCAGAGCAAGAAGGATGCTAGAGTTAAAGAATTTCTTATGTTGAAGTGTACTTCTGGGATGTCTGTGGCTGAGTATGACAGAAGATTTACAGAACTTTCATCGTATGCATCTACCTTGATTCCGTCGGAGAGGGATAGAATCGGCAGGTTTATTCAGGGATTACCGATACATATTCATGATGCTGTGGCCCCGATGCTGAATCATTTTGCTTCTTATGCTGATGTGGTTGACTGTGCTTTGAGAATTGAGTTGAGGCACATTGAAGAAGAAGGGGTTTCTAAGAAGCAGAAGACTGGGAATGAAAGGTTCCAAGGATCATTTAAGGGTAACCGCCCTCAGGGCCAACCCTCGTCAGCTGATATGCGGCCAGCGCCCAGATCTTATAGATCTTCTGGGGGCATTCCAGATTCGGGACCAAAGTTTGGAGGTACTAGACCTCAGTCTGGAGGAAGTCAGTCTAGTTATTCCAGGCCTACCTGTAATATGTGTGGGAAGCACCATTCAGGGGTTTGTCTGAAGTCCTTGGGGGTGTGTTATGGTTGTGGGCAGCCGGGTCACATGAAAAAAGAGTGTCCGTTTGCTCAATCAACCTCGAGTTATGGATCAGCTAGACCTTCTCCCCACCCTTCTACTTTTGCAGCTCCGTCTGTGGGAGCAACTTCTGCCTCTATGGGTAGAGGTACATCAGGACGACCTCCAAAGAAGAGAGCACAACCTTCAGGCCAAGGTCAAGCTAGGGTTTACGCAATGACAAGGCAAGATGCTCGGGCTTCTAATGCTGTGGTCACAGGTATTATCTCTATATGTTTTCAAAAGGCTTATGCATTGTTTGACCCTGGTTCGACACACTCTTATATTTCAAAATATTTTGCTAAGATGATGGATAAGAATTCAGTTAGACTTGATTGTCCTTTCACTGTGGCTACCCCTGTTGGGGAATCTTTGTCAGTTTCACAAGTGTACAAATCTTGTGAAGTGTCTGTTGAGGGTAGAGAAAGTTTTGTCGATTTGATGATACTTGATATGATAGACTTTGATGTCATACTGGGCATGGATTGGTTAGCTTCATGCTATGCTTCGGTGGATTGTCACCTGAAAGTGGTAAAGTTTAACTTTCCGGGTGAAACTTCGTTTGTGTTGTTTGGAAACGAAGTAGATAAGCCAACAAACTTAATCTCTGCTTTAAAAGCCCAGCAAATGTTGGCAAAAGGTTGTCAGGGATTTTTGGCGGTAATCCAAGATGTTGATAGTCCTATTGTCAGCTTAGACCAAATTCCTATTGTTCATGAATTTCCTGATGTTTTTCCGGAGGAATTGCCGGGATTACCCCCAGATCGAGAGATAGAATTTAGTATTGACGTCATTCCTGGTACGCAGCCAATTTCTATTCCGCCCTATAGAATGGCGCCGTCTGAGTTAAGGGAATTAAAAAGTCAGTTGCAAGAATTGCTAGATAAGGGGTTCGTACGACCTAGTACTTCTCCTTGGGGTGCACCAGTGTTATTTGTCAAGAAGAAGGATGGATCGATGAGATTGTGCATTGATTATCGACAGCTTAACAAGGTGACAGTAAAGAACAAGTACCCGTTGCCGCGCATCGATGATTTGTTTGATCAGTTGCAAGGAGCGCAGTACTTTTCAAAAGTAGACCTGCGATCAGGGTATCATCAGTTGAAGATTAAGAAGGAAGACATTCCAAAAACAGCATTTAGGACTCGTTATGGTCATTATGAATTTTTAGTAATGTCCTTTGGTTTGACAAATGCTCCTGCGGCATTCATGGATTTAATGAATCGAGTATTCAGAGAATTCCTGGATAAGTTTGTGATCGTGTTCATTGATGATATCCTGGTTTATTCCAAGAGTGAGGAAGAGCATGAACATCATTTGCGGATAGTGTTGCAGAGATTGAGAGAACATCAGCTCTATGCTAAACTTTCCAAGTGTGAGTTTTGGTTAACTGAGGTCACTTTCTTAGGGCATGTGGTGTCGAGAGATGGCATCCAAGTTGATCCTAGTAAGGTTGAGGCAGTTAAAAGCTGGCCACGACCTACTACGGTAACGGAGATTCGGAGTTTCTTAGGACTTGCAGGATATTATCGCCGTTTTGTTCAGGATTTTTCAAGAATAGCAGCTCCGATGACAAGGCTAACCCAAAAGAATGTGAAATTCGTGTGGGATGAGAAATGCGAGGCAAGTTTTCAAAAGTTAAAGGAATCTTTGACCTCTGCTCCAGTGCTAAGTTTACCTTCCGGAGTTGGTGGGTATACTGTGTATTGTGATGCTTCTCGGATTGGGCTAGGCTGTGTGTTAATGCAAGATGGTCGAGTTATTGCCTATGCCTCTAGAAAGCTTAAGTTGCATGAGCAGAATTATCCAACTCATGATTTAGAGATGGCTGCGGTGGTGTTTGCTTTAAAGATTTGGAGACATTATCTGTACGGAGAAACCTGTGAGATTTTCACGGATCACAAAAGCCTTAAGTACATCTTTGAGCAGAAGGATTTGAATCTCAGACAGAGAAGGTGGATGGAGTTGTTAAAGGATTATGATTGTACGATTTTGTATCATCCGGGAAAGGCGAATGTAGTAGCTGACGCTCTAAGTAGAAAGTCTATGGGCAGCTTAGCACACATAAAGATTGAAAGAAGACAGTTGGTTCAAGAGATTCATAAAGTGGAACAAGAGGGAGTCGTATTTGAAATTGCTGATAAGGGAGTACTTTTGGCTCATTTGCAAGCTCATTCCTCATTATGTGATCAGATTAAGGAAGCTCAGTATTCAGACCCGAAGTTATGCGAGTTGAGGGATTCAGTTAAAGACAGAAGTAATTCGAAATTTAGGATTGATCAGGAAGGTGTTTTGAGGTTCGAGGGTAGAATTTGTGTGCCACAAGTTCAGGAGTTGAGAAGGCTAATTCTTGAAGAAGCTCATCATTCTGCCTATACTATCCACCCTGGTATAACTAAGATGTACCAAGATTTGAAACAGTTGTTTTGGTGGCATGGTATGAAGAATGATGTGGCGAATTTTGTTGCACATTGTTTAGTGTGCCAACAAGTTAAGGCGGAACATCAGAAGCCGGCAGGACCGTTACAACGGTTGGAAATACCTGAATGGAAGTGGGAAAACATAGCTATGGATTTTATCGTGGGATTGCCCCGTACTGCTAAAGGTTTTGATTCTATTTGGGTAATTGTTGATAGATTGACCAAGTCTGCTCATTTTCTACCAGTAAAGACGACGTACAGTGCAGCTAGATACGCTGAGATTTACATTGAGGAGATCTTGCGGTTACACGGAGTCCCAGTATCTATTATTTCAGATAGAGGGCCCCAGTTCACTTCTCAATTTTGGAAATCGTTTCAGAAAGCTTTGGGCACTCGATTGAATCTTAGCACTGCTTTTCATCCTCAGACTGATGGACAGTCAGAGAGGACAATTCAGATAGTTGAGGATATGTTGAGGTCCTGTGTCATGGATTTTGGCGGAAGTTGGGACAAACATTTACCATTGGTAGAATTTGCCTATAATAACAGTTATCAATCAAGTATTCAAATGGCACCATTTGAGGCGTTGTACGGGAGGCAGTGTAGATCTCCAATTGGATGGTTCGAAGTTGGAGACGGAATGATATTAGGGCCTGATTTGGTTCAAGATGCTAAAGAAAAGGTGAAGGTGATTCAACAGAAGTTGTTGGCGGCTCAAAGTCGACAGAAATCTTATGTAGATCATCGTCGTAGGGAATTGGAGTTCATGGCCGGAGATAAAGTGTTTTTAAGAGTGTCACCAATGAAAGGGGTTATGAGATTTGGTAAAAAGGGTAAGTTAAGTCCGAGGTTTATCGGCCCTTTTGAGATTTTGGATAAAGTAGGTGCAGTAGCTTATCGATTAGCCTTACCACCAGAGCTATCAGGGATACATCCGGTGTTTCATGTATCGATGTTGCGAAAGTACTTGTATGATCCATCTCATGTTGTTGAATATCAGGAAGTTCAGGTGAACGAGGACCTGTCTTTTGATGAATATCCATTGGCCATTATTGATCGGCAAGTGAAGAAGTTGCGGTCGAAGGAGATTCCTTCAGTAAAGGTGTTATGGCGAAACCACTCAGAGGAAGAAGCTACTTGGGAGTTGGAGGCTGAGATGCGAATCAAATACCCACAATTATTTCAGAACTAAGGTGTGCATATTTTCAAATTCGGAGGACCGAATTTCTTAAGAGGGGAAGAATGTTATGATCAGGAATTTAGTTAACATATATGTATATTCAGTGTAGAATATTTCGAATGAGAAGTGTTAGCTGAGTGGTTCACGTGGCGAAGGGGAAACCATCCGGCCAGGGTTCGAGTCGCAGCGAAAGCGGAGGTGAATTGTTTTTTTCTCAGACGCGTGAAATTACCATTTTGCCCCTCTGTCTATTTCCACCGAATCCTCTGCTCTTCTTCATCATTTTCTTCTTTCTTCCTGCGAGCCGCGAACAGAGACGGCAGGCTGCAGCGTGGGCAGGTGCGGGACGGCAGGAGCTCAGCGTGCGGCGTGGGAGAAGAGTACACGGCACGGAGAGTCTCGGTCATCATCTTTATGAAGCTTTCCGCCCCGCTCTCCTTCTTTTTCTGTCGGCAATGACGCTGCTGTGAGAGGGAGAATGGAAGGCGCAGGAGTGTTGCAAGCTTAGTGAGCTGGGTGCTAGCGCCAGTGGTTACTTCTTCCGGTAAACCACCCTCGTGGTTGTTGTCGTCGCCGTGTTGCAGCTGTTCGTCACCGTTCTTTGCTACTGTAGCAAGTCTCTGCTACTGTAGCAAGTCTTCGAATTCAATTTCCAGGTTGCTCTTCGGTGGTCGGCTCTGTGGACGCTGTGAGTAAGCTTCTTAAACCATAATCCATATTCAAATTCTTTCGTTTCTTTCCAGCTAGTTATCTTGAGCAGTTGAGCTCACTCCGTTCAGTTTGGACTCCGGTGTTCCCCTGTTTTGGGGTGTCATTGTTAGGACCGACGACTGTTCTCGTCGCTGTCATCTATTGTCACCGTAGCAACTTTATATCTTTGGCATTCTTCTCTGTCGCTGCTTTGCAGTGCTTCGCGGGGAGGGTGTGTGATCTCTGGGTTTAGGAAAGGAAGGAAGTATGGAAGAATGAAGGATGTTGGAGTTGCATAACCTCCATGGAATTTTAACAGTGCGTGGTATGTTGTCGGAACTTTCTTCTTCTGTTGTTTGTGGACATTGCTGCTGTGTGTATGAGTATGTTAAGCCATTGTTCTGTTAAGACCGCTGTCCAAAGAAATGATTTATGTTACTGTTGGAAACGATTGTATATATGCATGTGTGCTGTCAATGGTTATGAACAATGAGCATTCCTGTCACTTTGTTTCTGTGGATTGTGCACTGTGTATGCTGCTGAGGTGTGTGCGTGGTTATGTTGACAAAGGAATGAGGTTACGGTTATGAGTTAGAAGAAAGAAGATAAAGGAAATAGAGTTGCTTTTGATAGGAATAAGATAATCTGGAAGTATGAAAACTGGAAATGTGTATGTTTCAACCCAGATTACTTTTGGAAGTAACTATATTATGTGTGAAAGCTTGCTGTTTTGGGAAGAAATGGAGAAGGAGATAATGTGAAATATTTAGAATATTCAAGTATTAACAAGTATTTGTGTGACTTATGGTGATTGGGTTAAATCAAAAGCACTATGAGATAAAAGAGCTGAATGTCACTCTTGGATGGAATATGGAATTTAACAGTTTGGAAAAGAAATAAAGATAAGACTTTTAGTGAATGATTATGGCTGTTTGCAAAGATTGAAACTGTTCAAATTGTGGTTTTTGTCTGTTAGCTCATGGAATGCTTTATTTTCGGGATTTAGGGAAATGAAGGGAGATTGATATTCTAAAGCTTAGAGCAAGAATAAATTATATTTAGAGAATTCCAGGTGAGTGAATAACGTTCCCTAAAATTTACATTTTTCAAATGCATTGTTATTTCAAATGATGAATTTCAAATATGGATTTCGGAAAGCAAGTTTTATGAAAGTATGGTTTAAATCGTTAGAAATGATTTTCTCTCGATTAATTTACAAAAGATTACGATTATGCATGAAAATGGGTAAAGAGCCTTGCTGTTGATCCGAAGTTTCATTTGATAAGAACTACTTTTGATGTAATTGCTTCTTAAGAACTTTAATTATTTTGGAAAGGAAAGTGCTCTGCATGAACCTTAGAAAATGTTTGTATGATTTTGAAAAATGCTATGGAGAATTAATGGTTTTACTTAAAATGATAGGCTTTCAGAATATGATGTATTCATATTCTGTGCCGGTCACGGTCCAGAAATAGGGACGTGACATTTATGATGGACTTATGCTTGAAGGAGGGCTAAAGAATGGAAGAAGGAAAATAGAGAAATTGAATGCTATAGTATATAATGTATGTTTTATTCATATATGTAAATGTTGTATAATATTCCAATTTTATGTGATAATGTTGTATGGAATAATTATGACATGTCTACACAATGTATATCAATGTATGAGAAGTCAAGATGATAAGTTTTGCATGTTAGAATAATTAATAAGAATTAAAGAAAGAAGTTTAAAAGTTTAAAGACTGTAAGTCCTAGAGCAGTCTTGTTTTAACTTCAGTTTAACATAGAAAATAAATGAATTAATCCACAAAGTTTGGTGGATATGTAATATACATTCTAAACTTTAAATGTATAGGTAACACGCCTCAATTATATGTATATATTAAAAGAAATAATTTTTTAAAGATAAGGGTAAGAATTTAGAAGTTATAGAATTAACCAAATGAATACTAAAAAAATGAATTAACTGTATAAATGGGTAAGTAAATGTTTATATTTATATTTTTCCTTAAAGAGCAATGAATGAACTTTACATAAAAATTTGGAGCATCTTTATAGGATTTTTTTATAATTAATTATAATTTTTTTTAAAAATTGGAGTGCGAATCTAAATAATGAACAATGAATACTTAAGGTAATATTTCTGTTAGTCAAATATATTTTCAAATGCATATTTTCAAGGGTTAAAAGTAGGATGTTTCATTCTTCAGTGTTGTTTATAGTAAAATGATTGATCCTATTGAGTTGGATGAATTGGAAGACATGTTATGTTATTCTATCTCAGATGGAGATAAACTTCCCTCTAGTATTTTTTGACATCATGGTTTATTTAATAATTTATTTAATATGTGATATTAGACTTTGTGGCTCTGTGTATTTGAGGTAGATGTATCCGTTTAAGAGATACATAAAAATCTTTAAAGGATGCTCTAAAAATCTTTATCAATCCAAAATATCAATTGTTAAGAGATATGTAACTAAAAATATAGTTGAGTTTTGTAACATAACTTGTTGGGTAAAGGTAATTAGATTTTTTTCAATCTTGACAGGATCTAGGGAGAAAAATTAAAGAAACTCAGGATATCAAAATGAAGTGTATGTCTCGCAAAATAGTGATACAATTATATCTTTATATTTTAAATAATAAACATAAAGTTTCGCCTTATTTAGATCATTACAAGAATATGGAATGATAACACTTAGATCTTTGTCCAACCCCTTATTTATAGATTTTTTAAGCTCAAGTAATATGATACAATTTCTATAGAAGATATATTTTAAATTATCTTCTTTTGAAAAAAGTTTATTATGGTCAAATCTAACAAATTATTTAAAAATAATTTATTCTATACAGTTTATATATATATATGGAGAAAGACAAGAAAAACACATTTCAATTTCAGAATGACAATATAGGCATCTAAATATTTAAAAGGACAGATTGGGTAGAGAGCCTAATATGTCATTTATAAGTTTGTGTATAAATACCAAATTACTCCTGAAGTAAACGAAGAGTTGCTATGTCATTTTCCATTTTCTTTTCAGGATGCTCCCTCATTCTTTGGTGTGTTCACTTCTCCCCTCCTTTTATGATGCATGGAATGCACTTCTCTAACCCCAGCTAGGGGAGACTGAACTTCATTATTTTTCAGAGAATAATCTCTGCGTCTTTTCTCCTTCCCTTGAGTATCAAGACTTTCACCATCAGAGCTGCTGTCACTTTTGTTTTCACTTTCATCGTGCTTCATGATTATTGGTTTCAAAAGTCAATTTATTCATCTTCTTTCCATCTTCACTATATTCACCACAATTGATGATTTTAACAGTTACAGTTGGACGCCAATCTTCATCACCTACATATGCAATTTTCTTTAATATATTAAGTCCTCGAACAAGCTTCCCAAAGACCACATGCTTCCTGTCGAGATGGTGATCACCAAGAGTATCTCAATTAGCAATTGCCATCAACAGGAGACCTGGTGCATCATGCTTAAGCCTAGGTGCTTCTCATATACTCTGCGATTCGTGGCTCTGTATTTCTTAGGGTTTATGTTCACTTGAGTTTTGATTTGTAAAAGAAAGACAATGACAGAGAAGAAGAATCCCCTAGTTTTTATGGATGTCTCTATAGATGGGGACCTTGTTTAAAGGATGGTTTTTGAGCTGTTCTATGAAACTGATTAATTGGGTCATTTACTACTTTTTTAATGGTATTTACAATTTCATGAATAATTTTTACAACTAAACTAGCCATATTAGTAGAACATGCAAAAATCCAGTTCTAATGTAAAGTTGACTGTTAGTACATGATGAATGATCTTTTGGTATTCAATTTATCCTTTCTGTATATAATGTTTAGGGTATAAGAAGTAAATGTATAATGCATAGAATATGATGTATAGTGTTAATGGTTGAAAACAATAGGCTCAAGTAGAATATTAATGTCTGCTTGTCATTTGTTCATATGTAATGTAATTACTGTCATGGGTAGGATATTTTTTTGCAAGTGGCCTAAATTAAGTAGTCAATGTCATCAATGAAATTATGCAGTATGTTATGGCTATAAGTTACAAATTCCATTATGAGACTTGCAAATCCCATTATTGAAGTTGCAAATATCATAGCAGGAGTTACAAATCTTATTAGTAGAGTAGCATACCAAATGCATTAGTTACATACTTCACAAAATGAGTTACAAATCCCACTATCAGACTTACAAATCTAATTATGGGACTTACAAATATCATTGTGCAATTAGTTGCAAATACCATTATGAAAGTTGTAAATTCTATTGTAGAAGTTACAAATACCGTTGGAAAAGTTGCAAGTTCCCATAGTCAGAGTTGCAAATGCCATTGGGAAAGTTATAAATACTATTAGGGAAGTTATAAATCCAGTGTCAGAGTTACAAATCTAATTGTAGAAGTTGTAAATCCAATTGTGGCAGTTGCAAATACTATTGTCGGAGTTGTAAATATCATTGTGGAAGTTATAAATCCCATTGTCATAGTTACAAATCTAATTGTAGTAGTTCTAAATCTAATTGTGGGACTTGCAAATATCATTGTGCAATTAGTTGTAAATACCATTATGGAAGTTATAAATCCCATTGTGCAAGTTACAAATCCCATTGTGGAACTTGCAAATACCATTGTGAGAGATACAAATCCAATTGTCAGAGTTGCAAATATCATTTTGAGCGATGCAAACCTAATGTATTACTTGTGGACAACATTGAATGAGTTACAAATACCATATGTACATATTCATTACAAAATTTAGTCATAGTCATTAGAAAGTTTAACACTACAAATATCGTACAGAGAAATGTGATTGCCTAAGTTGCAACATCAGTTGGTCAATGGATGAACTTTCCAAAAATAAGACATTACAACAATTTAAACATCCCACAATGGTATTTGCAACTCCTGTAATGGTATTTGTAACTCTCACCACGTAGAAGAAACAACTTTGCCAAAAGGATTAATAACTTTACCAATAGTATTTGTAACTCCCACAATGACATTTATAATTTTGCCAATAATATTTGTAACTCCCACAATAGAGAAGAAGTAACTTTACCAATATTATTAACAACTTTGCCAGTGTTATTTACAACTCCCACAATGGTATTTACAAGTTTATCAATGATATGTATAACTCTTACTAGTATTTGTCACTTCCGCAATAAGATTTTCAACTTTACCAATGGTATTTGTAACTTTTGCAATGAAATTTACAACTCCCATAACAGAGAAGAAGTAATGATATTTGTAATAACTTTAACCATTGACCGACTGATGTTCTGACTTAGTTAATCACTTTTCAATGTTCAATTTTTGTAAAGTTCCCTTAAAGAATGATATTTGTAATAGTATTTTAGTGTTCAACTTGACTAATAGTATTTACAACTCTCTCAATGGGGTTTACAACTTTATCAATAGGATTTTTAACTTTTCCTATGGGATTTGCGACTTCACCAAATGAGTTTGTAACTTCACCTGCAGGATTTGCTACTTCTTACAATGGGATTTGCAACTTCACCTAGTCAAAGCTACAGTGTCAGCTACAGTCTTTCTCCTAATTGCCAAAATTGGATTTCCAACTCTGATATTGAGATTTGTAATTACCATAATAGGATTTGTAACTTCCTCAATAGTATTTGAAACTCCTACAATGGTATTACAACTTCCATAATAGGATTTATAACTCGTTTTATGAGGCTTGCAACCAGTGCAGTTGGTTTGCCACTCTTCTGATGAGTTTGCAACTCTTGCTATGGTATTTACAACTATAGCCATAACATACTATACAATTTCATTGATCACATTAACCACTTAACTTATGACACTTACAACAAATATCCTACCCATTACAGCATTTATGTTACATATGAACAAATGACAAGAAAATATTAACACTATACATCATATTCTATGCACTATACATCATATTCCATGAACTTTCTAAAATCCCAAAAATCAAGAATTTCTCCACAAATCCCGAAAACTAGTTTCTGGACCGTGATTGTAGCATTTTAGCTAAATTTACCACTTCATCAAGCCCATTTCCCTTACCCCAAGGTTGAGGTGGTTGAGCTAGCTGCTTTTGTCCATTTGCTAACCCCTCACTTTTTCGATGAAGAGTTCCTTGTGAGGTGTGTTTAGAATTGGCCACTGAACATGTTTTTACCTGAAGTTTTGAAGAAGAATCTTCACTGGCATTCTCTAGAACTAACATGGGCTGACTTCCCAAGATAGTCTTTTGATGTTGACCATTACTTGAAGCTGGAAGCTTGGACAATTGAGGTTCTCTAGTTAAGACTGCAAAGGATGATAAATTGGTGGCCAAGGCAGCTTAAACCCAGGAAGCTGCATGTTTTTGCATGTCTAATGTGATTTTTAGTGCTTCTTCCATTGTATTCTTTTCACAATCTGCAGAAGAACCATTAGGAATGGTTTTTGACAGGGAGTCACCAACTACGAGAGCATCATTTAGGCTTGTATGAAGACTCAAAAACTGCTCTACTGCAAGCTGCGAGTTGTGTTCCTTTGCAGAATTACTTAGCTTAGAGTATATACTGCCAGAAACATCGCAAAGGTATTAGGAAAAACTTCATATATTGCATTGTGCATGCTAAAGTTAAAAAGTGGTTGAACCTGAAATCAATTGTATCATTCAGCATCTCACCTAAATAAAAAATTACAAAATATCCCGTAGACTTGAAAAATATACATGATAAGGTTTTCAAATTGAAATTAGAAAACAATAGTAGAGCCCAATTCTGACTAGCACTAAGATCGATTATTCCTACACATTTATTTCCATTATAAGCCGCCCCTTTATTGCTCGCATCTTATGTATGTATTGTTCCACATGCAATTAATCACAAGGGAAAGTAGCAGCAATGAAAAAAAATAGTATGAATCTACACTTTTGGGATCCGTGTGTGTTACCATTATAATATACATTTTATCTACCATCAAAATGCACAAAAAAATTATTTGCACCTTACTGTCAAAATTAGGTGGCTTCTTTATTCCTCAATCAACAGCAACACTTAAAATTTCAAATTTTGTGAAGAACCATTGTCAGCACAAGGTGGAAATCAAATATTAGAGTCTTATCGCAATCAACTATTTGGATTTTTGTATATTTCAGTCAACAAAGTATGACATATAATTTAATCAATGAAGAATGAAGTTAAGGCTTCTGTATATAGATTTTGGCCACACTTATTTTCTCTTCTCTAACTATCAACAAGAGTTGTTCATCTAACAAGAGTAAACCAACTTCATTTAAACTAGAAAAAAATAGAAGGAAAGAAACATATCTGGAAGTTTGTAACAAGAACACCGATGAACAAGCTAGCGAGAGAGGTTTATGAAAACGTGCAAGACGAAAATGAGAGAAAGGATTTGGTGACCTAAATCTATGCTAAGATGTGGAGAAGATGAACGAGAGGAGGATGGAGAATGAGGATGCATGCCGCCATCAACGCCTGACTAAGCTCCGCTAGTGACATATTTGCCAGCGACCCAAGTCTGTACTGCGTTGGGGTTCTTCTTCACCAGATTATGATTGTGGGCCGGCTGTGATGGAAGTTGAGAATGGAAGGGTGAGGGTAGAGAAGGAGGACAATGAGGAGAGGTGATATGAGGTTGAAGATCTTGTCCTTATCTTAGTAACAACCTAAAATGAAGTAAGCAAAGGCTGGTGGGTAGTGAGGTTTGTGATGAAGCAACGAAAGAAATAGGGTCATTTAGTTCTATTCTTTGCCTTTGCTCTCGCTTGATTCTGTTGAGTTTTATTCTTCAGCTTTTTCTTCAAATGTTTCCAGGGCCATTTAGTCTTTTCACTCAAATTTATAAATAACAGATTGGGCCTTCTGCCCAATCTGTCATTTTAAATATTCATATGCCCAAATTGTCTTTCTAAAATTGAAATGGGTTTTTCTTGTCTTTTTCCCTTATATATATATAACCGGAAAATTAATTTTTTAAAGGTTGAGATTTAATCTTTTATAAATTTTATTTATAATCTAAAATTTGACATTTGATTATCTATATTTTTTATAATTGAACATTGTAGTAATAATTTATTAATATAAAGTAAATCTAAACCATTTAAAAGTTAATCTAGATTAAAAATAAAGATGAGAGAAAGGATAGAAAAATAATAGGAGATAATCATTTTCCCTCTATCTGTATATCTATCTATTTATCCCCTCTATACAATATCAATATTGTTAAAATATAGGTTTTAAATTATATTTAAAATAAAATAAATTTGACCAATATTAATTATTCAAAAATAATTTATTCTATCTATCTTAAATTGAAATTAAGATTTTTAGTTTGATTTTATAATTTATCATTAACAATTAATTTACACGTTTTTACAATAGCGAGTAAGAATAAATCTAAGGCTTTCTGGACGTTGAAAAAAGAAAAAAAACAGAAATATGTTTGTCTATCTCAAAGGTTTACAAATTTACATTCATGACATAACTTTTATTTTATTAAAAAGAAAATTAGAAAACTAAGATATTTTGTATTGCTTATTTTTAGGGTGAACTAGAGATTCATTGTTGCACAAGGAGTGAAAAATAATGTTCACATTGATTAATTATTTATTATAAATTTTTATTATAATTATAAATTGAAAATATCTTATGATTAATCAATAAGATGATTTATGATTATTATGAATCATCAGTATGGTTATAAATTTAAAATATCATAGAATCAATTACTGAAATTATTAATTAATTATTATCAAGAGGTTTAAAATTTTTTAAAGATTAAAGTGAGATTACTGATTATAATTATTAATTGCGCGTAGATAAAGCAATTAAAAATATTGAGTTGGATTAACCCAAATTTCTTTTTTAACTAAATTGAATACTATAAAATTTTAATAATATAGTTGATAATGATTAATGATTGATAGTTTTCAACTGGATAATTTAAAATATATCTTTTAAAAATAATGATATTGTATAGGATAGATAGATAGAGGAAAATGATTATCTCCTCTTATTTTCCTATCCTCTTCTTCTCATCTTCATTTTTTAATTGTTAGATTAATATTTAAATGGCTTAATTAGATTTCATTTTTGTTAATAAATTATGATTAAAATGTTAAATTATAAAAAATAAAAGTAATCAAAATTCACACTTACAAAATTTGATTTAAATTAATTAAGACTATAAAAAAGAAAATTATAAATACAATTTATACAATATTAAATCTCATCCTTTAAAATATTAGTCTTCCAGTTATATATATATATATATATATATATATAGAATAAATTATTTTAAATATCTAAATTTTGTTAGATTTGACTGCAACTGAACTTTTTTTTTTTGGAAAGAAGACAATTTAAAATATATCCTTTAGACCTTATCAAAAATATATATCTTTTAGAGAAATTGTGTTACATTACTTGAGCATAAAAATTCTATAAATAAGTTGGATAGAGATCTAAGTGTCACCATTCCATACATAGCTAAACGCAAAGACAAAGAATTTGTTCAACGTCCTCAGGTCAGTTCTCTCTAATCCTTCGCTAATATAATTCATTAATTAATTAGTGAAAACATTTATTTTTGCTCATCCAAAACTTTCTATTAAGAAATAAATGTGATCTCTCAAGTCTCTTTATTCACAACCACTCTCTCTATTCTATAGCATAGTTAATTTCTGTTTCTCTCGTGTTATAACTAGTACTTTGTAAGGTTCTTATTTTATTAATATGATTCTGCTTTATTATAAAAAAGAAAAAAGATCTTAGGGATTTATGTATCTCAGTTTGCTTTTCCTAATTAGTAATGCTTCGTGTAACTTCTGTGTATGAAAAGAGATCTTATAACAAGGAAAAACATACCGAATGAGGAAAACTAGGTTGGAGTAGAATTTGATGTTGAATTTCCTGAAATTTAAACTATAGAACTTGATAAATTCAATCGCTTTACTTATTTATTCTTTATCTAATCTTCTGTATAAAGTATTGAATCTTTTTTAAAAAAGAGTAAAAGTAATCAAAACCATTTTTTTTGCCAGTGGAATTAAAATGATAATTGTATGCCTTTTTTTATCATTTAGGATTAAATTACCGTTTTTTGGCCAGAACTTTAGGATTAAACCATTGCGTGGTGAACTGAGTAAGTTAATTGTTGGGTTTCTTTATAGGTGAATTATAATTTCAAACAAAAAAATATTAAATTTAATTTTTAGATATTTAGAGTTAATATCAAATTTATTTTAAGTTGACTAAGATTTAAATTTTGAGAAACAATTCATGTCTTATCTTTTTCTGAGATACTGTTTCATTTTGTTTGGGAGCTTTATTTAATTAAGATAATTAATTTTCTTTTCATTAATATAAATATTTCATGACATTATATTTTTATATTATTTATCTAATTCTGTATTATTGTTTTATTTATTCTTATGAAGTTATTTTTCCTTAGCAATTTAATACTTTCTCTCGCAACAGATAAATAGAGCAACCTTGTTCAAAGGAGATTATAATCAACGTTACAATTATGACATCTTCATACGTTTCAATTTCTGAAGACTTAATGGAAGATATGTTTGATATCAATTTTACTATCATTCAATATAGGATTTCACCTAATATGGTGCTTCTTCAAATGTCGCATTTTAAAGTTTTTCAGTCTCCATTCATCATACCTTGTGAAGAATTAATTCGAGATGTTCCAACATTTCTACGGAGAAATGTAGCCAACTATCTTTCTGAAAACGATATTGATATGCTGGCATCTGAAATCATATCTTACCACCAAGAAGTAGCCCAACGTAATACCATTAGAACTACTTATCATCGCTTAATACCTCTAATTGTGTATTTGGATGTCAATATTTCTTCTAGTCATGGTTTAGTACCTTTGTCTTTTCATCTGCAAACTACAGCTCTACATGGAGGCAATGAATATATGGGTAATGATGAGGATCATGAGTCAATAGAAATCTATGATCCCATAGATGATTATGATAATGAAGATATGATGAATACTAGTGAAGATCTTGAGTCAACAGAAATCAATCAAGTCATAGAGCAATCCATGCAACACTTGTTGATATTTCCAGCATCAAAAGAAGCAATAGCATCCCTCAAAAAGATGAATATGTCAGACGATGGAATGCAGGCTAGCCAATGTAGCATTTGCTTGGAGGATTTTGAAGACGATGATGATGGTGAACATGATGATGTTTCAGCATTGCCATGTGACCATTTTTTTCACAATAATTGCATTGTAAATTGGCTAAAAACAGGCCATACATGCCCATTGTGTCGCTTTGAATTGCCTATAGAGTAATTTCATGAGTTACATGTATTTTACTGTTACAATAAATTTTCATTATTCAATATTTATTGGTGATGTATGTTCTTTGCTTGTTTTTCAGCATGATTTAAAGTAAACTTCTCTTTTCTTTAGTTATTGAGCCTTCGTTAGGAATGAATATTGCTTTGTCGATTTTAAAGAAGAAACTAAAATTGTATCTGCAATTAAATATAAACATAGGTTAGTTCAACTAACACAAGCATTTTACCAGCGTTCTGTAAAAAAAAAAAAGGTGTATATAGAAAGAATTTTATGATGAAAATAATCTTAAACTTGGCGATTCTTTAATTAAAATAATAATTTATTTAATAGAAATAAAAAATAAAAATTAATTTACCACTCTTTATAGTTTTTGACCTAACTTTTAATCAAGTCTCTATATTTTTTATTAGGTCCGTATAGATTTCCTTATTATAGCCATGTCATCAATCATTAACATGGTTTTCCTTACAAGTTAATAAATTAATAGATTATGAGTAATTAATTTTAATAAAAGTTATAATCATTTTAATAAAAGGATATATTATTAACCTAGTTTTAAAACAATGAAGAAAATGTCTAATTAACTCAATACATAAAAAATGACCCATTATAGATTAGAGCATTCACCAAGATTCATTTCAAAGAAAAGAAGAAAGGAGACCAGGCGTGATTAAGTTAAACGATAGTCAATTATACAATAAGGAAACAAGAATACCTTTTGTTCCAGTATTCATATCCACAAGAAGAAGAGGAAGATGAGTCGAGCCCATCGTCAGACTTCAACCGGGGCGACGGTGGAGGCTTCAAGGGGCGAATCTTGTCCCCGTCGAAGAGTTCGTCGGCATTGATAGAATCTCTCTGTAAATGGCCACTGAAATGGAACTCGAAATCTTGATTATTAGCTGCACCAACGGCATCAGGGAAGGTGATAGTAGAAGTGCGAAGAGAAGAGGAGGGGCTGGCGGGGGCGCTGAAGAAGAAGTTGGGGAAACGGTGTAAGAACAGGAGTAGCAGTTGATGTCGAAGATGAAGTCCTCCGGAGCCACCTGCAACCATGGTTGTTGGTGGTGGTGATGGGAGTGAGCTGGGAAGGACTAGAGAAAATGAGGGAAGGTTAGAGTTACAGAGTATACAAAAAGAGTAAAAGGAAGAAGAGGATGAAGATGTGATGGATATACGCCGGTTTGGAAAAAATTTTAATTTATAAAAATTTTAAAATAAATAGTCGTTTTAGTTTAAAAAGAATTTTAAATAAAAATATAATTTAAAATTAAGATTTTATATAAACTATTTAAAATAATTTTTAGAATACTAAAAGAGTTATTCAATTATTAATTTATTTTTATTTTTTTCACACACTTTCTCTTCTTCTTTTTTTAACTTTTCTCCTCTCTCATATTTTTAATAAAATAATATAATTTTTAATAATTTTTCAATAACAAAAATTATTTTACTAATAACTATCTGAATATTCATTTATTTAAAACTATTTTTTTCTGTAAGTACTTATCTAATTTTTTTTTTAAAAACTACCTAATTTTTTTTCCTTAGCCTTTTTTTCTTCTAAAAGTTTACCAAAACATGCCCATATTGGTGAAAGGCAAAATGAAAAATGGAGGTGATTTAATTTATTAAAATTTTAATTTCCTATGCTACTTAATTCCACATCATTTGCCAAGTATCCTTGCCATCTATTTATATTTAACCTGACATGGCATATGCCGTTAAATGTAACAATGTTTTTAACCGTAAAGGGTTGGGAATCAAAATCATATAGGTAAGGGTGTTAATTTTAAATTTTTAGAGTTTATGGTAGCTATATATAACTAATATAAAGTTGAGGGGAGTTATGGCCAATTTAGCTTTAAAAAATTAGAAAACTAAGTCATGGCCAATTTAGCTTTAAAAAAATTAGAAAACTAATGCATGTTTTATTAATTATTTTGTATGCAAATTGTATCTCAAACGGATATGCTCAAATATCGCATTTCTATACAATTTTTGAGCCAAATTGGCATCCACTTCCAAATTAGAGTTGCAGAGAGAGGGTTGTTTTAATATGAATTATTTATCAATTTTTTATTTGTAAAAACATATATTTTCTAGTTTTAAAAAAGAAATTCTCATAACTAAAAATAAAAACAGAGATCAAAATTGTTCTTATTTGTTTTTTATATTTTTTTTAAGGCAATGCTATTTTTATTTTGCAAAACAATTAACTATAAAATAATTATCAAACATTTTTTTTATTTTCATTTAAAAATAAGAAAAATATTCTAGAAGTGAAGAATCAAACAAGGCCCTATAACTCCTTATGCCTTCTAGTTTTAAAAATTAAAAAGGTATAACTAACAAAAGTTGGGTTTAGTGATACTATCTAATCTCTATAATATGATAAATTAATATTTAAATTTTTATTAAAAGAAATATTAATATTTTTTATCTAATAATATTTTAAATAATATTTTTTAAATAAAAATATACTTACATTTAGAAAAGAAAAGTTATCGATTTTTCTCATTGTAGTTTTGTGGTGTATCATTCCTTTATGGGCTTGGTCGTTTTTGTTTTTTTAGAGGAGCTATGAGATTTCTCCCTGAGGGTCTGATATGGCTATGCTGACGTAAAGTTGATTTCTAGAAGGATCTTTCCTGTGGTCCCCAACTTAATTGCCAAATTTCTGTGTATTTTCTCAACCACCATGCGCTTCATTTTTCTGCAGTTATTGAAGGTTGTAGATTTTATTCTTGATGAACAAATTAGATAGGCGAGTAAAACTTTGTCGATTGAGTTTTTGTCCCAATATGTGAGAACTTAATAAAGAACTTTTTAAAAAATAAATATCATTTTTACTAGCAAAGAAATAATTGATTTCATACCAAATATATATATTTATAAGAAATTAAATGATAAAAATAATATATTTTTTAAAAAAATGTGTACTTAATCATTATACAGTACCCTTTTTTTCATAATATTAAATAAGAAATCAATTTAGAATTTTAAAAATAAAAGGAACGAAGTATAAAAAAGGTCTAAATATCAATGACAATCATAAAGATAACTAAAAAATATTAGGCTAATTCTTATTGTCTTTTTCCATATTTATTTTTTTACAATATTTAATATGTTTATTTCCTTTTCATATTGTAAGTACGGGTAGAAATTGACAGGCTAAACTTTAGTCAAATAGGCATGGGGTCAGCATCATATATTTAAAGCTTAAGTTAAGTTTGGGGTTGAGCCTTGATATAAGTATTGTTTTAAGCAGTCTTAAGCCTTCAAAAGACCTGACAAGACATTGACTAGAGTTAATTCGAGTGGTAAATAGTTTGATATCACTTAAATGAGGTATCGAGTTTGAGTTTTAGCGTATGCAAAAAATTTCCATTGAGAGACTCATCTACCATAACTAACTAAGTGTATGATGCGGGTCGAATCCAAATATAGTTAAAATAAAATTTTAGTGAATTGGGTTAGTAACAAAAAAAAAAACAGACCTGATAAGGCATATAAGCCTATTTAAATACCTACTTAAAATATAGACTTTTAAATATATTTAAAAGCATATGCCTCAAATATATAATATATAACTGTTCAAGTCTATTTAAAAGTATATATTATATTTTAAATTAATTATTTTAAAAAAATAATTTAAATTTACAGTAAAATAGCAAAATTTTATTCATTACAAGTTTACAATAATACAAATATAACAATTTATTTATAATCATAACAAAAACAAGCTTAAAAATTTATCATCGTCACTAATTTTAGACTTCAATATATATAATATCTTCTTCATTAGATGACTCTTACAAAATGAATCAAGTCATTAACATTAAGAAGCATGGAAAAGAAAAGAATGCCTAATAATAATAATTGTGTGACCAAGTAGGAATAAGAAGAACCAATCATCTTTTGACTATATTTTACCTCCTATTTTTTCCACATAAGATGGGACAATCTCCCCTATTGAGCTTATTGTATTTCATTTGCGTATCACTAAAATAAATTTACAATAATTATTATACTTCATCGAATGACACAAATTAGGGGAGAGGGGTGAACTAGCATTGCTATTTTGAACAATCAAATAAATGAGAGAGAGAGAGAGAGAGGTAAAATTGAGCTTGTGTGTTAATGATGGAATTTGAAATTTAAGGTTAAAGTTGAATTAACAATTTTATAAAATTAATTTTAATTATATTATATAAATTGTACAAATTAAAAAATAAAATTAAATAGGTCAAGTCTGTGGGCTTGTAAGTTAGGTCTTATGAAAATGGGCCTAACTTGTTTACCTAAATGGGCATGGCAGTAGGCCTAAGCCTGAGTCTGGCCTATACAGGAAACGATTATGCGAGACCATCCATGATCAAGCCGTGCCTGCTTATGTGGCCACACCAGAGACCTTAACTGATACTGACTGGGACATGGATAGCGGTGCAACAAACCATGATAGTCACCAAGATACACCAGGCACTTCTGAATCAGGTAACCAATCTGTTGGCAATGGTTCTAAGTTACTTGTTCAGTGTTCAACTCTTGCCACGTGCTTTCCTTGTCTCAAACCGTACAACAAACACAAGCTACAGTTCAATTCTGAAAAGTGTGTATCTTGGACCTAGTGGGAGCAATAAATAAAGGCTTTAAATGTCTCAGCCGGTCGGGTAAAATTTATATTTCCCGTCATGTTGTTTTTAACGAATCTGACTTTCTCTTTTCAGCAGATACCTCTTTACCATCGCTTTGCTCTCTCGATGGTATAGAATCCTTGTCTCAAGGTTTGCAAGGTGCGCAGACGACTTCCCCTGCTTCGTCTTCTGTAGATAGGCCACCGGAGTCTCCTGTAATCCATAGTCGAATTGTTGAACATTCTTTATCTGAGTTATCCTCCCGCCCAACTAAATCTTGTCCGCCCATACTTCTAACTCAAACACTAGACCACCTGAAACTACAGACCAATCCATTTCCACAAGCCCATGCCCAAACCCAACTCACCATAATGTTCGTCCAATGTTAACCAGGTCTAAAGCAGGTATTTCCAAACCTAAAACACCGTTTGTCACCCTCATCTCTTCGACCTCCCCACCTGAACCAAAAACTGTACGAAAAGCTTTGCTTGACTCCGGTTGGCTTGCCGCCATGTTACAGGAATACAATTCTCTTGTTCGCAACAATACATGGTGCTTAGTTCCTCCCTCTCCTGGTCAAAACATTGTTGGAAACAAGTGAATTTTTAAGAAAAAATATAAGCCGATGGTTCACTGGACAAGTTGAAGGCCCGTTTATTCGCTAAAGGCTATCTTCAGGAACTAGGGATTGATTTTGGTGAACTTTTCAGTCCTGTTGTTAAAATGACTACAGTCTGTGTTGTACTCACCATTGCTTCGTGTTTTCGCTGGAAGGTACGTCAAGTTGATATTAACAACGTGTTTCTCAATGGTTTCCTTCTTGAGATTGTGCCTGTAAACTCGCCAAAGCCTTGTACGGCCTAAAGCAGGCCCCTGGAGCCTAGCATGATCGTCTTCGACTCACATTGTTATCGTGGAAATTTCATAATTGTAAGACAGACTCTTCTCTCTCCTTTTATAGAGATCATACTCAAGTGCTTATTTTGCTCATATATGTCGACGACATACTTGTAACGGGTAGTAATCCCTCCAGAGTATTTATCAATTTACAGTAAAATTAAATGCCATGTTTTCTCTTAAAGATTTGGCAGATATTCACTATTTTCTTGGTTTTGAGGTATCACGAGAGTCGAGGTTTTCTACTTTCTCAGTCCAAATATGTTTCGAACCTGTTAACTCGTTGTGGCGTGCTACAATGTGCTCCTCGTCCTACTCCCATGGTTACAGGTCTCCTTATATGACAGTGATACTTTTTCTGATCTTCATCTGTATTGTAGTGTTGTGGGAGCTCTCCGATATCTAGTTAATACTAGACCTTATATCTGCTTTGCTGTGAGTAAACTCTGCCAGTTTCTCAGTTCTCCTACAAGCCTTCATTGGCAGCCAGTGAAGCGTTTGCTTCGATATCTTAAAGGCACGGCAAATCGGGGTGTGCTTCTAAAATCTTCTGCTACTCCACAGTTAATCGCATGTTCTGACGCTGACCAGGCTTCATGCCCTGATAACCCCCGCTCTAGTAGTGGATATTTTGTTTTCCTAGGAGATGCACTTGTCTCATGGTCTTCAAAGAAATAACCGGTTGTATCAGAGTATCGAGGATTGCCCAATACAGCTGCTGAGTTAGCTTGGATACGATCTCTACTAAAAGAAATTCAATTTTCATGTCCAGGGCCCTCTGTCATTTGGTGTGATAATGTCAGTGCTGCTGCGGTTGCTTCAAATCCTTTATTACATGCTCGCACCAAACATATCGAAATCGATACTCACTATGCCCGAGATCAAGTTCTTAACGAACAAGTTGCTGTTCAGCATGTTCCATCTCACGATCAACTTGCTAATAGTCTCACCAAGCCTTTGAGCACGTCGCATTTTCAACTTCTTCGGGACAAGCTCGGACTAACTTCGTCACCCTCACATTTGAGGGGGGATGTTAGTAAACATAGCAATAAGTCTTCGTAACTTAAATATTCTAGATAGTTCTACTTTGACATGCTGTATAAAGATGTATTTAGTTGTAGATCTAACCGCTTTACTTACTTGACTGATGACGTGTAAGTCTCTCATTGTGCACATAACTCTGTCTATAAATACAAGGTCCAAAGACCTCAGTCTTCACTTTGACAGAGAGCCAAGATTATTTCATTTCTCTTTTCTAACTCTCATGTTCAAGGATAGGTTAAAATATTAAGTGTTAAACCAAATTTGGAATTCCTACTTAAAGAAATATCTATATTTAGTGTCTAGTAGTATCTCGAATATGATTGTTTTCAAGATACCTATGCTTAAGAAAAATTAAGTATTGATATAGGAGAGGATACCTATTTGAGATACTATCAGACACTAAATAGAGCACCTCTCCCAGGGAGATTCAAATATACGAGGAACTAACATTTTTCACTATACCTAACCCCTTTGGTCAATGTTGACATATTAATTTTAAATTTAAAATATATAAATTGGAAAAAAAAAGACAAAAAAAAAAGAAGAACAACGCCAGTCGACACACGTTTCGCAGCCATCTCCACTACTTGCATGATCCCTTTTCTTCAAAGCTGCCTCTTCAATTCTTCTTCAAAACAGTTTTGAATGAGGGAAACCCGAGTCCCTGTAACATTACGTTCCTTGTGTATTAATCCATGGAAATGGAATCTGGAATCAATTGACGGTCACAGCCCCTTATCCCCTTCATATTCACAGATTCACATTGTGTTTGCAGGGAGGAGTTGCAATTTGAGATGTTGGCTACGCAGAATAAGCGTAGAAAAATGGCAGTTTCAAGTTGACGGCACCTAATTGGTTTTTTAAGAAAATATCGTTTAATTTACATATTTTAAATTAAAAACTTTAAGTGTCAGTATTTAATTGCACAATCATCATTACATTTGTTGAGTTGGCAATTCTGTTAATAAGATATTCACGGTGTTAAAAATAAATGACTAAAAATATACTTTTAAAATTTAAAGGACTAAAATTGAAACTTGATGTAAAATTAAATTATCAAATGTATATTTTAGCCGTTTTTAATTGCATATACTATTTTAATGTTTTCCTTTTGAAATACATAAAACATTCATTCCTGTTAAATGTTGAATAACTAAAAAAAAACTTAGTTTTATTCATGCTGAAAACTAAAAAATTAAAAAAAAAACTTTGTTTTATTCATGCTGAAAACTAAAAAATTAAATAATATATATCACCAATAAATATTGAATTATAAAATTTTATTGTAACGATACAAACACTAGTACATGAAATTATTCTATAGGCAATTGAAGGCGACACAATGGGCATGTATGGCCCGTGTTTAGCCATTTTACAAGGCAATGCTGAAACATCATCAGCATCATCATCGTAATCAAAATTTTCTAAGCAAAAGTTACATTGGTTTGCCTTTATTTTTATCATGGGACATTTTCATCTTCTTGAGTTTATTTTTATCATGGGACATTTTCATCTTCTTGAGTGATGCGATAGCTTTCTCTGTTGCCGGAACTAGGAACAAGTGTTGCTTGGTTTCTGTTGGCTCAGCATCATCAGTAATATTTATCATATATTCATTGTCATGATCAAAAGATTATTGAATGGATGGATCTATGGCATGATGGATTTCTGTTGACTCATGATCATCAACATCACCAATATCCATCATATATTCATTCTCTCTGTATAGAGCAGTAGTTTGGAGATGAAAGGAAAAGGGTACTGCACCATGACCAGAAGCATTAACAAGAAGATACACAATTATAGGGTATTAAGTGATGATAAGTACCACTAATGGCGATACATTTGGATTACTTGAAAGTAAGATATATGATTTCACCCAAAATTGTTTTTAGAAAGATAGTTGGCCACATTTCTACGTAGAAATGTTAGAACATCTCTTATTAATTCTTTATAAGGTATGGTGAATGGAAATTGAAATATCTGAAAACGTGTCATATGAAGAATCCCAGTGTTAAGTGAAATCCTACACTTAATGACAGTAAAACTGATATCAGACCTATCTTCCATGAAATCTTCATAAATCGAAATGTATAAAGATGTTATGATTGTAATGTTGATTATAATCTCCTTTGAATGAGGTTACTCTATTTGTTGCAGGGAAAAATATTAATTTACTCTGGAAAAAAAGATGACTTTATAAGAATAAATCAAGCCATAATACAGAATTAGATAAATAATACAAAAATATAATTTTGTAAAATATTTATATTAGATGAGAAGATAATGAATTATTATAATTAAATAAACCTCTCAAACAAAGCGAAATGGTATCTCTGAAAAATATACGACTTGTTTCTGAAAATTTAAATCTTAGTCAAATTCCAAATAACTGTGATATTAACTATAAATATCTAAAAATTAAATTTAATATTGATTAAATACGCGTTTAGTACCCTAAAATAATTTTGATAGTACAATTGGCACCCAAACTATTAAAAGGTAGAATTAGCACCATAAATTAATTTTTTGAGTGCAAACAACAACTTCAACCAAATAGAGTATAACGTCCATTTTTTAAAAACAAATTAAGCAAGAAATTGAGTGATGCATAAATGAAGAAGCAAATTAGAAGCACATTGAGCAGAAGGTGGGAGAGGCGATCACTTTGTTCTTGGTCTTTGGCAGCAGAGAGAGTGAAAGGAGAGGACTTCAATCATCTTCTCTACAAATCTTTTGCTGAATACTGGGATCAATTCTAATACATCCTACACGAGTATACATATCACAAAATACCTAATGAATGCCTCATACTATATTTTTATAGGGGATTGAAAGAGCGTGACAAAAAAAAATAAACAGTGCAATGGCAGGAGACTTTCTAACCAACAATACATAACTCAATTGTCACCTCAACTATATCATGAACCATCATTCCCACCACATAAATCTCACTCTAAACCTCCATTTACCACATATGTGCTAATCCAAGGCTCATCTAACAAAAATAATAATATGATATTAGTTCTTAAAAGGATATTAAATCTGACCTTTAATATCTCAGGTGTGACTTCTCAACTTTCAAACTTATCATCCCGGTTTAATATAGAGAAAGCTAGTACATTTATCAAATTTGACAAACTAGCCTCAGGGTGTGCTACCCTTGATAGTGGCAAAAATGTAGGCTTCTTAGAAAATAATGATATGAGAAACACTACTGAAAATATCACTAAAAATGCTACTGAAAACATCTATAAACATACCACTAAAGGTGTGGAGGATATTATTGAAGGTATCCTAGAAGTGCCCAAATAATCAGAAAGTTTGAAAGAGAAAGAACTACTCAAGAAAAATAAGGCAGCTCAAATAGAGACTTTTCCAACTATTAATAAAGAGACTTTCCTAACTTTAAGTATTTTGATTCTTATCCTACATTTAGAGTTAGAAAAGGTACTACTTGTGTTTTATTGAATCTCTTATAGGTAAAAGTTTCACGGGTATAAAATTTATTTAGTAAGTTATATATATTAGTTGTTGTAGTGAAATCATTGAAGGGGTGGAGTAGCTGAGTAGTTGAAGAGGGACTCGTGTTTGACTCCTGGGAGCTATAGAGGATGAGGTTTTTATTTTTCTTAGGTGTGTGAAATTATGAAAATGGCGTCCTGCCTTCTCCTTTAGAAATCGTACTCCTTCCTTAATTTCTTCTGATTTTTTGTGGCGACACAGATGGAGAGGGCAGCGAAGGAAGCTTCATGCTAGGGGAAAACATTGCCGTGTAACTAGACCTTGCTTCCGCCAGTATCTCTGATGTGTTGTGCCATCATCGTCAGCCATCTTCTTCCTCTTCTGGGCTATATTACTTCGTTATTTTGCTTTAGCCGAATGGTGAGAAAGATAGCAGTGGGAAGAGGAGCTCCACAGAACCCATTTCAATTCTACCCTTACACTGATTCTAGCTACTTCCATTATCCAGGCTGCTATTACCGTGCTTGTGCAGTCAATTGCTCGCCGTCGTTCTCTTTATTCTGCTCTGTATCTGTGTTATTAGGGACAAAGGCCGTGGAATTGGAAGCTCTCCTTCCTTCTTTCTCTGTTTAGCAGCCGTGTCTTGTTGCTCTGCTTTTGGGCGTCCCTAAATCCCTGCCGTCGTTGTGCGTGCTTCTTTGGCAAGTACTGTAACAAATCCCTAAATTTTCTATCTTCTTCCTTCTGAGGGTGGAAGAATTTTGAGTTAGAATTGCTGTGAGTTACAATTGATCTAAGAATTTTGAGTAAATGGGCATGTGCAGCTGCAGTTCTCTGTCTGTGAGAACTCACTTTTCCCCTGCTGTCGAGCCTATGTTATGTAGAAGGATGCAGATGGAATGTTGTTATGCTGCAGAATTCTTGTGAGCTTGAAGCTTGGGTAAGTGAATAATCTTAGTAGTAGTTTCTGTTAAACGGTTTAATGTGAAGTAGGATTGTTCTGTAGCGTTATTGTGGACAGAGGACACCGTGTGTATGTATATATATTACTGTCATGGTAGTTTAGAAACTTACTGCTGGTATGGTACGTGTTTGAGCCTATAGTGAATGGTGTTGGATAGCATATGTGTATATATATGTATGAGTTTGTACTGTTGTGTGATAGTGCTACAAGAAAGAAAAAGGAGACAGAAGCATGCCATCGTGTGTTGTGTTTGAATTGAATGGAAAAGGTGTATATATACATATATGTATAGCTTGCTGTGTTGGTTGATATATATATCTATAAATGATGATGTGATTCATTGTTCAGAAAATTGTGCTGCTATTCCAGAAGCTAGATAGCATATATATATATATATATGGTGATGCTGTTATGAATTAGAAAGAAGAAAGTAAGAAGAATAAAAGAAGAGGGGATTGCTGTTGATATTCAAATATGTGTGTGCGCGCGCGCGCTGTGTAATGGTAGAGGCAGTGGGAAATATGTGTGTATGTGTATGTGTGTTGGATTGCTCTGTGTTAGTTTATGCTTGCTGAAGGCATGGGTTGATATTTTGGTTCTATGGTTTGAGATTTTAATTATGGTTTGTATAATGTTGTTAGTGCTTATTGTTCTGAAAACCTATTGGCTAAACAGGGTCTTTAAATGGAATGAGCGATTATCGAAGGCTTCATGTATTTGAATCTGTTCTGGTTTGTTGTTTATATATGTGTGGTTAGTGATTTTGCCAATGAATTAGAATGGGGAGAATTGACTTTTATTGAATCTAAACCCCTCATTTTGATTAAGAATTTATAAAGATGGGAAACACTTCATCATTTTAACAAGGGTTGTTAGGAATTTTCAAAGGAATCAAGGTGACCTAATGCTAATGTAGTAGTATACTATAAGTGATCAATTTAGAAATGAATAAGTATTTGAATCAATTTAATTATGGCCAAGACATGGCACCGATGATGACTCTCTGATGGGTTATAGATTAAAGAAGCAATTGGTTGATGGTTTATGAGCTTATGTATTGAATCTTTGATTGAATGGGTGATGGTGTGTAATTAATTGAAATAATAGATTAAACATGATTTATTTCTGTCAACTTTAATTAGAAAGTTAATATATTATTTCGAGATATCAGGGAATTGAGAAGTAAAAATAATCGGAAATTGATTGGCTGGAAAGAGTAAAGATTTAGGAAAGTGGCAGGTGAGTGAATAATATCCCTTCAAAATAATATTTTTAATAAATAGTTATTTGATGAAGTATTGAATTTTAAATATGATTTATGAAAAGCAAATTCTATGAATTCATAGTTTTAATTGTTGGAAATGGTTTTCTTTCAATTGGTTTATAAAATGATTATGGTTATGTATGAAAATGGATGAAGACGTTTAAGAAAAAGACTTTGATAAATGTTATATTGAATTGATTTTCTTCATGAAATATTATTATGCAAATTTCATAATTTAGAAAATTGTTCCATATGCTTCCAATAAATCTCTTGATATTTGATTTTAAATGTTCATGATAGGGTTTTGAAATTCAAAGTATTCTTAGTGAAGGTTATTGCATTAGAAATTATTATAATTATTATATGTAAAATGGACCCCACGCATGTTGGAAATATTTTAGAAATGATATAATACAAAACGTTGGTTGCTAACAGCAGTACTGTTAGTCCTTGGTGCACCATGGTTAAACTCAAGCTCAATGGATATTCATAATTTTCATACTCGCATCAGTTATTTGTGGGAGTTATTCTCGCGCCAGTTATTCGTGAGATTTATTCTCGTGCCTGTTATTTGTGGGTGTCGTACCCTCGTGGACTGTGTGTCCACACCTGTTTCATGGCTTCAAGCCGCGCTGGATTGATTAGTTGCCCTCGTAGACTGTGTGTCCACACCTGCTTTATGGCCTCGAGCTACGCTTGGTTATTTACCCTAATGGACTGTATATCCACACCTATTTTTGTGATTTTAGCCACGCCGGATTGGTTAGTTACCCTCGTGGACTGTTTCCACGTTTGTCTTCGTTTTGTTGAAGTCCTACGAAAAAATGATGGTTTTAAAAAGGATTGCTTTTAAATGGTTTTCCTGAAATCAAATATTTACTAAAATATTTGTATCGACTTACAAAGTGTTATAAATTACATTTAAACATGTTAAACTGTTTACTTTCGCATTTTAAATTATATTTTTAGAACATTATTCACCAGTACATTATTTGGCTTCAGATAGTGGAGTTGACTCTACTCTTCTAGATGAGCAGTGAAAAGCCTAACGTTCGATCCGAAACGCTGATTTTGACAATCTCCTTTTTGATGTAATTATCATTTATAAAAGACTTGTATTGTTTTGATGAAAGGATAGACACTCCACATAGTCTATAGAGAAGATTCTGGTTATTTGGAAAAATGTTACAAAAGATTTGAACGTTTGCAGTATGTTGTAGGATTGTCGGGAGATTAGTTATACAACGATGATATTGCTGAAATTTCTACAGAGGATTTGCCTTTGATTTTAAATTGTAATAGATTATGATTTTCGTTTCAAACATTTTAATTAAGGTTTTAGGCTTAAGGAATATGAATTTATTCATATTCTGTGCCGGTCATGGCTCAAATTTTGGGATGTGACATATCTCACTTAGGAGAATTGTATGGTGATCACCATACTCCCTATCTTGTGGCTCCTCCACAAATTGATACAGAGCCACCACCCTAAACGACTAGAGAAAGTTGTGTAGAGAATATACACTTACATGAGAGCATGTTCATCATCGTAGATGATAATTTTAATTTTAAAACCTTTACGTGGCATAAAGGCACTAGGTTGTCTCTTTCATTATCTTATCCTTCTATATATTTTAATATTTATTGTTTGAGATAAGTATGGGGAAAGGACAATCTCAATAGTAAAAAGTAGATTTATTGCTTTATGCCTTTTAACAATTTTCTAAAATATGTTGTATTTTAAATATTTCTTAGTTTTAAGTTTAGTTTTTCTTTGAATAAAATATCATCTCTTTAGCACATGATTATTTAACCATATTCCCTTCTTCCTTTATTATATACTTTAGTGTTGCATTGAGGACAACACATGATTTAAGTGTATGGGAGAGAATGAATTTGATTGAATGTTTTATTAAGTTATTGAAAATGCCTATTTTTCAAAAAAAATTCACGCTTATGCTTTTGAACACTCATGCTTTATGAAACATCCTACTTTTACCACCTCAGAGCATAGATTTAGAAGTGTATTTGATTAGCAAAAGCATTACATTAGTCCAAAAATTAAAATTTTAAAACTTACTTAGTGGGTATTATTCATTTGGTAATTTCTAGATTTACAGTCCAACTTTAAAAATTCATAACTAATTGTAGAAATATTGTATGGAGGTGACCCAAATTTATAATTGAAGATATTTCATAGCTCTTTAAGGAAAAAAAATATAAATTTGGACATTTACTTTTCCAATTGATGCAGTTAAATTGTTAATTTTTACTGTTCATATGGCAAATTCTGGAATTTTCAGATTCTGTCTCTTGACTTTGAAAATTCATTTCTCTTGATATACACATCTAAATGAGGCGTGCTACCTATTCATTTAAAGATCCAGATGTTTGCTACATGATTATAAAATTTCATGAAATAATTCCTTCATTTGCTAGATCAAACTGAAGCCACAATAAAACTGCTTCAAGACCTACGTTTTTACCATTTTAGTTTCCTTTCTTTTACTTTCAATAATTGTTCCAGCATGCATAAACTATCTCTTTTACCTTTCATGCATTCATATACATTATGGGGTTATGCCATAATTCTTTCATATATTTTCTTTATATATAATGGATATTACATAACATTACATAAAAAGGCTAATATACATGCATGCCATCACTTGTCTACTCTTCCTCTTCCATTCCTTAGCTCATGTACCAAACATGATTCTTCTATCATGAATAACCTATTATGGTTGATTATGGGAGGGTGAGGTTCTAGGAAATCTAAGTAGCAAATATTACCACTTAAATATGCAAGATAGATGCTAATGCATGATATGTAATTTCATTAAATTTTCTTTAATTAGTGACATGTCATCATGTTATATACTTTTGTATAAAAGTGCATGGCCATGGAAAACATGTGATTCACAATATATTCAACATTATTTATCATGTCACACCATCATTCAAATATCATGTATATGTCAACATATAAGCATACCATATCAAGCACATAAAGAGGTAAGTTCACTACCTTGCATTTAAGCTTTTCTCTTGATATTTTGCACTTGCTCCCTAGCTTTCCAACCATGAAGCCTTTTGGTCAGTCACTTCCCAATATCTTCTTGGATATTTCAAAGTCCTAAATACATTCATATTCATCACATAACTCATTAGGACCACGAACTCCAACAATGTTCAAGACTATCCTTGATAAATTCTTAACTCTTTATTAACATAACTTTCTCTAGTCTTCACTAATTAACTTGACCCTTGAACTAATTGATATCTTGACTTTACCCTACACAATTTCATCATTTGAATCCACTTATGAGTTTAAAATCATGAAATTCCAGCTCCTATCACTGTTCTGTATAGAATTACATAACACCATCTTTTCTTTCAAAAATTCCCATTTTGATTCTAATGCTTCCCATACTTGTTTCTCCACTTTAACCCACACAAATTTTCATTTTAAAACCATTAAAAGCATCAAAATTATGAAATTTTAATCACTATTCATACGAGTGAATAGTAATAGAGAAGAACTTCAAAAATTACAACTTGAAATTCCAATGCTTCTAAGGTTCAAAACCTATCCAATCTTACATAAAATCATCATATAAATTCAATGGAAATATTAGATAATTTAAATTTCATTTCCTTCCATCATGAATAGTACAAACCAAAATGGCTCAACCATGGCAAAGTCAAGAATATCAACTTAATTCAACAACCAATCACTTAATTAGTTTATTTAAACTTCAATAATATATTTTTAACTTTAATTTCTTCTTTTTCCTTTCATCTAAGGTTTTTGGACAGTATACCACCTTAGGAAAAACTCAAATTTCTTCCATAAAAACCCTAAGTTCAAGCTCCCAAATCAAAGGAAAATAAGTTAGGATAGATTGCTTACCTTTAATCTCTAATTTGCTTGAACTTTGGTACTTTGAATCTTCTTTGTCTTAGATTGAGTTTTCATTTTGCAAGAGGTTCCCCAAGGTTTTCATGCTCCATGGTTTTGCATTAGATTTTTGTGGGTGCCAAATCCCATAGAAAATCAATGGCCAAGATTACTTTGTACACTGTTTGATATAATGGCTCACATTTAATTTTGGATTTAACTTTTTTAAAAAGATAATTATGACATCATCCATGAAATCATCAAGGGACAACTCATAGGGCATGTGACGCCATTACAAAGGGAGAAGCTTCTGGAAAAAATCCAGTCTAATCCGATATCGGGTCAGTTCAATTTCCTAAAAATCAGACTGTTTTATAAATCTAATTTTTTTGAGATTTCATAATATGTTTTCTGACTTTAAATCTAATATCCGGATTCTTCTTGCCATTGACATTCTTGTACTGGGTGAAAACTTAATTCTAGATTCCTTGGCAACTGACTGAAATGCCCTTAGTTCACTATCTTGCACTATATTAATCCTAAATGCATAATTATTATTTTACACCTCTTTACTTCTTATCAGGGCATATAGTGACACTAACTAATCACTCCTGTACTTGCTTGGACATTTTTTACCTTTCCAAATGACCAAAATGCCCTTCGTCTAACTCTGACTCAATGACACAATATAGTGGCATACCTTCAGTGATATTTTCTTGATTTTATATTTTCCTGGTCCTTATTAGCGATGGCCTACATACTTATCTAAAAATATCATTGGGCCTATAAGGCACTATTTTAGGCACTTTACATGATCCACTGTCTTCATGGGCTCAATTCCCGAGAAATTTTCCTGAAATATATTTATTGGGTGTTTTAATCTACTGTAAATTTCATAATAAATTCTACAGAATTTCTTTTTAAGCTCTGTCAGTTTTAGAAATTCTTATATTAATTATAGGAATTTACTATCAAATTATATCTCATTCTGAGATCCAAAGGATATTGTATTAATTTCATTTTCTTCATAAATTAATATAAATTGTTTGAGACCTCATAGCAAAATTCTGTGTTACGTTAAACTGATCAGAATAAATTTTTTTTATTTACTAAGAAAATTTGGAACTAATCTGATTCTGGACATTTTTGGGCCTTTTCTAACTCAACATTCAATAATTACCATTATGTCCCATAACTTTTAAAAATTATACTTTAGGCCCTCAACTTTTTATAATTACACTTAATGGCCCAAAGCTTTTGTCTACTTTAATTTTTCACCATAGAACTTTTAAATTTTTCATTTTAGTCCCTCTCTTTATACCTTTGTCTAATCATTGTTTTTCCTTTCTATTCATCATCACAATCTTTTCTAAACATTTTTCCACTATTAGTATTATACAAATAGAAAAAAATTGGAATATAACATTTTAAATTAAAATATAATCTTGATTACACATATACAAGTATAAATCTTTCAAGTCCATTGTTGATTGTAATAATTCAGTTAGTCAATCTTCTTAGAGTTATCCTAGAAATAGATAATGTAATGCATTGAGAATAGTTGAAGTCTTCAGTTAGGCTTTATGAATAGGAATGAAGAGAGATAGTTCTATTAGAAGGATTCTCAGCATTAAATTCCTAAATTTAGTGAGTACCTTTTACACTAGTTTCTCTTCAGAACTTGTCTTAATTCTTTTATCTGTTGTCTAACTCATGTGCAACTTTTTAAAATGATTAAGGCCATCATATTCTAAAGCCCTTTTATCCCAAACACAAGCCAGTTACATATTATATCTGTAGTCACCCTATTTGAGCCCATCACTTTTCTTTTTCTATAATTTTTATAAAAGTCACATATGCATGAACATCTTTTTTAAATAAAATTTTTATCCATGTCAAAAAATTATTATTATTGTGATGTTGCACTATATCTTTTATATACAAGGTAAAAAAAAAGAAGAGAAAAGCATGTTGCACAAAAAAAATATAGTGCAAGAAAAATACAAGAAAAAATAGAGAAAGTGAAGAAAAAACAAGAAAATGAAAAAAAGAATAAAAAGAGAGAGAGAGAAATGAAGAATGCACTATTATTAGTTCTTGTTAGCACAATTACCACCTCTACGTCTCTTATGACATGAATTCATGCTATATATTCATTATTAAATACATATACTACTTTATATTCTTCATATTCCGTTCCACGTGGCTTATTTCCAACATTACAAGTCTATAAAGTCTTATTGATTAAAGAATGCAAATGTAACTGAAGGTAGAGTCTAGTATCTCCCTGAGTGTACTCTCTTCTATGGTAGGGTCTAGTATATGCAGGCTTAAGTGAAAGACCCCTAAAAGGTGAGATGACCAAAATAATTATCTCCTTGAGTGTACTCTCTTCTATCATATTCCTCTGTCTTAATTGTGTTTATAGAGATTGATCACATTGCATTTGTTATTTTGTGACCATGACTGACTTGAAGTATTTGATTGATTTGATTATTACTTTCGTGCTCAAACTTGTTTAACTCCTTTACTTATTTTCAGTATTTATCTGGATGTTCTTCATTACTTTGCTCAGAAGTACAAAGGTTTAAGTATAGGGAAATTTGATGAATCCCTATTTTATTATATTATGTTGTTTTCTATCTATTTGAAGGAATTTATCACGTTTAATGGATATTATTGTGGTTATTTTGTGCTTTAATTAATTATATGAATTAAATGATTAAAAATTTCATTTTTTATTGATTATATTATTTCTCTTAATTAAATTAATTTGCATGAAGGTATTTTGCTTTTATGAATTTCAAAAAATTAGGAAAAATAAATAAATGATGACTATGGCCAATGTCAACTACTATAAAATTATATTATATTATATCCATGAGGAAGGATACTATTAATATAATATAATATTAATATTATATTGTATTATATTAATTCAATATTATTTGAATTGATTCAAAGGATAATGATAAATGTGTTATCTTTTCATATTTTATTATTAATTCTTTTATTTCTTTTATCCTATTACCTTTTATTTAAATTTTTATAGGATATTTGAGTTAAAAAATCTTATCTTTAGAGATAGTGGAAAAGATGATAGCTTCAAAAAGGTACTGAAAATAAATGGAGATTATTATTATCTTTTGAAGAGTCAATATGTGAAGAGATCCATATTAACATGATTTACTCTTAAAAGCCATGTAAAGGACCTCAAGACTCCTCCATTCAACACACCAATCACCACCATCACAATCATATTCTTCATCCCTTTCACAATTTCATCCCTTTCCTTCTGAGTTCTTGAGGAGAGATATAATATCTTGAGTTCCTATACTTTAGAGTTAGGAGTTGAACAATTTTATATTTTGATCTTTTTCTTTGTACAAATTTATGACTTCTTAGATATAGATTTTGAGATTTGTATATGCTAGACCTAAGGTTTCGATAGAGACACATTTGTGATCAAACACATGTGATTTGTTATTTCAATTTATGATTTGATGTTATTCATTTAATATCTTTAGTTTTCTCTTATAATTATTCATGTTAGATTCACAAGTTTAATTATAGGATTTTCGATTGAATATCCATATTAAAAGAACAAATCATTTAATATTTAATTTATCACACACTAAGTGGATCTTTACTAATTATTCTTGATACAATTGTATGCTAGATTTAGGTATAATTGTGGATTTTATGATTATGATTATGACCATTGTCTAGAATTTTGCATATTAAAAATTTAGTATATATAATTGTTATAACTCTAATATATTATTAAACGATAATAGCTATACATCATTCTTTGAGAATACTATTCTTATTGGTGATATTCTCCATACTATTACTTTTATTTTATTGTTATCTCCTTTTAAAAATTATTAATTAAGTTATCTTCTACTACTCTTCCTTCTCACACTTAGTATAATATAGAGTTAAGCCACGCATTAACTCTACATAAAAAATACAATATAGGTTGACATCTATACTATATAGAGATTAATTTAGTAAATAATTTAAGTGTTAGCTACATGCGACATCAGAGGCTTCGATCATCTTCTTCTCCATAGACAGTGAAAGGGAGTGATGAAGGAGGGAACTCCAGGTCACTGCTGCCACTTTCTTCTTCATTTTCTGGTGAGCTCTACGGAGATAACAGTAAAGGGAGAAATAATTTGCTATTTCTGCTTCTGGTCTTCTTCTTCTTGGACGGAGCTGTCGCTCCTCTTCAAAAGAGGAGTACACCTTCATTTCATTACCATCTTCACCCTCCGTTTGCATTCCATCAGTGATCTCTTCTTCTTCTCCTCCTCTTTTTTCCCCTTTGCTTTATTTTCAGAGATACCTCAACGATATAGGGGAGGATCCAAACGGAAAAGTGGGAGGGGAGATGCCATAGTGGAAAACGAGTTGGTTTGAGAAATGGGATTTGATTTGAAGTTGGAGGCACTCAAAGCAGAAATCATGTGCCTCCATTGAGGCTCCCTCCTCCATCGCTTCAAAGACTCAAGAAGTTCCCTCCATTTTCACTCTCATGTGCTTTTTAATTCTGGAACCACCACAGCAACAAATGTTCACTCGATGGAGTTGTGAGCGAGTGCGCGATGGAGATAGGAGTGTGATTGAAAGGGAGAAAACGGAGGTTAACCTCCATCAATCTGTGTGGTGATTGCACCAAAAAATTATTTTAAGGTACTAATTGTATCCTTTAAATAGTTTAGGGTACTAATTATATTGTGAAAATTATTTCGGGGGTTTTTGGTGAACTTAACCCTTTAATATTTTTGTTTGAAGTTATAATTCACCTGTAGAGAAACCTAACATTTAACTTACTCAATTCACTCACACAATAATTTAATCCTAAAGTTCTGGCAAAAAAATAATTTAATCCTAAAGGATTAAAAAAAATGCAATTATCGTTTTGATTGCCCAGACAAAAAAAGATGGTTTCGATTACTTTTTCCCCTGTTTTTTTTTTAAAGATTCAATACTTTATACAGTAAATTAGAAAAGAGAATAAATAAATAAATAAAACGATTGAATTTCAGGAAATTCATAATATATATTTTTTAGTTGTAAGATCGTTTTTTATACACAGAACAACAAACATGAAGCATTATACAAAGGAAAAGCAACAGACCAAGTATATGAAGCACACATAAACTGAGATACATAAATCCGTAAAATCATCATGAAGTTATTTTCAAGCATATTTTTTTCTTAATAGAAAGTTTTGATGAGCAAAAATAATCGTTCTCATTAATGAATTATATTAGCGTAAGATTAGAGAGAACTTACCTGATGAGGTTGAACAAATTCTTTATCTATGTTTAGCTGAGTATGGAATGGTGACACTTAGATATCTATCCAACCTCTTATAGAATTTTTAAACTCGAGTAATGTGACACAATTTATCTAAAAGATATATTTTGAATCATCTTCTTTCCTAACAAAGTTTATTGCAATCTAATCTAAGAAATTTTAGATATTTAAAAATAATTTATTCTATACATTATATATATATATTCAACAAGAAGATTGATATTTTAATGGTTGAGAATTAATCTTCTAATCTCTAAGATCCTGTCTAAGATGTTCATACCACTAATTTTTTCTAAAAACTTACTTTGGCATCTCTAGTTATGTTGCCTTTGAGATCTAAAACTCATTAACTTCTAGACTAAATTAGATTATTCAAGTGAAAGACTTAAACTCTTGGACCAAGGTCAGATTCCTTTATGATACATATGATCCTCTATAAGAGACAAGTGTAGAGCATAATAGAATATATGTGGAATTTTAACAAGGATAAAGAAAGATAAAGCTTTCAGAAGAGAGAAAACTTAGAAGGAAGACATTTTTCTATTTCACAATGATATTTTACAATGTGAAGTCTCGATGATCTCCAAGGTAGAATGGAGACTCATTATATAGAGATTCTGGCTTACAATAAGACAAAGACTCATTATGATATATGAGCTAGAAAGCAATAAAGCAACATGCTTTAGACAAAGATGGCAAGGCTGATTACAAACAAACAAATTACTTTAATAAAGTAAGCACACGGGAATCTCCTTTATTAAAGTTGAACAAACAGCAAGTCTTGTTAGTAAGCATGATGAGCAGGAGAATCTTTTAGTCATAGATAGGTTCATGGTCATCATCTGGATCCATATTGGAGTATTATGATTAAATCCTTCATATGGATCTAGAGGATTTGTTAGTGCTGCTTCCAAATCTGGAGAGAGGGGTCTACCCCATGGTTCTTGTGACAAAAGGCCACTCCAAGGGTATGAGTCTTGAGACAAAGAGATAGCTGGCTCTACTATAAATGAGCTAGGTAATAATTGTAACTCAGTTAGAGGTCTTAATGATCTTCTTGGCCTAGAAGTAGATTGATTAAAATCCAAATGTTGTAATGTAGCTAGACTGAATTCTTTATTCCTTGGTCTCCTATACCAATTCTGAATATCTGGAGTGATAAAAGCTTAATTGGGAATAGGACCTAAAGAGGTGCATGATAATCGAGGATTTTCTTTAGGGTAATTGTTCATATTAATAATAAAGAGTTTTAAATTGGAAAAGAAAATCTCTCTATAGCGAGGCTAATTTGTTTGTGTTTGCCAAAGGTAAGTCTGATTAAGGGTGTATAGCTTCCCTTAAAAGTCCATGCTATATGGCCTATGAACTGTAGAGAAACACTAGTATTTTTTATGCTAGACTTCTGGAAGTTCCCAAAAACGATGCTGTTGAATTACTTTTTCTAACTGAGTTCTCCATACAGGAAGAGGGAAAAACCATTGGAGGACAGTCCACACACATGATCATTTATTTTGACTATCACAAAGGTAATGGGAAACTCTTAAAGGTGAAAGGGTTATGATATAAACATAAACAGCTAAAAGGGATGAAAGGTATCACTTTAACTCTTCAGGAATTGGGCTAGCTATGAAGGGCATTGTTAAGTAAGGTTTCTCCATATTGAAATGATCAATAGATGAAGTGACAGGGTGATTGGTAAGTAGGAGATAAAGCCAATAGAAAAGATTCCTTTTGGCTATCTATTGTATTTGTTCCACAATAGTAGGGATCTCACCAGGTGGAAAATCATGGTGTTTGGAGGTGAAGTAGGAGAATTTAGGGAAAAGAAGACGATCCATCATGAGAATGTATCTAGGACCAAAAAGGGTAAAGAGTTGGCTTTTTGAGATTTGGAAAGATAATCAACTATAATATTTTGGTGGCCTTTGTTATGACTGACTGTGAATTTATAGAGAGAAAACTAATTTTTCCATTTGAGAAGTTGAGAGTGTGGTAAAATCTTTTTCTTTGTATCCAACATTGATGGGAAAGTTGTATTGTCCATTTTCACACTAAATTCATATAAACTTAAGTAGAAGCTGAATTTCTCTATGCCTTTTTTGACTACCAGAATTTCTTTGTAGGTAGCATGGTAGTGATTTTAATATTCTTTGAATTGTCCACTGACATGGGCAAAATAATATTTTTTCTCATTTGCTTCTTCAAGAAGTATAGCTCTCTAATAATATTCACTTGCATCAATCTACAGTATTCATTGTCTTGTTCCCAAAATCTTTAATGGTGGGGGTGTGTGTGAAATTCTTTTCAGTATCTAGACAACTGTAGTCTATTAAGGTCCCCAAGGTGGGGGATTCCTTTTTTAATAACTTTGACATATGGCTAGTATGATAGAGTCACCTTAGGAATAAAGTCATGCAGATAATTAACAATGCCTATAAATTGCTATTTTGCTTTACTGACAAGTTGTTGTCTGAAAAGTTAAACAATTATTGGAAAAGGTGTGAACCCAGTTGAAAGAAACCGTCATAAAAACTCTTCCCAAGAAAATCTATTCAGGCTTGGGCAGTATATCATTTCTTGGAAAACAACATAATTCCATGGGCTTCAACAATATCAGCAAATTGGGCCAATAATTTCTTATGACTTTATTCATCTTTTGAATAGAGCAATATGTCATATATGTAGACAAGTGTGGAGTGCAGAATAGGCTCAAATTTTTTTATCATAACTCTTTGAAAAAGGGATTTAGCTACCTTTAATTTAAAGGGTATGATAGTCCATTGATACTGAGCATCTGGTATACAAAAAGTCATATTATATCTATCTTTTGGTTGGATTCCTTTCTGCTAGAATCCTACTTTGAGATCAAACTTTGAGAAGATTTTTTGCATCAACCAGTCTTGAGGCTAATGTATTCATCTTAGGAAGAGGAAACTTATAATCTTGTAAAAAGAGATTAAGAGGTTTATAATCAATCACCAATCTCTATTTTCTTCATATTTTGTCTCCACATAAAAAGCTTGGCAAACCCAATTTGACTCTGTGGGCTCAATAAGACCTTAGTCTAATAGAGAAGCATATTCTTGTTTGGCAAGAACTAGGTTATCTGGATTCATCCCTGAATGGGTTGCTTTTGTAAGATTGACATCTTCATTCTTCTTAAATGGTAACTTCACAAATAATTCTTCCTTTTTCCAAAGATGATGAGGATATTGAAACTGATCGTGACTATCAGAACATAGGTGAGAAGTCTATCTCTAATATTTTTGTATCCATTAGGAGCTTGATTGATCTTAAGAATGCTTGGTTTATGAATATAAGGACTAAAGAACTTTTTAAACCTTAATCCTTGTGCTGAAATAGGCAATCTTGTTATTTTATATAATGCATCGAACTCAAAAAGTATATTTTTTCAGGAAGATAACTTTGAAGTACTTTGATCCATGTAATTCAGCCAGAAAAAAGCTCAATTCCAATATTCTTTCTGGAAATAAGCTCAATATGAAAGGGTTCATGATTTACTGTGAAAAATGGTTCATGAAAAAACATCCACATGTCATTGGGAGGATGTGAGGCTTAATAATAGTGGCACAAGATCTTGTATCAACCATAGTAATGGCTTTGATTGGTTTATCATATTTGGATAAAAAGGTCTTGTCTTCAACATGGGACCTTGGTGCTTTATCTATCTAGGGAATTCTAATGGACCCAAATGATCCATGAATTGGTTCTTTAGAAATCTTTGAGATTGTTTTATCTATCTACCCTTATGAGATTTGTATGTTGAGAAATGGGACTTCTTTTTATTGAACAGTGGCATTTAGCTCAGTCTTTGTATTTAACCTTTAGATAAGATTTGCTACAAGCTAACTTGACCTTTAAACTTTCTTTCATCATAGATTTGAAAAAAATTTGTTGGTCAAACATCTTGTAAAGAATGGCTAAAGATAACTGATAGATTTCTCCAAGAGTAATCTACTTACTTCTTTGTTGAAGGAAGAAATCATCATATGTAGCTTTGGCTATAATTCATCTAGGAGAGAGGCAATAAGAATATGCCTGAGATTAGGAGTTTTTGGTCCTCCCAGTGGATAATATTTTTTAATCATCCTGATGTAATATTTTTGTAAATCATGTCAATTCAAAAAACAACACTTCATTTCAAAGTATTCTTGAGAATTTCATTTCTGAATGACATGGAAATCTCCAAGGAATTCTTGATGAAGGGCTCCAAGAAATGCTCCTAGACTTGCAAATCTGATTAGTTTATGGTACTCACTTAACTGGGTAAATCATTCTCTCAAGTTACGAGTTATCTGAGAAATAAATTATGTGAGAATTTGTTACAAGGTAAGATTTGAATTTATTATATGAGAATCAATCCATGCCCCAAACTCATGTAAGCGGTCACTCCACTTAGATGGTGGAATATCATCAAAAGTAAACTAAGAATTATACTTCTTGGCTTTGAATAGTACAGACCTGGATTCTTTTGTTCTTTCTTCTACTTCATCTTCTTTAAAGGAAGGATCATCCACTATAGGAGCATGTGAAGACTCTATTGTTTGAGGATTTGGATTTACCATAGCAATGGTAGATATATAAGCATAATATTGTTCCTCACTGGAGAATTCTGAAATAGTAGTTGAATCTTCTGTAGAAAAATATTCTTTAGGAGTTGAAGATTTTGGGTTTAGTCTCATCGGGCACAAGATGTGATCTTAGTAGAATTATCCTCAAGAAGAGGTTGATATTTATTTCTGTAGAGTGTACCAGTGGTATTCAAAGTGCTAGGCTATCCCATAAGATTTTTCCCTCAGTCAGTAGGTGGAAAGTAGTTCTGGTAGTTGGGGTGAAGAGATGGGTTTACAAATTTGTATGGAGGAAAAAGGTAGTCTTTTAGCTTCTACAGAGGGTTTAATATATGAGAATGTAAGACCTGTATACCTGGGAGGTATACAACTGATGGAGTAACTGGTGTGGGTGGAGGTATGTATAGTGGATTGATGGCCAGTATAAGAAACTTATTTGTTTAGAAGGCTTTTTTAGCTTTGAAAGGTTAATTAAAATGTCTGCTAAATGATAAGTAGAATGGAATACTTGATTATAATCAGTAGGTGTTGGTGTTGGGGAAGTCACTGGAGAATATATTGGATCAACTGATGCATATAATGGTGCATATGAGGTACGAGGATCAACTGTAGATGGTGATGGAGGAAACTTTTGCTGTATGGGCATGTATGCTTCTATTTGCTTGATCTATTCTCTAATCTGTTGTAACTCTTGTTCCTTTTTTGTGAAATTGTGGTCCAGAGTATCTTTGATCTATATATCTCCTTAGGTCTGTATCAAGTTGTTGAGCTTGTGAAGTAAGCCTTGAATAGAGCTTATTAACTTCTTTAGTTAATGAATAAACCTGGAGAGATAAATCTTCTGTCGTCAAGGTAATATAATCCAATTTGGAGTCAATTTGATACAAGAATTTGTTTTGACAAATAACATTATTTATATGCAAATTTAAAGTTACTTCAACTGGTGTGATTGACTTATATCCTTGAGGTGTACTTCAGTACCCTTGATATATGGATGCCTAGTCACTTGAGTACTTTTATTGATGCTTTCCTCAAGATAAGGGAATTGATCTTCTTAAGGACTTAGACTTGGATTTAACTAGGGGTGTTCAATATGCCCAGTGCCCGGTATGCCCGCCCGTGCCCGGAGAAAAATAGCCCTGTCCAACCCAAGAAAATTGGCCCGAAATGCAATTGGGCAAGTTTGGGCCGGGCTAAATGTCGGGCAGGGCAGGGCATCGGGCAGGGTATGTCGCCCTGCCCATTTTAGCCCAGCCCGATATTTTTTTTAATTGTTAATACCTATCAGACTATCAGTGAGTGTGAGTCAGTGACCGTGAGGCGTGAGGCGTGCCGCATGAGATGAGATGCCCTAATTCCTATTTCCTAAACATTCAGATTCAGCAGCTCAAGTTTAGAGTTTAGATTCACAGTGAGCGAGTAGCGACAGTCGACTACCAATAGAGTGTAGCGACAACTGACTGTCTCCGCAGAATGTAGCGACGCTTATTCAGATCTGCCTTCAGTTTTTGAAATTCCAGCAGGTGTGTTCTTCTTTCTTGACTGCACACCCATAATATGTGAGTTGTTTTTGAAATGTAATCTGCAATATGTGAGTTGGCGAGTTGCTATTCAACATAGCTCACTCAGCCACTGTTCTCTCTGTATTGCCCTGTTCATGCGTATGGATCTTGAGGTACATGATAGCTTAGTTTCTTAACCTCTTGATGCGCCCCTATTCTCTGTTAAGCAATCATGGCCTCAGTATCTTTTGCACCACCATCAAGCAATGGTTTGAGTTTTAAATCCAATTTTTTTGATTTTTTTCCTAGTTTGAAGGTGGCACGAACTGGGTGCATAACACTTATTCGGAAGTCAGGTGTAGACTCTAGGTACTTGTGTGGATATTCTTTTCCTTTATAAACCATATCCCCAGTTGGAGTTTTTAGGCAAGCTTATGGTCAATGTTTGGATAGTGTATGAGGCTATGAGCGTTCTCTTTTGCGTGAATGGTTTTGTTTATTTGAAGTTTACTGTTGATATGAGACTTTTGTAGGAAATCTATGAAGTGTTTTTATAATATTAATGGGGATTTGCTTGCCCTAATTTTTGTGGCTTAGTTCATCTAAACTTAAGATGCAAAAAAAAAACTAACTTGTTATTTCATTTGGGATTCAATTGAATAGGTTGGTTGATTTCATTGAGTTGAAAAATTATTACTGTTATACGAAGGAGGAGTATTATTTTTCAAAAAACTTGACTCTTTAATTGCTTTTTGCCCAAGCTTGTAATCTACTCCTTTAGTCACTAAGGACTTGATTACACAGTATAGGCTTCCTTTTATAAATCCCTGGCACCTGTATAGGCAGGCAAGACTCTCAAATATATTTAGAAAGACTCTCAATAGACTTAATACTTTTGAGGCACCTGTGAATCTGTGATGACTTTAGAAAGACTTAACACTTTCCCACCAACTAAAAAATTGGATCCTTCTTGTTCACAAGATTTAGCTTCAATCACAGGAGATGAACTAGCTTCATATATATGTAAACGAGAATAATCTAGAACATCATGACAGCTCCCTAAAGAATTAATAAATGAAGAGGTATTAGTAATGTAGTTGGTAGCTACTTACCAATTATTAAAATAACTCAGGTTCTTAAATGACAAAGTAAATTTTGGAAAATCGCAAAAACCAACGTCATTGGAAATGAAAAATCCTTTAGTGGATGATTAATATGATTCAATAAGATATTATTCTAGCAAATTCTTTTCAAAATCTTTACCAATATTATCTTATATTTGCAGAGATTAGATTTCAACATAGAAATGGCAGCAAATATATATGCATTGATTGCATTCTCTCTGCTCATTGACTATATATGCATTGAATGGTCGGCTAATTCTGAGGTTTCTATGGCTAATTTCAGGTTGAATATACTTTTTTTACATGGGTGATCAAGCTTCTAAAGTATCATCATCCTCTCTTGAAGATGCTTCAACTTCAACCAGTTTTAAAACTTCTATTGAACCAACCCCTAGTCCTGTCCATAATGAACCTAGTTCAACTCTAAATCCTGACCATACTCCTATGCCACCTCCACCTACCTCTCAATCTCTCCTTACCTATCTCCACCCTCCTACTTCCCAATCTTCCACTCCCACCAGCCAAACATAAACGGAAACTAGTGTGGAAGGTAGGGGTATAAAGAGAAAGGAAAGGGAACCCAAGCATACATCAGAAGTGTGGGAGCACTTTGTTAGATTGTCATTAGAAGAAACTAAAGGGGAGCACTTAACAGCTTGTAAGCATTGCCATATGACCTATAAGGCTTATCCAAATTGCCATGGGACACATTCTTTATTGAGGCATATCCCAAAGTGTAAAGAGAACCCAAACAAGGCTACTACAGATAGACGGCAATCTATGTTAAGTCTCTTGTCTGGGGGGTCAAGTAGTCAAGGAAGGTCGGTGGTGGCACATCTATATAATGAGAAGAGATATAGGAGAGCTTTAGTTGAATTTATTATATCCGATGAGCAACCATTCATAATTATTGAGAAGCCTGCATTTAAGAAATTACTGAATGAGTTTGAGCCCCACTTTCCAATCCCTTGAAGAATAACAATTAGAAGGGATGTGTGGCAGTTATATCTTGGAGAAGTTAAATTGTTGAAGAAGTTCTTACAGCAAAGTGCAAAGCGTGTTTGCCTTACCACATACTGCTAGACATCATGCCAAAATTTCAATTATATGTGTTTGACAGCACATTTTATTGATGAGGATTAGAAGCTTCACAAGAGGATCTTGAATTTTGTTATGATTGAAAATAATAGAGGTGATACTATAGGGAAAACTATTGAGCAATGCTTGTTGCAGTGGGGGATTGAAAATATCTTCACCATAACTATGGATAATGCCTCAGCTAATGACACGACGTTGGTATATCTGAAGAGGCGTTTAAGGAGTTGGAAGGGGTTACTTTGTGATGGAGATTATATACAATTAAGGTGTTGTGCCCATGTACTTAATTTGGTGGTTAATGAAGGGATCAAAGAGATGAAGGATAGCTTTGAAGCCATTCGAAGTGCTGTTAGATATGTTCGTTCTTCTCCTTCACGCTTCTTGAAATTCAAAACTTGGGCTGAAGCTGAAAAATAGAAACTAAAAGCCTTGTTTGTCTTGATGTAAATACTCGATGAAACTCATCATACTTGATGTTGGAAGCTGCGATGAAGTTTCAAAAAGTATTTGAGCGGATGCGTGATGAAGATAATGATTATATTTCCCACTTTAACTCCAGTGCTTCAAATTCTAGGCGTGGTGCTAGGCATGGCCAAGATGACTTCTCTGGTCCTATTGGTGATGATTGGGATAATGCTAAGATCTTCATCAAATTCTTGAAGGTATTTGATGACATTACTTTAAAATTTTCAAGCTCCCTTTCTGTAACTTCAAATGAATGTTTCCACCAGATTGCACGTGTTCATAAAATGTTACAAAAGAATATTATGAACATAGCTAATAGTTTTTTGGGAGACATGAGCATCAGTATGCAGGCAAAATATGACAAGTATTGGGGTCAAGCAGATAATATGAATCTGTTATTATTTGTGGCTGTAATTTTGGATCCTCGTTATAAACTAGCCTATGTCAATCATATGTTTGACGTCCTTTACATTGACCCCGAAGTATGTTCACTTATGAAGGAGAGGGTAAAAGATTGTTTGTATCGGTTGTTTGATGAGTACTCTTCAAGGGTTTCTATTGAATTAGGGACTGTTTCAGCAGGTGCAACTTCATTGCCTTCTTTTAATGATGATGATGATGATGATACTGAGGATCCAGGTCATAAGTGGTTAAAATCTATGAAAATAAGAACTTCTACAGATCCTCAAACTGAGTTAGATAGATATATTGTAACTGACTCAAGAGATGAAATCCCTTCTGCATCTGAGTTTGACATACTATTATGGTGGAAAGCTAATTCTCAAAAATATAAAATTCTCTCCCATATGGCATGAGATGTTTTAGCTATTCCAGTTTCTACAGTTGCTTCTGAGTCCGCCTTTAGGACTGGGGGACGTATAGTTGATCATTACAGGAGCTCTTTGACTTATAAAATGACAGAAGCACTAATTTGTAGCCAAAATTGGCTACAAGCTGGCCAATCTATCAATGATTTAGCTGACAAGCTTTGAGACTTCGATAATTTTGATGAAACAGAAAATATCATTCATCTTGCAGGTAATTTTTTATTTTCAAACTCATAAATTCCATTATATATTTTACTTCATAATATGTAACATTTTTTCTTTTATTTTTTCCTATAGATGCTACGCTTGGAAGGGAGAATATGATGACTACTGATGACTGAAGATCATTTTAATTGTAATAGATTTTAAAACTTTAATTATTATCTTATTGTCGCCTTGTTTTAAGTTGATTGTTGCTATTTTTAAGTCTTTAAGACATAAATATGGTATTATTTTATAAATTTATGATTGTAGATTTTTTTTCCTACCATATAAGCAGGACATCACTATTTGGGCATGCCCAGCCCGCCCATGCCCAGCCTGAATTAGTTAGGGCTTTTACCGGGTAGGGCCAGGCATCGGGCTGCAAAATGCAACCCATAGTTTTTTCGGGCAGGGCATCGGGCAGGGGGGTTGCCCTGCCCAGCCCTGCCCATGTACACCCCTAGATTTAACATGGCAATGCATGACTATGCTTGGAATGGGACTGGAGGGATTACTAGAATAACAGGAGGTGTCACTGGAATAGCAGGCTTCGGTTGTTTCTTCTAAGAGAAGATATTGGCGATTATGTCATCATGACTAAGTTCTTTCAGTATATCATACAGAGATAATTCTGAACTAGGAACTATAGAGTTGATATACCAGTTAACTCTGCATCTTAGTCTGTAGTCGTCATCATCATCATGATCTTTACGTCTTCATTGGTTGCAACAAGCAGAAGATGAATTCTTCTTTTTCTTTTTCTCCTTCTTAAGAGCATGTTGGAAATCTTCATTATCAGAAAGTTCTCAGAAGTGAGGCATATAGCATTCACAATCTGATTCACACATAGAATTATCAAGATCCCATATAAAATGTCTATTAATATGCGAGACATATATTGGTTTGGTATCTTAGGAAAACTCATATACAGGTGGGTACTCATCACTGGTATAAGCAGGAGAAATTGTAACAATAGTCCTGGAAGGATATGGACCTTCTGTGCATGGCTTTTAGAATATGATTCTAACTATACCATCTATCATTTTTGCAACTCCGGGTGGTGTTGTAGTATGAACGTCAGAAGGAGTAGAGTTGAACTCCAGTTCATAATTGGTGATCCACTCAAGTGGGATGATCTGGGCTAATTTTTCTTTGGGAATTTGTTTGGATATGTTGATTATGGCTAGGCCATGGTCATTGTATGTAAACATCAGAAAAGCATCCTGAGTATCTGTTGGGAATTGCGTATCCAAAGAATGATTATGGACTCTATAAACAAGCTAGTGGTGCAAGGTATCAACTATAGATTTAGGATCAAGCTCAGCTCCAACAATTTGAATTTGGCCTTTAATCCTTTGAGAGAAGGTCACATCAGAAAGCTTCATGTTGAAGTTTAGGGCTATGGTCAGAACAATACTCCCATTATTGAGAGAATTGACAAGAGCTCCAATAAGAGCATGTTGGTACTGTTTATAGGCTGTATCAAGTAGGGAAACTTCAGCATAAATAGGAAGGCATTTTCTACCATGAAGAGTCAGTACAAGACGTACAACTTCAAGATGGAGATAGGTATAACATTGATTAATATAGGAGTTGATGAGTGGTTGTAAAAGTTCTAAAGTGACATACTGTCTACTTGGAGTAGAAGGGATGCCACATTGATCCAATCTATAACTTTGAACAATCTCCTTAACAGGAGGGGAAGATCTAGAAATGAGATGGCGAATATTGCAAAAAGTGGAAGAGTGTTATCGTGGAATAGAGAAAAAGGGTTAATCGGGGGTAGCTTTATATCTCTGATCCGAGCTTCATCAGGTAGATAGGTAAATTCTATAAGATTTTCTATTCTATGGGAAAGGGTATGACATATGAATGAAGGTAATCTGTCTATGGATAGAGCATATGAGATTCTAGTAGGTTCAGATGAAGTAGAAGGTATTTTTTTTAACATTTTAGTAACAATTTATTAAGAAAAGCTATATCTAAACAATTTAGATGTTAATATAACGATTAAAAAATAAAGATGAGAGGAAGAGGATAGGAAAATAAGAGGAGATAATCATTTTCCCTCTATCTTTATATAGGTTTTAAATTATTTTTAAAAAAGAATAATGTTCTTTTAATTTTAAAAAAAATACATTTATGTCAAATTTAACCAATATTAATTATTTAAAAATAATTTATTCTATATATCTTAAATTGAAATTTAAGATTTTTAGTCTGATTTTATAATTTATCATATATTAAATCTAACGATTCATTTACTCGTTTTAACAATAGCATGCTTGAAAAACAAAATCTATGGCTTCCTGGACGTTGAAAAAAGCAAAAAAGAAAGAAAGAAAGAAAAAGAAATATGTTTATATGTCTCAAAGATTTACATACATGACATAACTTGTATTTTATTAAAAAGAAAATTAGTAAACAAAGATATTTTTTATTACTTATTTTTTAGGTGGATTGTATCTCAACTGGATATGCTCAAATAACGCCTTTGTACGTCTACAATTTTTGAGCCAAATTACCGAATTAGCGTCTGTTCTACTTCCAAATTAGAGTCGTGGAGATAGGGTTGCTTTGATTTGATTTATTTATCAAATTTTTATTAATGAAAACACTTGTTTTATATTTTTTAAGGATAAAGTATAATTCTTTATATTTGTATGAAGTTTTATTTTACTCACTTTAATTTTTAAAAAAAATAATTTAAATTATTTAAATTTAATATTGTTAACTTTATTAACAAAAAATGCTAATGTTTAATGTAAAATTTAAAATTTAAATAAAAGTATTATATTTAAAAGATTAAAATATAAATATATTTTGCCAATATTTAATTGTACAATTATCATTTTAAATTTATTGAGTCAACATTTTTCATGTATGAAATTAACAGTATTAAATTTAAATAATTAAAAGTATATTTTTTAAACTTAAAGAATTAAAATAAAATTTGATACAAATATAAAAGATTAAATATACACTTTAGCCTTCCACATAACTAAAAATAAAAACAGAAATAAACGTTGTTCTGATTGCTATATTTTTTTCAAAATATTTAACTAAAAATTAATTATTAAACAATTGTTTTTGTATTTTTTGTTTTTAAAATAAAAAATATCATATAAATAAGGAATCAAACCAGGCCTTAATGTCTCCTTATGCTTTTTAGTTTTTATTTTTTGTGGTGGATCAGTCTTATGGGCTTGTTCTACTCTTTTGAGAATTTTGTATTGGCCTTCAAAATTTTAGTGCCAGCATTTTTTTTATTAATGAAAATAACCGTGTTAAAGTTAGAGAACAAAAAAAAAATCACTTTATAAAAATTAAACAATCAAAATGAAATCTTATATGAAGTTAAAGGATTAGAGACACACTTTTCCCCTTTAATTTGTTAAAATTAAAGAAACATGTAAGAATTTAATGATTATTGGGAGATAATATCATGACTTAAGTCCATTATTTTGATTATGACCAATCTGAGTTCAAGTTGATCTCAATCTAGCTCACTAACAATTGAATTATCTTGTTTATTATGCATTTGAAAATATTATGGTTGAGGTGAATTGTTAATTGAAACCCACAAAGAACTAATTATCAAACAAGTGTTTTTTTTATTTCAAAAAATAAAATTATTCTAAGAATAGAAATAAAAAAAATGCCTTAATGTCTCAGGTATTTTAGTTTCAAATATTGGAAGGGTATCTATTTTTTCTAATTGTGGTTTTGTGGTGGATCAGTCTTTATGGGCTTGGTCTAGTCTTTTTGAGAGGTGCTAGAAGCTTCCTCTTTACCAATGGGGTTTGATATAAGAGAAATGGCCAATTCCTCCTAACATAGTAAACTTAAGTTTAAATCTTTATTAAAAAAGGTGCACATATTTAATGCTAAATAGGAGAATTTTTATGCTGAGAAAAAGAAAAAGAAAAACAAAGAAAATCTCCTTCACGGTCTTATTTGGAGCAATGACAATGATGTTCATAAAGTTGATTTCTAGAAGGATCCTTAACTACCAAATTTAACTGCCAAACTTTTGTATATTTTCTCAACTACCATGTGCTTCTTTTGCATGTTATTGTAAGGTTGTAGATTTTATTATTGATGGCAAATAATGGAATCCGACTACAATACACCATTTGCTTGCTGACCAATAGAAAATATGCATTCGTTTTATTTAAAGGTAGAAGTATTCACGGGACAACTAACTTGAACCCTTAATATATTAGGTTAGAAGTATGGGTGTTCATGGAATGGGAGTAGGACTGATTAGTCTAAACCCCTACTTGATGCTTGGCCTAATCAACACTTGAGATTGGCGAGCAACACTAGGTTGGACTGAATTTAAAATATTTGTAAAAAATAAATATTAATTTTTATTAGCAAAAATATAATTAAATCCATCCAATATATATATATATAATAATCGTATGATAACATATTATTTTGTAAAAAAATGAGTATTTAATAATTATACAGTATTTTTGCATGCATAATATTAAATTAAGAATTCAATCTTGAATTTTAAAATTAAAAGGAATGAAATATCTTTTTTTGGTCCAAAAAAGGAATGAAATATCAAAATGTATAAAGTTTGAATATCAGGAAATGCAATTGTTGGGAACTAGGGTTTTAACTTTAATATTCACAGCCCGACAAACATTAGGCTCAAGTGAGATACTCTGATTTTTTTTAAAAAAAAAACTATTGATCCGTATGACAAAATCTCAAGTTTTCAACATACAAAGTCCTTTTCATAATGTTGGGAACATTGTAAATTTTACAGAAGAAAGCCGTCACCTTCATGGATGTTCAAAACAACTACACAAACCTTCCTCTTCATACATAACATAAACTTATAATACACTAAAAGAAAGTAACGACGACGACCACAACACATACACAAGAGGCCAAAGATTATATATATCTTCACAAACAAGCAGCAGATAAAACCCTAACAAATACAGACACTGATCACTACTTAATTAAAAGGGAGATATACGTACATTTGTGGGACCCAAAAACCCTTCTTTCATGATCGCGTCTTCTCCTTCCTACACGCATAACATTCAGAATTCCATATCAGAAACCCTAGAAACACATACCTATATATATATACCTCTCATCGCTTTCACTATATATGGTACAATATTGATATTATTAATTTACAACCTATAATATCATCATATTAAATATGGATTTATCTTAAATTACAGAGATTTAGATACCCTGGTTTATCTTTTGTTGAGGTGCACTAGCGCAAAGAATCATTTATATGGCGGGCCTTTTATAAAGTTTATTTTGAAGACGGTGTAGGAAGTGTACATGACTGGTGACATTTTTCTATACCGATCAAATAACCGAGGTAAAAACTACAGCAACTGTATTGACACTGGTAAAAAAAGGGCCTTTTTAGCTAATGTAAAAAAGTTGTTTTGCACTAGTCATACTACCTAAATCAATTAAAAGTTAAAATTAGTTTAAAGTTTTGCACAAGTGATCCCTCTGTTTCTATTTATAAGATTCTTTTTAATCAAATTGTGTTGTTCAAGAGAACAGTTAAAATTAAATTATTTAAAAATCATAAATATATAAAAAATATATTTCATTTTTTTAAATATATCCTCATTATAGTGATTAAATGGAAGAAAGTAATAATAAGTAGAATGATAAAAAAGAATATATATATATATATATATAATTAATGAAGGGTAAAATGAGTAAAAAATCATTTATTATTTAGATAAAGTAAAAAAAGATCTTAGAAATAGGGACGTACTATGTTAGACCAAAAAAAAGCTTCATATATAGGAACAGAGGGAGTAATGAACTCTAGCTTAAATCTTAATGATACTCAACTCGTATGTTGGCTAAAAAGTTCATAATTTGAATTGCGATTTTTGAGGGAAAATTTTCACACAAAAAAATGAAGAAAAAAAAAGTAAACGTAATAGAAGCTAGGGCTCCTAAATGTGTACCTGTCGCACGTTAACTTTCTTCACGGGTTGACGTTCAGGCATAAGTCCGAAGTGTATTTGAGGGAAATGGGCCCACTGAAAGAAACAAGTCAGACCGACTCGTTTATCAAAACACACGACCACTCTTTAAGCATATAAAATCAAATTATATATTTATATATAATATTAAGAAAATATAATTACATGTACTAATTATATACCATTTTTATATCTTTTGCCTTCTTTAATTTATCACTTGTTTTATATGTATTCATTGTTATGAATATATTGAAAATTCCGGCAGCAAAAGAATATATATAGTTTAAATTCTAAATAGTTAAAATTATTTTTAAAAAATATACAAAATATAAGAAAGCCCTTGGAGAGTAATTAAGAGATTTAAAATCTTCTTGGATCTTACATTCTTTGCAGCTGCACTAAAAGCCTCTCTGTGGCTTATATCAGGATTCACAGCTTTGATGCGTTGGATCTCGTCCCTGAAATTCAAATTCCCAGCTTTGTTCATATAGTTTATAACTCTTGTTTTAATTAGGTGACATATATAAATACACAGACACAAAAGAGACCCCTTAATTGGCTAAACAATAATTTTTATTTCTTTAATATAAAAATTAATTAATTTAAATAAATTAAAGAGTATATAATATAATTTTTTTTAAAAAAAAATAAATTAAATTATAATTAATTAATTAATTTAATTTTTTATATTTATTTAAATTAATTAATTAAATTTTATATTAAATATTAAGAGTATACTTTTATTAATTAGTTCATTGCAACTATATTGAGTCAAGACAAATTAAGAATTGAAATTAGTCAGAAGTAGTATTATAATTGATGAGATGTAACATGAATCAATACTAATAATATTGTCAAAATTAAATAAATAAATTAATAAACTTACTTGATGAAGCGGTTGTAAGCAGATGGAACTCTCTGTCTCTTTTCTGGAGCTGAATGCATGCAACAAGGACATTTCTCAGGCTAACAGACAACAACATTAATTCCCTTCGCTGACCTTTTGTTTATTTCATTCTCTCTCTCTCTCTTCCAACACCTCCCTTCCAAAAACAAACCCCACCCCCAATACCTTCTCCTCCACCTCCTTTCATCATTGCTTCATCATTATCAAATTATCAGTAACAATCACCCCATGGATTCTGCACTACATTTTCGGGGGATAATAATCTCTCCCCCCCCCCTCAATGTGTGTTTTTGCATGTCTCAGAACAAATAAACTTATCAACTCAAAACAGAAGAAATTGTACTTCTTAAGGTGTGTGATGAAAAGAAAAACTATTGCTTTCATGATTCTACAGATGTACTGTTTCCAGAGGGGATTGATATTGCATGCGATATAATGCGCTAGATTCAAATTTTGAAAAATTTGGGAAATTTAATGTTGGTGATCAAACTGAAGAACTAAATTAAAGCTTGCTTTTTGGAAAACACTGAATAAAGCAGAAGGAAAGAGAGAGAGGTGGGAAAAAGTAGTCATGAGATAAATGTACTTATTGCAGTACCAAGAACCATGCTCAGATTGATAGATATACAACAGTTTTGCTTACTTTTTCTTTTACTCTCTCTTTCTCTCTTTTCACCTCTATTGGTTAAGTGATTTCACACACACTTCAAAGCTAAAAAGTCGTATAAAATAATGAACAATTTTACTTGTATTTGCAGGATTCCCTTTTAGTCCCCATATGACTTGAGAAAAACCTCTGGTCAACTCAAGGAATGGAAATGGCAAAGCAAAAGAGAAAACAAACAAACATCACAAAATCCTTCATTACACACACAAACATATGTATATGTATACGCATGTACAAGTCCTTTGTTGTATCAGAGAGATTTAGAAGCTTACGTCTGTTAGTTGGTGGTGGAGGCTTAGGGATTTCTTCAAGTCCTCCTCGCATGGTGCTCATAACTGAGTCATTATTTGGGTATGGAAGCTGATGATGGCTCATCATCTGCATATTTGAAGATGGTGCATTTCGAATCTCCTCCTGAATTCAACCCCATAACTATAATTAACCACAGTTGTTTACTCATCCCACATACATGCATATATATAATTCAGCAAAGAAAAAAACCTCATTTTGGTTCATTCTCAGGAGTGATAAACCTACCATCCATTGGATCTGTCATTATCTCACTTTAATTTAATACCTTGATGATTTTGTCCTATTTCATTCTTTCAGCGTCTTGAAATAAATCTAAAGCCGAAAATTGCAGCATGTGAGATGGCTATCTCAACACAAGTTCTTTTTTCTGTGGTTGCCTCTTGATAGACAAGGGAAAGTGAGAATTTCTTTGGAGGACCAGGATTTATGATTTTATTCATCAATCTACATATGCTTCGAGAGCATGACAAAGGACGAAGACAGAAATTAATGAAAACCCTAGTTTTATTTATGTATATGTGTATGTGTGTATATATATATACCAGGAGATTCTGAGGGGGGAAGAAGTTGTGTCCGAGGTGAAGCTGATTGGAAGAAGGAAGAAGAAGGCCACGCATGTTCACAGACAGAAGGTTGGTGCAATGGCCGCATCTCACAGTGACAGTCTTGAACAAACTGGTGCAAGGAACACTGACCTATATATATACAGATACAGAAGAAGCTTAAAAAAATAGGTTTAGGGCATAAAACAAGACGAGAAAGAAGAAGAAATATCTATATATATATATTGATATACAGCGAGAACAGTGTCACAGAAATGGCAATGAACATGGCAGAGCTGGTCGGAGGGGGAAAGTTGGTGGTCCGGTGAAAAGGTAGAAGTAGTGGATGATGATGAGGCTGACATGCTTCTTTTCTGAGGATGAATTGATTTGAGATCACTTTCACTCTAATCTGATGATGATGATTTTTGATTTGATTGATTGATGGGAATTGACCTATCTGCGTGTTTGTTGTTTGGTGGTGGGGATAATGACGACGGAAAGATGAAACTTCATATATATTGACGATGGATCTGATCTTGCTTGTTGAGACTTGTGATGAGGGAAGGAGAGAGAGGGGAGAGAGAGAGAGAGTGATTGTGTAAGGTTTTGCCTTCTCTCTTCATAATGTGGCTTTTTAATGTAATGTTCTAGTACTTGTACCTGTATTTTGGTATGTACAAGTTGGGTGATGTATCACTCAATACAGGTCTACAGGCTACACTAGGAACAGATAGATAGGAAGATATAAATACTGAGAGAGAGAGAGAGAGAGTAAGATGAGTCGGTTGACCTTGGAAGGGATGAAAAATTAAGGGAGAATGACTAAAAAAAATTTATTTAAATTTTAAAAGAATAAATTGAGTTTTTGAATATTCAAAAGAATATATTAGACAGGAGGGTCAATCTATCATTTATAAATTTATGTATAAAGATAAAATTATCTTTCACTTTATCAATATTTTGAGAATACGATTTACAAATTTATCAATGATATTATAACTCTGAAAATGATATTTGTAACTCCTATAATAATATTTATAACTTAAAACACTGTAATTGATACTGTAACTTCGACTAAGTGGAATTGCAAATCCCATTATAAGAAGTTGTAAATCTTATAGGTGAAGTTACAAATCCATTTGGTGAAGTTACAAATCCCCTAAGAAAAATTACAAATCCCATTGATAAAGTTATAAATCTCATTGAAAAAATTGTAAATCGTATTGTCAAATAAGTTACAGTGTCAGGTACAGTGTTTCTCCTAATTATCAAAATTAGATTTCTCCCAGTTGCAAATATAATTGTCAGAGTTATAAATACTATTGGCAAAGTTGTAAATCGTATTGTCAAAGAAGTTATAGTATTTCTCCCAATTGTTAAAATTGGATTTCTTCCAATTGCAAATATCATTGTTAGAGTTGTAAATACCATTGGCAAAGTTGTAAACTGTGTTGTCAAAGAAGCTATAGTGTCTGCTACAGTATTTTTTCCAATTGTCAAAATTGGATTTCTCCCAATTACAAATACCATTGTCAGAGTTGTAAATACCATTGACAAAGATGTAAATCGTATTATCAAAGAAGCTACAGTGTTTCTCCCAATTACCAAAATTAGATTTCTCCCAGTTGTAAATACCATTGTCAGAGTTGTAAATATCATTGGCAAAATTGTAAAGTCAAAGTTGCTTCTTCTCTATTGTGGGAGTTACAAATATCATTGTTGAAATTATAAATACTACTATAGGAGTTACAAATACCATTGGTAAAGTTACAAAGACCAATGTCAAAATTATAAATATTATTCTTAAAGTTATAAATATTATTATAGAAATTGCAAATATCATTGTCAGAGTTATAAATATTATTGGCAAACTTGTAAATCGTATTGTCAAAATATTGGGAAAGTGAAGGGTAATTTGGTCTTTGCACACAAATTTATAAATGACAGATTGGGCCTCCTGCCCAATCTGTCATTTTCAATATTCAGAGGCCCAATTTATCCTTTTAAAATTTAAATAGATTTTTTTATCTTTCTCCCAAAAATTAATCCCACAAGATACTCCTTCAATTGTTTTTTTTTTGTCATTTATCATTTTACTTCTGTTTAATTATTTATTTTATTCATATTTAATTTTTTTCTCCCAACCACACATATTTCCATCACATATTCTCTCTCTTCCCCATAAATAAAAACATTTTAATTTTTTCTTATAATTTTTATATATTAATTAATTTTAATTAATTTTAACTAATTTTATGATGAACACGATTCAGTTAATATATTTACCTATAAAATTTATAGTAACCACACTTTCTCAAGGTCAAAAAAAAAAATGGTATCCATACTTTCTTAAAATTATAGTTATAGTACTACTTTTCCGTTAAAAATTATATTTGTAAGAAAAAGTTGATAAATTTATATATATTGATATTCTAATTTAAGTCTTTACAAAAAGAAATTTAGTGAGGGATTTTCCTCCAAATTTTCTCAGATTTTATTTGCTTTTCTTTTTTATTCAGAAAGAATATGACCAAATTAGTGGCTCCAATTTGATTGTCCACGTGCGGATCGTATTTTTGCACAGTATAATAAGAGGTTGACATGTTAGTTATATTAATCTGTTGAAGCTTAGTTAAGGCACATAATTAGACACAACTTGTTTTAGATTAGTTAAAAGTAGAGTAAAATATTCTAACTATTCTTCACTTTTACCTTAATTATACATACCCCTCCATTTTGAAAACCAATATTGATCTCTTTTAAACTTAAAATATATATTTAAGATTCTATTTCCATTAACTCAAACGCCTAATTTGGTGTTAAGTTTTACTTATAAACTTTTTTTTTTATCAAAATACCCTTCTTTAACAGGAATTATTTGAACATATATATTTTCCAAAAAGCAATCTACACAAAAAAAAAAAACTTCTAATACATGCTCATAGTCTCATATTTTGAAACTTTATAATATATTATAAAATTTATTAATTTTGATTATATTATAAAATTTTATAATTTAATTCTTTATCATGTATATTGTAATTTATGTACTTTAATTTCTTAAATGGCTATATATATATCAAACACATATTTTTATATAAATTTATAACTTGAAATTTTAAACACATATTTTGCTACAAAACATTTATAAATACATTTAGTTAAATATATATTTATTAAAAGAAAAAAAATCAAATTTTTGATGTTACGTATGCCTGAAAACATTAACAAATAACTATAAAAAAATAAGGAAATAAAAATTAAGGAAAGGAAAATGAAAATTCTTATAACTCTTCAAAATAATTTCAGCCGAAATGTTCAATATATAAAATAAACAAGTGTCTATATAAGATTCAATAAATGAAATTTGAGATTACAAAGAAAAATATAATTTAAATCCTATTATAGAAGAGGGTAAAATGGTAAATAAAATTTATTTTAATATAAAAATAAGGAAATAAAAAAGAAGGAAAGGAAAATGAAAAACTTAAAATTCTTCAAAATAATTTCAGCTGAAATGTGCAATACGAAATAAAGAAGTTTCTATATATATAAGATTCAATAAATTAAATTTGAGATTACAAATAAAAAAACAATAAAGCATAATTTAAATCCTACTAAAGAAGAGGATAAAATGGTAAATAATATTAATAAATTTCATTAAAAAATATTTTTAGAATTCTTTTCAGAATATTCTTAACGGTGTCAACTAATTGGATTAAACTGTATGTTTTTAAAATGGAGAGAAGATCTATGTAATTAAAGTAAAATATGTTTTTAAAATAGAGAGAAGATCTATGTAATTAAGGTAAAACTGAAGGGTGGTTAGAGTATTTTTACTCTTAAAAATACGATATTAAAGCTCAATTTAGGTTGATTGGTTATATCAGTAAATCGGTGAATCAATCTCATAATTTTCTTGATCAAGAGTTTTGAATTGATTAATTGGGTTAGACTTTATATTTTTTTTCCTCCTCTTGCTAAGCCTAAATGATATCATTTTGAGTAAAAAAATATATAAAAAAAAGTATATAGTCCATTAGATTTGTTATTTAGTAAGTTAGATTATATGTAGTTTATATATGAATGTTTATTTACTTGTGATTAATGCTTTATTAAAATATTATTCGTGTTAGGGTTATCTATGAATATATTTATATATTTTAATCAAATTATATTATTTTAACTATAATTGGGTTGCCCCATAATTAGACTACTGACTATTGAATTAGTGTGTCAACCAGTTTAATGATCAATCCAAGTTTAATTATCTTGGTTAAAAGTTTAGTTTAATGTAACTTCTGAAATTAGAATGAGATTAATTGACATGTTGGTAAGTTGCGTGGCGATGGATAGACAATATTTCAATTTCAAATATAACTTAAAGTAAGAATAAAATTGAAACATAATTAAGAAGAATAACTAACTCTCTTAATACTTCCTCTTGGTACTTTTTATAAACAACATTATCATAGTTATATATACACAACAATTTAAGTTTATCTTAAAATTTAATATACTTTTTTCTTTCTATTGTGTTTATTACTCATATTTTCATGGACTGAGTCTTAATTAGATATTGTAGACGATAGCGGAATTAGGGGAGGAGTAAGGGGTGATTTAGGAAAACTAATATATAATTATTATAAATAACTAATTTAACTATTTTTTATCTATTTAAATTAGTTAAATAAATATTATATTACCAGAGGTAATAGATTATTTATTCATCCGATAAAAAAATTGATAATAATTCACCCCTCTAGTACTAAGTTTAGAGTTCCACCCCTGATTGTAGACCTATTAATTAGTTACACAATGCATTAGAGGCCTGTGTAAATGTAGAGCAACTAATAAAAAGAGAGAAATGTGAGGATTAATGAAAATAAAAGAAGCAATATTTAGTCAGGGTTAAGAGAGACACATACAAATTTAGTGTAATTAAATTAAAAAATTAATACATGTGTTTAGGGCCTATTTGAATTAGTTTTTGGAGAATAGATTTTAAAGAATAGATTTTGGGAAGAATAGATTTTGAAAAGGGAGATGTTAGGATGATTAGTAGTAGAATTACTTTTTATATTGGTAAATTACTAAAAATGGTATGATTTGATTAAAAGTAGGAGAGATGAGAGAGGATAGAGAAGAAATATGAGAGAGGAGAGAGTGTATAGAAGAGAGAGGAGACAAGAGATAGGGTATAGAAGAAATATGAGAGATTAGAGAGGAGAGACAAGATAGGGTGTAGAAGAGATGAGAGAGGAGAGAGGAGAGAATGTGTAAGAAAAAATATAGGTAAAATAGTAATTGGATAGTTCATAAACCCTTTTACTATTCTAAAAGCTAGTTTCAGTAACTTATTCAAAATTATGATTTTAGACAAAATCACTTCTAAATAAATATGACTGTTTGTTTAAAATTTCTCTAAATTAAAGTTTTACCTAAAAGAAATTCTAAAACCTAAGTGCCAAACAGGCACTTAGTCAATTTAACGGTGGATTTAATATAAGTTTAAAATTTTAAGAGGAGAAACCATATAACATATATATATTTGTATCAAGTGAGGTGGATTTTAACTACCTTTAGTTATCAATATAGGATTTAGTTTGTAGTACAGTTTACACCACAAACTACTCTTTTAGTCATATTTATAAGTTACTTCCAATATATTTTATATAGCCTAAGAAAATATTTAAATCTCATTAATTATATCATAAAATTCACCAACTTTCTACCTTTATCCATATTTAATATATCTTGTAGAAATAAAGTCAATATAATAATATATGAAGGATATAATAATATATTCATATTAAAATTTCTCTCTTTATTATATAAATAAGAGTAGGAAAGTATATCTTATATTAATGAAGGTAGGTAGTAATAAACTTGTAAAAAAAATTTGAACAGAGCATATTTCGACAAAATTTTCTTCCCATGATAAAAAATTCACAATTTTGCTGAAGGAATGACAGAGAGAAAACAGTTGCTTCTGAATAATGCTTTCTTCAGAAAAAAGAATATTTGTCGTTTTAAGAACTGCGGAACTTCACAAGATAGTTTTTTGATCCAGAAGCAAGGGTTCTTATATTGGATACAATATAACATTATATGCCCAATACAACAATTTTCAAAATTTTAAGATACACAAGTATACGAGTGTGGAAAAATGTGTGTGCGTGTGTGTGTGTTATATGCTTAATATTTTAAGAGATGAGTATGGATATATTGAGTTTTAAACAAGTATTTCAAAGCAATATAAATATATTTATAATAATCAGCCAAAATATTAATATTTTTTAGATGTTCTAAGTCATAAAGAAATATTTTGACAAAAAAAATATAGTAATACAGATGGTAGAATATGTTATACGTATAATTAAATGCAGTATATTAAATATGTATCGGATACATGTATGTTTACTTTTATCTAAAGAACAAGTGATTCCTAGCTTTTGATACTCTACAGTACTTAGTACAACTTGTTAATTTATATATATAATAAAATAAAAATACCATGCAGATCAATTTAACAAAACAAACAAATATTGTCTCTATATACTTATTAGAAATTAATAATGTGAGAATTTTTGGAAAAAGTATTAAATAACCAAAAAAAATTAAGACATAAGTTCCTTTAAAAATATGACATATTTAGAATCATAGAGAGAGTATATATTATAGAGTTCAAAAAGATCTACATGCATTGATATTGAGAATAGCATATACTCCCTCCAATATATAATATAAGTAACAGAAAAAATCTTTTTTTTTTCTATGTGCACCCGCTATCCTAGGCACTTCTCTTTTAATTCCAAGACTTAATAGGATCCAAACTAATTTAGATTGAGCCAAGATAGGATCCAATAGGGTGGTGATCCTACTACCTTAGGTTGTATCTTGAGATATCTAGTTAACTTAAAACAATTCTTACCAATTGATCTAAACTTCTTTAATTCATAATATAAATTACTTGAAGAGTAATTAATATTTATTTATCAATTTTATCTCTATAATTAATACTTAAATATAATTCTTTGTATATTTTTTTCTCCTTCAAAATCTTATTTAATATGGGTAAAGTTTAAAACCTTTTTTTTTAATTTAAGACATATTAATGAGTTAACTATCATTTTTAAATTCCTATAAATTAGTTAAAGTAACTTATATTTATATTTATATTGTGAATCATTTGACAAAAAAATACTTATACTATGGAAGGAAAGAAGTATATGTGAAATAAATATGTACGGATTAAGTGTAAGTACAGTTGTGTGTGGGTGAGAGAGAGAGGGAGAGGGAGAGGGAGAGGGGAGAGGGGAAAGGGACGAGTGCATGGGAGTGATGAGCTTTCTTTCATTCACTTGTTGTTTTCACACTTATGACCCCTCTTTCCTCGGTTTTCTACAATTCTGCTTCGTCTTCATCTCTACCTTTTAACTAAATTTGAGGATGATCGACTTTAACATCAACCCTACAATAGTATATTTTATTACTCACATTCTTTTTTATTTTTTTTAATTTCCTTCATTTATTTCTATGAGAGATAAATAATCAACTAAAATCTTTAAAATTAAGAAATATGAGTAAAATTAGTTATATTTTTTTAAAAGATATATTACAAACTACAAATTCTTTCTGAAATGCCCATATTAAATGTTTCACGTGATGATTTACTAATAATACTAATTTAATGGCATACTGGAAATAATTCAATAAATACACATGACAATAGTCTAATAGTTCTTATATTTAAAAGCAAAGGGCCCTTTCATTTGTCTCTTATAAAAATAAATAAAGGGAGTTTAAGACAACTTTTGTAAGATTTTGGCGTTCCTATTTATAAAATGATTAGTAAAATTTACATGTAATTAACATATTTTCTTTTAGAAGTATCCTTGAGAAAGAGGGATTTGGTTTCGCTCCACCAGCCTTTTCCTTCACTTCCTCCCCACTTCCCATATCTTCTTATCTCAACAGTTAGATTGGAATTTGCGCTATCCAGATTTAATATTTTATAAAATTATTAATAAAATATTAAATTATTAAAATATCTAAATAAATTTTTAAAACTGTAAAATTTAAACACTTAAACTTGAATCTAAAAGTCGAAATGGAGAGTGGAGAGAAAGTACAAGGAAAATGAAGTGGAGAGAAACGAAATTAAAAAAAGAGTGCTTTAAATGAATCAAAACAGAGAGCCTGTGGGATTGGGAATGCCCTCTTCGGCTTTAAGAAAATTTAAAGCCGTCCAAGTGGCTTTGCTAATGGCCTCTTGGGGTGTGTAACATTGATTCCTGCAAAAAAAAAAATCTGATTACAAAAAACCACAAAGTATTCAGGATATAAAAGGGCAAAATCATCAGAAGATTAGAAGTTATTTTTTCCTTATATAACGAAATCCAGAGCAAAATTCATGAAAAGAGTTTATATTCTTATTTTTATTTTTAAAATTATGTAGATTGCTTTTTTTTTAAAAAAAAAAAGAAAAACATGTTCGTTGTATTGAAAAGAAATTAGTATGCTTTAAATATAAAAATTAAGCTAACATACGATTTTTATTTAACTTTAACTAGGACTTACGGATACCTCTCTTTAGGCTTTATATTTGCCTTTAAAGAACCTAGTTTCCATGGACTCCCAGACTAAATCAAATTATTCAAGCGAAAGACTTAGAACCTCTGGTAACATTAGTTTGATTCTTCTCTGATGCACAGGATCCTCATAAGAGGCAGGTGCAGAGCATACTTGGAATCTCTGTATATGTATGAATCTAGATAGAAGTAAAAAAAGATAGAGCTTTCAGAGAAGAGAGAGTTTCTTAGAAAAAATATTTTTATTTCACAACTGATATTACAATGATAGAACTCTCGATGATCCATACAACTGACTGAGGCTCATTATATAGAGTCTCAGGTTTACTATAAGACAAACTAGATTCCCAGCACTTATCACATGTGCTTTAACTTTTATCATTACAAGACTCCAAACAACTTTAAATAAAGACAGACATGACAAAAGTAAAGTTGTCACGGGTACACCTAACACATAATTAAAGTAAAGCTGACCACAACTGGACAAACATCTTTTCTAAAAGAAAACACACCATACGGAATCTACTTTAATAAAGAGCAAACGAGAGGACAACAGATAGCATGCTAGACTCTGACATTAATAGCAAATAGGATCATGAACATTGTCAGTGTCCATGTTGGAGTAGTCTGGATCAAGACAAAAAACAGAGTAAAGATCATACGGCTTTTCTAAAGCTCTTTCAAGGTCTGGGTCCATTGGTCCACCCCATGGGTCCTATGAATCATGCTATGAATCATGCCATGGATCTTCATCTTATCTCAATGAGACAATGGCTTCAGATTCTTGAGTCTGTGAAGACAGCTGTAATTCAATAATAGAGGAATTGGGTAACAGCTGTAACTCAGTAGGCCTTGTTGGTTTCTCTGGCTTCTTGGAGGAAGAAGATTTACGGGAATCTAAATATTTTAAGGTCTCTGGAGAGAATATCTATTCCCGAGGTCTTCTGTACCATTACTGTATGTGAGGAGTACTGAAGGCTTCATTTGGTATGGGGCCTAAAGCAGTGCACTTTAATTCTGGATTTTCCTTATGGTTGTTCATATTATATACAAAGAGCTTTAAGTTTGAAAAGAGAGCTTCTTTGTATCGAGGCCAGGAGGTTTGAGTCTACCATAAATGAGCTTGATGAAGGGTGTATAGTTTTCCTTCATGATCCATGTTGTAAGGTCTATGTAGCACAAAAAAACACTAGTACTTTTGCTATTACTCTTCTGGAAGTTTATCTCCAAGTTGTTTTGTCCATATCGGCAGAGGTGCGAACCATTGTAAAATAGTCCACAATGAAGAACCTTTATTGCTACTGTCATGCAAGTAGTGATAAATAGGTATAGGTGAAATAGCCATTATAAAAACATAAAGAGCTAAAAGGGACCAAAGGTATCACTTTAACTCTTCAGGAACTGTACCAGTAATGAACGGGATTGAAAGATAAGGCTTATCTAAACTGAAATATTCAAGGCCGGGAGTAATAGGATGGTTAACAAACAGAAGATGTAGCCAATAGAAAAGATTCTTTTTGGCTATCTGTTACACTTGTTCAACTGTGGTTGAAATTTCACCAGGAGGGAAATGGTGGTGTTTGGTAACATGATAGGATCTCTTTAGAAGAGGGAGATGATCCATTATTAAAATATATCTAGGACCAAGAGGAGTGAGAAGCTAGACTTTAGAAGGTCTGGAGAGATAATCAGCAATGATGTTCTGATGACCTTTGATATGTTGAACTGAGAATTTATAGCGGAAAAACCAATCTTTCCATCTTAGTAATTGAGAATCAGGCAATATCTTTTTCTTTGTATCCAGCAAGGATGGAAAAGTAGTATTATCCATTTCCACTATAAATTCATAAGAACTTAAGTGAAAACTAAATTTTTCAATGCATTTTTTGACTTCTAATATTTCCTTGTACGAAGCATGGTAATGCTGTTCATAATCTTTACATTTACCACTGGCATGTGCACAGTAGTGTCTTTTACCGTTAACTTCTTCAAGAAGGATAGCTCCTCAATACTGGTCAATTGTGTCAGTCTACAGTATTCTTTGTCCCTATCCTAGAATCTTCAAAGGAGGAGGAGTCTGTGAAATCTTTTTCAAAACTTGGACAGATGTGGTTTGCTGGTCCCCAAGGTGGGGGATTCTTTTTCAATAAGGAGGACAATTGGGTGGTATGCTTTGTCACTTCAGGAATAAAGTCACGCAAATAATTAAATATATCAAGAAACTATTGTATCTGCTTTACCGATAAGTTGTCGTCTGAAAAGTTGAGCAGTTCCTGGGCTAGATGCAGACCTGGCTGGTAAAATCCATCATGGAAACTCATACCAAGAAAGTCAATTCAGACTTAGGCTATATATCATTTTTTGGAAGATAGCATAGCTACATGGGCTTCAGCAATATCTGCAAATTGGGCCAATAGCTTCTTGTGACTTTCTTCACCGGAGGTGGTTCATCATTATCATCTCTAGCAGAAATAAAGTTAGAGAAGGTGAGTAAGAGAAAGACTTTACTACCATGAGTAATACACCTTCTACTTCAGCTGAACCTGTTAGAATTTCTTCTTCCTTATCCATAGATAGAATATCTTCATCTATCTGCCGTACTCTTTCCCATAAAATTGATAACCTTGTTGAGTTTACCCATCTTCCAGAAGAGGCTCGTATCAGAGATACTGAGTTACCACTTCTAAACCCATATTCCCTTTTTCATAGACAACGTTCCACTACCTTCATAAATATCAGCCATCTCATTTCCAGAACCTCTCTTCCTGTTAAGGAGATTATTCAAAGTTCTCTTCTAAACCAATGTGGTATTCCTTCTACAAGCAGTGAACATTATGTTACATTGGAATTGCCTCAGTCTCTCATCAACTCCTATATTAAACAGGGATATTCCCATCTCCATTTTGGAGTTGTTCGTCTTGTTCTTACATTGCATGGCAGAAAAGGACTTCCTGTCTCTGCTAAGATTGCTTTGTTGGATACTGCTTATCATGAATATCCAAATGCCCTGATTGGTACTTTGGTGACTACTCTCAGTAATGGAAGCATTATACTAACCATTACTTCAAACTTCAACATGATGCTGACAGATCCTACTCTTTCTAGGAGAATAAAAGTTCAAGTACAGATCGTTGGTGCTAAACTTGATCCTCAAGCTATAGCAGCTACTCTACATCATCAGTTGGTTTATAGGGTCCATAATCATTCTCTCGATCTCCAGTTTCCAACAAATACACATGATACTTTGTTGATGTTCACGGATAATACCTATGGCCCAGCTATAGTCAACATTCCAAGGCAGATTCCTAGAGAAGAGTTTGCTCAGATTATTCCTCTTAAGTGGATAACTAACTATGAAAGGGAGTTCAACCTTGTTCCTGCTGATGTTCATACTACTGCACCTCCTATAGTTTTAAAGATGCCTGACAGCACTGTCAGAACAGTTTTTCAGAAGCCTGGATCAAAAGGTTCTTATCCTTCCAGGATGATTGCTACAATATCTCCTGCATATTCCAGTGACCCTGAAGCCAGTAATCCTCCAATACATGAATTTTCAAAGACTACTAAACCAGTATATGTGTCTCATGTTCATGGACACTTTATCTTGGACTTTGATAATTCTATGTGTGAATCTGATTGTGAATGCCATGATCATTCTTTTTGGGAGTTCTCTAATGATGAAGATTTCAGGATAGCTGTAAAAAAGGAGAAAAAAAGAAAAAGTAGGGAAATTAGCCTAGGCGAAGAAAGCCTATAGATGATGATGATGAACCACCTAAGCCCAGATTTGCTGTCAACTGGGATATTAATACTGTAAAACCAAGATCAGAAATATCTCTGTATGATTTACTAAAAGAGCTAGGACATGATGACCTGATTGCTGATGTCTTCTCTCAGCATAAATAGCCAGAACCTGCTATTCCAGAACCACCTCCGATGATACCAGTTATTCCACCAGTTCAGCCTCAACCATGCATAGCTATGCTCAATCCTGAGTCTCATCCTTATGAAGCTCAGTTTCCTTCTCTTGAGGAAAGCTTTGATTAAGGAACTAAAGTAGCCAAAAGACCTTATATTAAAAGTATTGAAGTTACTCCACATGGTCTTAAGTCTGTTACTCCTACAGAAGCAGTACTTAACCGGCATACTGACAACGCTGTTTGTCAAAATAAGTTTCTTTCTCGGATTGCTCTAAGCTGGATCTTGTCTTTGCAAATACTGAACATTTATCTTCTCAAGTTGAATCATTGACTGATCAAGTTAATAAGCTTCACTCGAGGCTTAATTCTTAGGCACAACAGCTTGATAATGACCTCAGAAGATATATTGATCAGAGATATTTTGGACCTGATTTTCAAAGAAAAGAGTAAGAGCTCAGACAGATACAAGAACAAATTAGGCAAATTGAAGCTGATATGCCTAAATATGCACAACCTCCTCCTTTACCTTTGACAGTTGACCCTCTTGCCTCATATGCACCTCTTCATCCATCAACTTATCTAGTATATTCTCCACTATCATCACTTACACCTTCTCCTACGGATTACAGTCAAGATTTCCTATCCACTTACCATTTAGCCAGACAACTTAACCCTAAACCTAAAAAGCCTTCCAGAAGAAAACAAGTTTCTTATTCTGGTCAACAGACCTTTATACCAGAAACATCTATCCATCAATCGTCCTTACTAGAAATGTCACAACCACCAGTAGATGTACCTCCTAAATACAGAGAACCTGTATTCTCGTTTGTCAGACCACCTGTCTCAGCAAGAAGACCTTCTTCTGCTGGTATCTATATTCGTGAACCTGTATAAACTCTTTCCACTTATAAGGAGACTGTTACTACTCCTGGTAAAGGAAAAGGTCCTATGGAATAACCCAGTAGTTCTACTATTGGAGCATTGGAGAAAAATAAATTCTTTCTTCCTAGAGATCCTGAAGAGCAAGATTCTAGTTCATCAGAAGAATCCTCTGCGGTTAAATCTTCTATAGAAGAGTCTGAATAATCTATTACAATAGAATATTCTGAATATTCTAGTGAGGAACAATATTATATTGATTTATCAACCATTGCTATGGTCAATCCTTAAACTACTATTGCATAATCAACTAGTAGAGATCCTATTGTTGAAGATCCCTCTTCTTCTGAAGATGAGATGGAAGAAACCTCCAATGAAAGAACATCCACTCCATTTAAACCCAAGAAACATAATTCTTGGTTCATCTTTGATGATATTCCGCCTTCTAAATGGCGTGACAGATTACATGAATTTGGAGCATGGATTGATTCTCATATGACAAATCCAAGTCTTACCTTGGAACAAATCCTGACTAAGTTTGTTTCTCAGATGACTGGAAATTTACGATAATGGTTTACTCAACTCAGTGAATATCAAATATTACAACTAGTCAGATTTGCAAATCCTAGAGCATTTCTTGGAGCCCTTCATCAAGAATTCCTTGGAGATTTTCATGTGATTCAAAAAAGAAATTCTCAGGAATATTTTGAGATGAAATGGTGTTCGCTCAACAGAAATGATCTTCAGAAACATTACATCAGGATGGCTAAAAAGTATTATCCTCTGGGAGGAACTCAAAATCCTAATTTAAGGCATGTCTTTCTTGCCTCTCTTCCTCATAAGTTACAACCAGAATTACACAGGATCATTTCTTCTCTCAACAAAGAAGTAACACAGCATACTTTGGGAGAAATTTACCAACTTGCTTAGGCCACTCTTGATAAGATGTGTGAGCAATAGAAATTCTTCAAATCTATGATGAAAGGAAGTTCAAAGCTCAAGCCAGCTTGTAGCAGATCTCATTTGAAGATTAAATGCAAGGATTAAGATAAATGTTACTGCCTAACAAAGAAGAAATCCCATTTTTCTGCATGGAAGCCTTACAAAAAGAAGAAGAAGAAATACAGAAAGCCTTTCAGATATTTCAAGCGAAGATCTTCCAAATCACCTAAGTCTAATAGGTGTTTCCTTTGTGGTGTAAAGGACATTTTGCAAAATCTTGTCCTCGAAAAAATCAAAAGAGAGAAATAAAGATGTTGCAGTCCTTTCAGCATGCGCTGCCTATCCAAAAGTCTCAGGAGATAGAATCAATTTATGAAGAACAATCTAAAGAGAATGAAGAAACAAAATATGTTCTTCATATCTCTGACTCTTCTAATTCAGACTAAGACTTTGAGAATAATTATCCTCACAGACCTGTTTATCATCTTAGTGCATAGAGAATAATTTCTTGAATTATTAATCAGCCTACTTATGGATCATCTGGATCTATAGGTATTTCCCAAATAGATAAAACTCTAAGACCTCTTGCAGAAGCTAAAATCTTATTGTCCAAATATGATAAACCCATCAAGGCTATTGCAATGATTGATACAGGATCTTATGCCACTATTATAAAACCTCACATCCTTCCTGGAGATATGTGGATGTCATTTGATCAACCATTTATAACATTCAACCAAGAGCCATTTCATATTGAGCTTATCTCAAGAAAGAAGATAGGGATACAGCTTTTTCCTGGATGTGTTACGTGGATTAAAGTTTTTGGGAGTTATCTTCCTAAAAAAGATATACTCCTTGATTTTGATACTCTCTACAAGATAGTAGGATTATCTATCTCATCACAAGGATTAAGGTATAAGAAGTTTTTTACTCCTTATGTTCAGACACTAAGTATCATTGAAATCAAACAAGCACCTACTGGATATGAATTTGTTCGAGACAGATTTCTCAACTTATGTTCTGATAGTCATGATCAGTTTCGACATCCTTATCCTTTATAGATCATAAAAGAATTCTTTGTCAGATTACCATTCAAGAAGAATGAAGATGCTAATCCCACTAAGGCTACTCATTCAGGGATGAATCCTGATAATCTAATTCTTGCTATATAAGAATGTACTTCCCTGTTAGCCTAAGGTCCTATTGAGTCTACTGAATCAAATTGGGCTTGCTTGGCCTTTTATGTGGAGAAAAGATCATAACAACTCAGGGGAAAAAAGAGGTTGGTAATTGATTATAAGCCTCTTAATCTCTTTTTACAAGACGATAATTTTCCTCTGCCCAAACTAAATACCTTAGCCTCTAGACTTGTTACTGCAAAAATATTTTAAAAGTTCGATTTGAAAGCAGGATTTTGGCAAATTGATATTCATCCTGAAGAAAGATACAAGACAACTTTCTGTATACCAGATGCTCAATATCAGTGGATCGTTATTCCTTTTAGATTAAAGGTTGCACCATCTCTATTTCAAAAAACTATGATCAAGATATTTGAGCCCATACTCCATTCAGCGCTGGTTTACATTGATGATATTCTCCTCTATTCAGAGGACAAAGAAAGTCATAAGAATCTATTGTCCCAATTTGCAGATATTGCTGAAGCCCACGAAGCTATGCTATCTTCCAAAAAATGATATATAGCCCAAGTTCGAATTGACTTTCTTGGTATGAGTTTCCATGATGAATTTTACCAGCCAGGTCTGCATCTAGCCCAGGAATTGCTCAACTTTCCAAATGGCAACTTGTCGGTAAAGCAGATACAACAGTTTCTTGGTATAGTTAATTATTTGTGTGACTTTATTCCTGAAGTGACAAAGCATACCATCCAGCTGTCCTCCTTATTGAAAAAGAATCCCCTGCCTTGGGAACCACAACAAACCACATCTGTCCAAGTTTTAAAAAAGATTTCACAGACTCCTCCTCCTTTAAAGATTCTAGGATCGGGACAAAGAATACTGCAAACTGACACAAGTGACCAGTATTGGGGAGCTATCCTTTTTGAAGAAGTTAATGGTAAAAGACACTACTGTGCACATGCCAGTGGTAAATTTAAAGATTCTAAACAGCATTACCATGCTTCGTACAAGAAAATATTAGCAGTCAAAAAAGGTATTGAAAAATTCAGTTTTCACTTAAGTTCTTATGAATTTATAGTGGAAATGGATAATACTGCTTTTCCATCCTTATTGGATACAAAGAAAAAGATATTGCCTGATTCTCAATCACTGAGATGGAAAGATTAGTTTTCCCGCTATAAATTCTCAGTTCGACATATCAAAGGTCATCAGAACATCATTGTTGATTATCTCTCCAAACCTTCTAAAGTCTAGCTTCTCACTCCTCTTGGTCCTAGATATATTTTAATGATGGATCATCTCCCTCTTCCAAAGAGATCCTATCATGTTACCAAACACCACCATTTCCCTCTTGGTGAAATTCCAACCACAGTTGAACAAGTACAACAAATAGCCAAAAAGAATCTTTTCTATTGGCTACATCTTCTATTTGTTAACTATCCTATTACTCCCAGCCTTGAACATTTCAGTTTAGATAAGCATTATCTTTCAATCCCGTTCATTGCTGGTCCAGTTCCTGAAGAGTTAAAGTGGTACCTTTGGTCCCTTTCAGCTCTTTATGTTTTTATAATGGTTATTTCACCTATGCCTGTTTATCACTACTTGCATGACAGTTTCAATAAAGGTTCTTCATTAGGGACTATTTTACAATGGTTCGCACCTCTGCCGGTATGGAGAAAACAACTTGGAGATATTATTGAACAATATCAGCTCTGGAAACTTCCAGAAGAGCAGCAGCAAAAGTACCAGTTTTTTTATGCTACATAGATCTTACAGCATGGATCATGAAAGAAAACTATACACCCTTCATCAAGCTCATTTATGGCAGACTCAGACCTCCTGGCCTTGAGACAAAGAAGCTCTCTTTTCAAACTTAAAGCTCTTTATATGTAATATAAACAACCATGAGGAAAATCTAGAATTAAAGTGCACTGCTTTAGGCCCCATACCAAATGAAGCCTTCAGTATTCCTCACATATAACAATGGTACAGAAGACCTCAGGAAGAGATATTCTCTCCAGAGACCTTAAAATATTTAGATTCCCGTAAATCTTCTTCGTCCAAGAAGCCAAAGAAACCAACAAGGCCTACTGAGTTACAGCTATTACCAAGTTCCTATATTACTGAATTACAGCTGTCTTCACAAACTCAAGAATCTGAAGCCATTATCTCACTGAGACAATATGAAGATCTATGGCATGATTCATGGCAGGATTCACAGGACCCATGGGGTGGACCAATGGACCCAAACCTTGAAAGAGCTTTAGAAAAGCCGTATGATCTTTACTCTGTTTTTTGTCTTGATCCAGACTACTCCAACATGGATACTGATGATGATCATGAGCCTATTTGCAAGTAATGTCAAAGTCTAGCATGCTGTATGTTGTCCTCTCGTTTGCTTTTTATTAAAGTAGATTCTGCATGGTGTGTTTTCTTTTAGAAAAGATGTTTGTCCAGTTGTGGTCAGCTTTACTTTAATTATGTGTTAGGTGTACCTGTGACAACTTTACTTTTGTTATGTTCATCTTTATTTAAAGTTTTTTGGAGTCTTGTAATGATAAAAGTTAAAGCACATGTGATAAGTGCTGGGAATCTAGTTTGTCTTATAGTAAACCCAAGACTCTATATAATGAGCCTCAGTCAGTTGTATGGATCATCCAGAGTTCTATCATTGTAATATCAGTTGTGAAATAAAAATGTGTTTTTTCTAAAAAACTCTCTCTTCTCTGAAAGCTCTATCTTTCTTTACTTCTGTCTATATTCATACATATACAGAGATTCCAAGTATGCTCTGCACTTGCCTCTTATGAGGATTCTGTGCATCAGAAAAGAATCAGACCAATGTTACCAGAGGTTCTAAGTCTTCTACTTGAATGATTTGATTTAGTCTGCAAGTTCATGGAAACCAGGTTCTTTAAAGGCAAATATAAGGCCTAAAGAGAGGCATCCATAAGTCCTTAGATAAAGAGCGTGGGTTTCATGTTCATCTTAGACTGAGTCTCAGAGTTCTTGTAGGAGATCCACCCTCTATGGTATCAGAGTCATGTCTATTTCTTCCTGACTAGATGTTCTGGTGAATCTAGCAGAAATAAAGTCAGAAGATGTGCTAGGCTCTTAGCTTAATCAAATGTCTTGAATTTGAATTTGGGTCCTAGTTATGTAGTTAGGCTAATATAGGGGAAATTAAAATGAGTTTTAAGTAAAAGATTTAATTATCTAAAAGTTACAACAATAATTAAAAAGTTAATAATGATAAGTTTTAGTATAGGAATTGATAATAAATTTATATTATTTAAAAATTTTTAATAATTAATTTTTTTTAAGAACTTATAGTAATTCCCCCTTAATTATATGTTAGGAGAGCTTACTCCCCTTGTGATTTGGCTTAACTTTATCCAGAATAGTTTGGGTCCAAATACCTCAGATAATGGGTGCACACGAAAACGTTGAATAAAATTAATCATCTGCCTATGGTAGTTTTGATTCATTTAAAATTTACTCTTTAAATTTAGATTCAGTATAACTCAATCTCTATAATTTTAACTATTAAAAATATTAATCTATACTTTTTTGAAAATAAATTATTTATTGAAGGCTAGGGATTTATGTTTTAAATTATTAAAATTATAAAAATTGAATTATATTAAGTTAAAGTTTAGAGATTGAATTTAATAATTCAATTGAGCTAAAATGATAGAGACTATATTATAATCAAGTTAAAATTATATAAAATGAGTTATAATTAAATTAAAATTATAAAAATTAAATGATTAATTTTGGCAAACAACAACTTATAGAAGTACAATTCGAGCAACTAGAAAGAAAGCGCCGCAATAATAGCCTCGTGTTGAATGTTAAGTTTCTCTATACGGCTATCGCATCACATTAGTTAAATTTGTATGGATTGTACAGCCAAAAGATCGATGTTAAATTTGAATGCTAGATCAAAATATGATGGTATATAATATTCTTATTATGCTTAATATAATACCTATTGTGCTTAATTAATTTAATCAAAGTATGAAGGGTAAATGGGACATTATCTTCATGAAAAAATATCTTCCTCCCATATGTTGAGTAATAGGCCTTCCCTTGGACATAGGAAGAGCTCTTCCTGAGAAGCCACCAAGGGAATTCGTTTTTTTTTTTCACGAATTTTTCTAGTAGCAAATGATTAAAATAAGTACTTTAATTTTTTAAAAAATAAACTCATATTTTTTATAACTAACTAACTTAATTAATTTTTTTAAATATTTATAAATTAGCTATCTAACAAGGAAATAGTAAAAGATCACATTCCAATACAAAAGAATTGCAGTAAATATTTTTGGTAACGACTTATATCCCACACACACATATAGATATAGATACTTGACACGATAGCTATATAAGATTAATTTGCTTGTATCTATTAACATTTTGAGTCATGATGTCTGTTATTCTAATCTCAATGACCCTTGGAGGCTTATCATCACCTAATCTTTTTTTTTCCAAGAAAACTATAAAAAATGTATTCATGAAGAAATTGGATCCTGCTAGCAAATTAAAATAGATATATGTCTCTCATTGTAAAAATTCCCCTAAGAAAATGCTAGCGAACAAAGACTTCACTCATTCCCTTCAAGTATTTGGTTTTAAATCTTCTTGGTGGTAATTAATCTGATACTTCTCTGGTCATAAATATATGACATAATTAGGAAGTTGATCTTAAATTTATTAACTATTTTTTAAATTACCTCTATTGATACTCTCTCAATAATAATCAAGTAAGAGAATGAGGGAGGTAGTTAATGGATATAATTATGGTGTTTTAGGAAAACATACTATAATAATTAATTTAACTAACTTTCTTAATTTAATCAAATTAGTAATACCTCTGTACAAGTACTTTTAAAATTTTAAGTTACTTTACCAACAAGCACATAACTTAGCTAATTAACAAGAAGTTGTGCTAATTTAAGCAGTAATCTTATTAACAAGAAGTTATGCTAATTTGATCAGTAGTCTTAAGTTTGAGTAATATGTAATTGCGTTAAAGTACTCATCTTGTAGTCTGACTGAAACAACTTTATGTCTGATATCACCTTAAGTTTTATCGTTTACTTGCCATATTCCTTTTTAAGTTTTATCATTATCATTGGAAGTTAGATTAATTTTACACACACAAATTGGGTAGTTGTACAAATTTAAAATCAACATCACATCCCAATACAGATTATTACTACATCTGTTAACAGAGGATAAATAGCACCAAAGCAACATTCTAGTTAAACAAGTTGTTGTTTTGGGGTTCTTTAATGCTAAACAAGTGTTTGGAAGTTATGATTTTGATGGTTTAAGAGTTTAAGTATTAAATACTTCCTTTGATGGTTTTTGTAGTGCTAAGAGATTTTTATGGATATGAAGTTGTTCAAGTTGAGAAAGTAGGAAATTGTTAAAGGTGAGAAGAAATGGCTTCTAACCATTGCTATTGGATTTGTTATTATCATTTAACTGCAAGTATTAGTTATATAAATGACTGTACATCCTTAAGTTCTTTCATAGGACTCTATTTTGGCAAACCTATTTTTGATTGGATTTGATACAAAAGTTTGATACTTGTGGTCCATAACACTTATAGTTCTTTCTTTACAGGCCGTTGCACTATTTAAATCATATTTTGGTAATTGAGACATGTTCAATGGCATAATGATATATTTTTAAGATTCAAAGACCAACATATTTTCAAAATTGAAGCAGCAAATGACTGAATTCTTTACTCCTAGCAAAGATGGAAGAAAAAACGTGTGTAATTCGAGCAGAGAATAATGGAGCAAAGGATACAAATTCAATTCACTGCCTTGATGTAGAGGGGTAACCAGAGGCGCCTATTTCTTCTCCTCATAGTATTAGTCCTTCCATATAATATTTATGTTTCAACTAAACATTTTTATTTTATTTTTAAATATATTTAAGTAATTCATGTACTTTGATATTTTAAAGGATGATGCGAATTATTTATCAATATTATTAGATTTTAATTTATTTAGTTATTTATTATTTTATTTATATATTTATAAGCCCATTTCATTTTAAAAAAAAGTAGGAAAAAGAATTTAAAATCAATTATTGACTATTCTACTTTCAGCGGCGACATTTGTCGCCACCTTTATTGTGCCTTTGGTGGCGACGCTTTGTCACACTGATTGTTGACATTCAAGGGCGACTTTCAATTGTCGCCGCTAATGCTTATAAGCGACAGTCTCAGGCAGCGACAAAAAGTCATCGCTAAAGATTTTCAGCGGCAACTTTTGTGCTTTGTCGCCACTGAAAGTCAATTTTTTTGTAGTGATTAGGACACTTTAGCCATGCATGGCCACAAAGATCGACGCCAATATCACATTTTCATGGCTAAGCATTATCAGATGGGGAGGAGGAGACTGTGTTATCGCTATGTTCACTATATGTGTCTTGTTCCTGCCTTTGTCTATCGCTATTTCTGGCCCCTGCCCCTATCACTACGCTACTGCTCCCGTGTGCAGTGATGATGGAAGATGTATGGTGAAGTAAAAGGTTGATGAAGACAGTGGAAGGTTGTGGGTACAGCTTGGAGGTGAATTGGAGGATGGGTTGAATGGAGGTGTCCAGTGCGTGTGTGTAGGAGGTGGTGGCGTCGCGTTGCGTGTGGAAGGAATGGAGTTGGCATGTGGAGTAGGTTTGGTGAATGGGAGGTGTTGGCCACTGAAGCTCTCTGCATCTCTCGAAGGTCTAGAAGGTTTCTCGCCGCAACCCCCTTCTCTCTTGTGACATTGTGTTTAAAAGCTAAGAATAATTAAATAATCTAATGGACTAAACCGCAAGGTTTGGTCTATAGGTCATTTAATACAATTTCTGAATTTATAATCCTTTATTGTTATTTGTGAATTTCACTTTTTCTTAAATTATTGAAATACAAAATTATAATAATGTAATATACCTTTTGTTCCAAAAATAATTGTTTGAGAAAAATCATAAAAAGTATGATAACTATGCCCCTATTAAGCATTAATTCAATGTAATATATGTTAATCTAAATAGTGCACAAATAATATAATTAATGACTAAAATAATAACAAATACTCACTAAAATGATATAAATAAATATATAAAAAATATGAGTTTGTCACTGACTCAACTCGATGTAAATTATTTAGAGTCTAATATGACTTTAGATACCAGGTACAAGTGCAAAAACAAAAACAATGCCATTACCTCAATTGTGCAAGTGGCATGTAGGCCACCTTTGCTTATAAACAGTATGTACTTGCCAATAAAAAAAAAATACAAAACAAAAACATACTATGTAAGATAGTGTGGAGAAGTGGGATTATCAGTAGTCCGCATTTAGTAACAAATGATGAAAGAAAATTGTAAGGGACATTCTAACCAAGATGATTCACCAACATTTTTTACTCTTTCCAGTCCTTATTGTAACCCCTTCATGAATGTTTGATAATATAATATGTTTTGTTTAAAGTATTGATTTTTTAATCTTAATATCCCAACTAGTTATAAAACTTTTTAATTGACCAAACCTCTCTCACTAATGACTTTTATTATGGATAATTTTGAGATTTTATAAAAATAATTAATTTTGAACTAATTTTTTAACTTGTATAAAGAAATTAGAGAAAATTAATCTTTTAATTCTTCAATTTTTAACTAACTTTTAACTCAATTTTTTAACTATAAGTTGATGCAATTCAATCATAAACTTTTGACTTGATTATAATTTAGTCTTTTATTTTTTTCACTTTTTAAATTATTGTCCTTTATCATTCATAATTCAGTTTTCAGTCATCCTATGTGGCAAGAAGGCTTCCAACTCAGCTCTAGCAGTCTCTCCTCCCTCTTCCACTTCCAAATCCCCCAGAAGTGCATGATGATTCCATGCTCTGAAAATAAAAAATTAAAAGCAAAATCAATCACTTAGTTTAACTAATTTTTTTTAACTTATGTATAGAAGTTAATTAGTGCTCATAAAAAGAATTGGAGGAACTAGGAGGTAATTGTTAAAAATCTATAGATAAAATAATGGATTCTTAAAAAAAGGACACTGCTGCTAAAAAAATAGACAAGTCTATCTCTGTAAAAAACCTGTAAGAAGAACACACACAGTCACAATGCAGACTCTCACTCCCACACATTCACATCACACTAGCTTTGTGTGTGCGTGAGGTAGAAATCCAATAAAGATGACACTATTTATCTAATATCTTTCACAGTTGAGACTAGCATCATAGTAGCTAGGTAGTCTACGTATATATTTTGTATTATTCGTACTCCTGCTTGCACATAATCTCTCTCTCTCTCAGCCTCTCTTAGCCTTCAAGCTGTATCACATATTGCCTTTAATTTCTTCCCCAACAAACAGCTTTTGTGTCCTCGTGTTTTGCAACACACACCAAACTATAAGCTTCATTCTCTCTTTTCTGCTTTGTAACTGCACGCCGATGTCTTCTTCTTATACTGTAACTCTATACATAGATACTCTGAACTCATCAGCTTGGTATCTAGGATTCTAGGGTTAGGATTATCTTTATGACAAAAGGTTGTTCAGAAAGATCATGTTTGTTTTGCGGGGCTGTTTTTTTTAATCTTACACATAACATGAACTATTTTAAATAAATAATTACTGTATGGGGAATCACTATGAAATTCTGAAAAAGAAAATTAATTAACTTAAAGTTCATCACAACTGAAAAGCACAAATGAGAAGTTTCAATAAAAGAAACGACAACATGTTTATATTATTCAATTGTTATTTTTTTGTAATTAAACTTCTTATTTGGGATCTTATAATAATTTCCTTTTACTATTTTGAGATTTTTTTTTTGAAAAAAGAAAAGATTTTATATATTGAAGCACTTTGTTGACAAAAATGACAAGTCTGAAGTTTTTATGGCATGCATATCAGAGAAACAGACACAGTGCTTATTAAATTCATGGTGGCATTGACAATGGAGAGAATAAGCGACAAGGACTAGAAAACAATGAAGAGAAAACAAAGATATGATATCAGTCACAATATCCAATAGAAATTCAATGAGAATATCTGATCATAACAACAGTACAGTAGTACCTAACCCTAACAAGTGTAATATAAGATAATTCGCGGGATGTCACCATGATGAGTATCTTTTTATTGGAGATGGAGACTAATTTCTCTTAAATATTGAGAGCAAATGACAATTTCCTTGAAACGCGATTTGTCTTTGATCATTCTTGTAAGGTATAGGTCCGCTTGTAGAAGAAATTTATGGTCTTAAATATGAATTTACTTAGATATTATTAATGATTATTTTTTAATTTTACCCTTATTTAATTCTCGTTGGAAGAAAAAGAAAAATGTGAGATTGTTTTTAAATGGAGAGAGAATAAGTTTAAATTTAAAATATTAGTATGTCAAAAAGCTTCACCCACTTAGATACTGACTCAGAAGATTCTGATGATCCTCACCAACCAATATACTCCCTTAATCCCTCACTCACAGATATAAGGCTTTTTAACAAGCCAATCCTAGGATTATTTGGATCTTTAGAAGTGTCCCATATTGAGAAAACACTAAGACCAAACATTGAAGCCAAGATCCTTCCTACTAAATGTGATAAGCCTATTAAGGCTATTGCCATAATTGATACAGGTTCTTGTACAACTATCCTTAAACTCCACATCTTACCGAGTGATATGTGGATTCCTTTTAACCAACCTTTCATTACAGTTAATCAGGAAATCTTTCACATAGAGCTTATTTCTAAAAAGAAGATTGGGATACAGTTCTTCCCTAGATGTACTGTATGACTTAAAGTCCTTATAAGTTATTTACCTAAGAAGTATATACTCTTTGGATTCGATGTATTCTATAGAGCAAAAGGGTTGTCTATTACAACTAAATGATTAAAATTCAAGAAGTTTTTTGGCCCTTATGTTCAGACTCCAATCATCATTGAGATTAATAAGGCTCCAGCTAGATATGAAAACATTAGAGATAGACTTGTGTGTCTATGCTCTGATAGCCATGATCAATTTCAATATCCTTATCCACTTTGGGAAAACAAAGATTTCTTTGTGAAACTACCTTTTAAAAAGAATGAAGATGTGAATCCTACAAAAGCTATTCACTCATGAATGAATCTAGATGATTTGACTCTAGCTAACAACATTATCTATTTGCCAGTTCAAGACTATTTTTGCAGGTGTGATTGACTTATATCCTTATGGAGTTATCTCACTAGCTTTGACATAAGGTTTTCTGCTTACTTTGGTGTTTTCATTAGTACTATCTTTAAGGGATGAAAATTGTTCTTCATAAATACTGGGATTCATCATGGCAAAACATGATAATGGTAATGGTTATGGCTGAATTGGTGGAGGTATAATTGAAAAAATAGGCTTGGAGCACATTGATCATGCTTTCTGAAAGAACACATCAACTAAAAGGTCATCATAATCAAGTTCTATTAGGAGATCATAAAGAGATAGCTCTGATCTTGGAACTATGGCTTCTATATCCCAGTTGACTCTATATCCTACCTTGTGATCATCATCATCTTTTTACTTTTGCAATGATCGAAACAAGCATACGATTGTTTGTTCTTATTTTTTTTCTCCTTTCCTCTATTGAATTATATGACATTCATCATATGATGGCTCCCAGAAGTTAAAGTTGTAACATTCATAGTCAGAGTCACACATAGAATTGTCAACATCCTAAATGAAATGTCCATTGACATGTGAGACATATACTGGCTTGGCTTCTTTTGAGAACTCATGAATTGGAGGACGTTCATCACTAGTATATGCAAGAGAAATAGTTGCAATGGTCCTAAAAGGGTAAGAAAATCCTTATATGCCTAGCTTTTGGAAAATGGTTCAAATAGTGTTGTCTAGCATCTTTGTGACTAATGAAGGTGCAGTGGTATGAACGTCTGCAGGAGCAGAATTAAATTCTCTCTCATTGTTGGTAATCTAGTTAAGTGGGATGATCTTAGCTAACTTATCTTTAGGAATATTAACTACGATAGGGCTATAACTTCTATCCCTAAATAACAACAAAGAATCTTGAGTATATGTAGGAAATTGTAAATCTAGAGAGTAAATATGGACTCTATAAATGATCTGGTTATGCAAAGCAGCTATAGTGGATTTAGGATCTAGTGCTGCCCCAATAATCTATATCTGAACTTTGATTCTCTAAGAGAGAGTCTCATCAGAGAGTTTTACGTTGAAGTTGGGTGTGATGGTAAGAACAATACTCCTATTACTGAGAGTGGTGACCAAAACCCTGATAAGGGCATGGTGGTATAATTGGTATGTGGTATCCAACAAGGAAACTTTAGAAGAAATACAGGGACATTTTCTGCCATAAAGAGACAGGACAAGGCGTATAGCTCTAAGATAGAGATGTGTATACCCTTGATCTTTGTAGGAATTTATAAGCAATTATGGAATTTTTAGGGTAACATATTATTCACAGGGTAAGGAAGAAATATCACACTGGTTTAGTATGGAACTTTGCATGATCTCCTTGATAGGAGGAGTGGATATGGTAATGAGGGAACGGATTCTCTGGAAAGTATAGCGCTCATGGTGATAGAGAGAATAAGTGTTGATTAGGGGAGATATGTATCTCTTACCCTAGCTTCGTCAGGTAAGTGGGTGAATTTTACAAGATGGTCAATCTTGCTAGATAGAGTACGACAAATAGATGAATGGAGTCTTTCAATAGATAGGGAAGATGAGAGTCTTACTGGCTCAGAACTAGAAGTAGAAGGTGTTTTACTCATGTTTGATAAAGTCTTCTTACTCAATCATCTCTAACCTTTTAATTCTATATTGCCTAAGAAATTGTATCAAGGCTCTGATACTAAGAGGGGAGGAGGTACATCGACTAGTGTGAATGTTGTGGTTTGGTGTCCTAAGTAGGAAATTTGTTTCTTTTTTATAGGCTTTTTAAGAGGAGCAAATTGTCTAGATAAATGGTAAGTAGACCAAAAAACTTGGCTATAATCTATTAGAGTTAGAGAGGATATAGGGTATGATGGAGATGTAGGATAAGCTAAAAGGTATAGAGGAGAGTATGAGGTGTGAGGGTCGACTGTTGGAGGTGTTCGATGAAAACTTTGTTGCTTAGGCATGTCAGCCGCAATCTACTTGATTTACATTTTTATTTGTTTCAGTTCTTGCTCCTTTCTTTAGAATTTTGGTCCAAAGTATCTTTCATCGATATATCTCCTAAGATTAGTATCTAATTGATGAGCATGTGAAGTAAACATTAGGTGAAGCTTTTTTACTTCCTCGGCCAACATATCCACTTGAGAAGACAAGTCTTTTGTTTTGGATGTAATATGGTCAAGCTTTGAGTCAATATGATAAAAAAAATTGTTTTGGCTAATAGCATTACTCCACTAAAGATACGAGGAATGGAACAAAGAATTTTGTAGACTGGTGCAAATGACCATGATTGGGGAGCTACACTTCTCGAGGAGTAAAAGGGAAAGAACGTTATTATGATCATGCCAGTGAATAGTTTAAAGAATATGGAAAGTATTACCATACCACATACAAAGAAATTTGTTTTGGTTAACATCATTATCTAATTGCCAATTCAAGAATGCTTTTTCAAGTGTGATTGACTTATATCCCTTTAGAGTTACCTTGTAGCTACAACTTTGACTTCTAGGAACAAGTAGATGATCATTTCTTCTTCTTTTTCTTTTTTTCCCCTTGGATTATATGATAATTCATCATATGATAGCTCCCAGAACTCAGAGTTATTTTTCATTAAAATCAAGTAGAGGTGGTTAACCTATTAACTTGGTCTAAAATAAAATTTTAAACTTACTTATTTTAATATCATGAATTACATATAAGAAGCTACATAAAGTGCAATTAAGTGCTTGTTTAGGTAACCTCTAAACTAAGATTTTAAAGGGACTTCTGACCTAAATATTGTTTGAGAAAAATTTAAAACAAATAGTCATATTTATCTAAAATGGCTTATAGATCAAACTATGGTTTAAAACTATAGTTTTGAATAAGCTTATAGGAATAACTTTTGAAACAGTAAAAGTGCTTATAGACTACCTAATTACTATTATATCCCTACTTTTTTTATACTTTCTCCTCTCTCTTCTCTTCCCTCTCTCCTCTCTCTGCGCCATTGCTATCACGTCTTCTCTCCACCACCATTTCTACCATTTTCGTCGTTGGGAGAAAGGAGGGTCCTCGTTGTATGGTATTTGTCACTAGAGGAGGAAGTAGAGTTGTGGTCCACGTTGAAGTCGCTGGGCTCCTCTATACTCTTCATCATTGCTAGGAGGTCATGGTAGTCGTTAGGAGACGATGGATGTAGGGAGACGGTCCAGATTGTGCTTGCCATCTGTGCACCTGAGAAGACGATAAACAGTTGTTGGGGAGGCATCGGTGAAGAGAAAAGGATAATGAACAGCAGTAGGATAAATTTTTTTTCATCAAATACCTTTTTTGGTAATTTACCAATTACAAAATTCATTTTAGTAATAATTATTCAAACACTCTTTTCTTCATAACTACTTTTTTTACTATAAGTTTTTCTCCAGAAGCACTTTTCCAAAAATTGTCCAAGAACTATTATTTTCATAAGTTCTTTTCTAAAAATCTATCCAAATGAGCCTAACTCATCAATAGCAAATTGCTTTTACACTAGGTCATAAATGGTATACGTTTATTGTATATAAATTTTATATTTTATATCGATAGAATATAAAGATATTTTACTAAAATATCCATGTATATTCTAATTAAGCTCACTCCATCTTCTTCCTTTTCCTTTTCCTTTTGCTTTTGCTTCGCCTCGTGTTCTCACTTTGTGGAGGATGAACCAAAGCAATGACAGAGGGTTTAATTTTCATTAAATACTAAGGGTAGTTACGTCTGTTCACAATTAGAAAAAAAATTAATCTTAGGTCCCATGGGACTTTACAATAATTTTGTCATCTCTCAGGACTTTTATGCTATTTAATTCCTTCCATAGGACCTAGCTGCAATTCTCCCAATAATAAATTATAAGGGTTTGATCACAAAAGTATATCAATTGAAACCTTAGGTCCAACATATACAAATATCAAAGCCTAAATTTAGAAAATCATAAATTTGCATAAACGAAATGATCAAAACATAAACTCCTAACTCTAAAGCACATAAACTCAAGCTACTATGTCTCTCCTAAAAAACTTTGAAGGAAAGGGATGGAATTGTAGAAAAGATGAAGAAGATAATTGTGATGGTGGTGGTGACCTATTGATGTGGGTATCTTTACTGATTGACTCTCTAAAAGATAATAATGATCTTCATTTATCTTCAGTATCATTCCAAGATATAATCTTTTCTAGTATATCTAGAGATAATATTTTTTAACTCAAAAATCCTATAAATAATTCAAGTAAAAAATGTTAGGATAAAAGAGATAAAATAATTAATAAAAAATTAGGAAAAGATAACACATTTCTCTATTATTCTTTGATTAAATTTAAATGTTAGATATTGAGAAATTATCTTTGAATTAATTCAAATGATATTGGATTGATATAATACAACATACTACTAATATAATATTATATTATATTAAATGAATTAATTAATATAATATAATATGATATTATTGGAGATATTTTAATTTTCTCTAATTATATATTATAATTTTCTTCTTCAATTCGACAATTTCTCAATTAACTTTCCTTATATAATATAATCGTGTAATAGTTGATGTAAGTCATAGTTATCATTTATTTATTTTTAATTTTTTAAAATATATAAAAGCAAAATACCTTCATGCAAATCAATTTAATCAAGAAAAATAATAAAATTAATAAAAACACAAGAAAATGACATTTTAATTAATATAATCAATTAAAGTATAAAATAATCAAAACTACTACAATAATAGTTATTAAACATAATAAATTTTCTAAAATAGATAGAAAATAATATGATAAAATAAGGATTTATCAATTAATCCACAACACGTGTAGAAGGAACAAAAACACCGAGGATGGGAGGCATATAAATGCTATGAATGTTATAGTAGAAACCAAACCGCCATGTTATTTAGTACTTATTGCAGGACGGTTATAAGTAGTTTTTAATACATATATATAAACACACATATATATATATATATATATATATATATATATATATATATATGGTTGCGTGGAATGTGTTATAATTGAAACCCTTAGACTTCTATAGTCCTATTTATATGGTAGATAGAATATTTATTTTTATCCTATTCATAAGGTAGAGAGATTTTTTTTATATAAATATACTATTTTACCCTTCATTTATTTATGTTAACTTTATTTCAATTGAGTGTGATGTATATTAAATAAAGGTAAAGTTATAAAGTTATTGAATTTTATAGCATAATTAATAAAATTTAAGCTTTTCTTTAATTTGTATAAAATATATTAGAATTGACTTATAAATATAATCAGAAGAATATATTATAGTCACTGTTGAACACTAATTGTTGTTTGCTCCATAGAGAACACGTGCTTTTGGTTTAATCCATATGTGAACGTCTAAGTACTGAATTAACAACCGTGTTTGATGTGTAAGTTTATTTGTGTAATTGTTTTTGTGAAATTAGTTATTATTATTATTATAACATATGATTTCTTTGTGAATTTGATGATAGGGTGCTTTTCACATACTTGACGAAGGTTGGAACATGTATGATATTATTCAGTCTGGAGTTGAGAAATTCGATCATGTAATTAGATATTTTATCCAAATGATATTAGTTTTGTTATGGTTTTTGAATATTTTGAATTTAGAGGTTGCTTATGAAATGTGTTCACTGATTCAAATTTGCAAAACTTTGATGACTAACAAACAATGAAATCGATCTTATTCAAGATAGTATAGATAATCTATTTAATTAATTTAATTAAATTAGAAAAATTAAATTATTTATTATTATTATTGAGAGAATATTAATATGATAATTTAAAAAAGAGTTAATAAATTTAAAAAATATATTTTATATTTAAAATTAATATCAATTTTTTAATTAAGTACTATATTTAAGGCTGATGAATATATCACAATATATTTTTTAGGAGCTGTGGTAAAAAAATGAATCTTGATTAGTTTCAGTATAGTTGTAGGAAATAGTGTTCTTAGTTTGGATGATAGTCATTGTACATATTGTGATTACTTAAATAGCTTAATAGGTTAATTAGCTTGGACTGTATTACATTAGATTATGGTAACTAGTAACTGCATAAAATAAAATTAGTTCTTCAATAGAGTAAATATATTTTTGGCCAAAAAAACAATAGAGTAAAAATATTATATTAAGAAAAGGCTATTTTCGAGTCGAATGTAAATAAAACAGACATAAAATAAACACACCAAAAATCATCACAAGAAGACGGCAAGAGCCAAAATATATACGTTCAACTGTGTATACTACATACATACATGTGTATAGAAATAGAGGACAGACTACAGACAAACGAAATTAAATGTCTCAATCAAATTAATAAATAAAAAAAAGTTGGGGATCATTTGGTTCCCCGAGAGCACATGCAACCACAAGATGTTAATAGCCAGAGTGGTCCCTATAGAAGCAAAACCACTAATGCTTGATAATAAATAACACTAGCAAATATTCACAACAAAGTCAAAATGAACAAATGAGGAAAAAAAATCAAAATGGCAGAATCCTCAAAAGGAAACTAATACTAAATAAAAATTCGAGTTAAAACCTTCACGTGGGGGTTCTAGGATGAAATTAAATGGGCAAAATCATTCAAGATGTAGCTCCCTTTAAACATGAATAGGAAATAAGTCCGCCAAAAACTGAACTATTATTTATCATAGCAAAATTCACATAATGAGTTTGTGCCTCACAAGTATTTTACTTGTTTGAAAAAGGTGGGAGCAATTTTTCTTGTGAAGAATCAACACAATTGAGTAGATGGACTCAATCCTCTCCAAAGAGAATCACTTTCATCTATCCTTTCAATTTTTTTTCCCTGACTATTAGACTAGGAGGATTTGTTCCTATTAATTCAAGAAATAGCCAGAAATTTCCACCAAAATACCAACAACCTTGGCAAAGATTCATACCAAAGAGGGGAAAGGCAAATTTGGATTCACTAAGAAGCAATAAAACGATCCGATCTTATTGAATGGAAGTCCAGACAAGGCCTTTGACATCGTGTCGTCTCTTGACTTTGACAAATGACTATGGGTTAGCGTTGCAGACTTATCACCAGATTCTGGGGAGCAACAATAAAAAGAAACAACACTTTCTAGTGCAACATGATTGAAGCTGCAAAAGTTAGATGAACTCACACTCCATCAACTGAACAAAATTTAATAATTTGCAAGCCATTTGCACCAAGCTGTCAACTTCGACCTGAACACAAGCCAAATTTCCTTAGCAGCTCTATATTTTCAGAAATAGTTGAACCAGCGGTTCCAACAAAGCCTAGCGTTGCACAGCTGCATACCGTCTGCTCCACATAAAGAAGTACATCAGGTAACCTTTGATTGAAACAATACTTTTTATCATCTGCTTTATCTGAATATGGAATAAACCTCGGCTCATAACCAGCTTCCTTGAGCCTTTTCGATGCCTGTCTGACCAGTTCATCATCCTCTCTCAAGAAATATACCTTGTAGTGAAGAGAATCACTTATCAGATCACCTAAGTAAGTGTCAGCCCAATTTTCTCCAAGAAGATCCGTCATTAGAAAAATATGTATGGGTTGAGGACCTTTCTGCTCTAAATATTCTAATTTTTGTTTCAACCCTTGAAATGCAGCCATCCGATGATTCTTGAACTGCCCATCCAACAATCGCAACTGTGCACAAAGAAATGGAGTTTTTATGGTCGCATTTGCAAACTCCTTTCCCGCACTTACAATTTCAGGGACAAATGGGAGAAATTTAGTTTTCTCCGTCAAAGATTCAATCCTTTGGTCCTGAACAGATTCATGGATATCTATATGTGACTCAGAACCTTTGTATGGGCCTGTAAAAAGGCTTCCAAATGCAAGCAGTGAGGCTGATTCAGCCCCAGAACCAGGTCCAAGAGTCTTTAATACATCTCTACGTCTCCTAATATATGTTATGTTCTTTTTCTTCTTCAGCTGCTCATCAGGTTGGAATGAATCTAACATTCCATCCTCATTACGACCATGGTGAGTCCATACTGTAGTTCTGCAATCTTCATTGACAGCATATAAGCACTTGTCAACACTCCCATGGACCCCAGCTAACAGGGAACCGCATTGCTTTTGTCTGAAATTAAAAGAGGACTGAACCTTTGAATCATTTAAGCAAGCCAAATCTAAGCTGATACCACACCATATTGACACAAAATCCCTGAGATCAATCACACGAACCAGCAAGGAAGAAACTAACTGTGAGATGTCTATAATTTCAGCAATGGAAATATACCTACAAGAAACAAAATTAAATGAAATTTCTTAATTCATATAGGTGAGCAAGATAAATATAACACAGAATACACTTTTTCTATGTCAAAAAAATTAAGGAAGAATACTATCCACCAAGCCTTCAGAGCTTAATTTCTAGATAAAATCTCATTATACTCATATATTCTGAGATAAAAAAGAAGTATACGGTCATCTGCAGGTAATCATGGAATCTGACAACCAAGCTGTAATGCAACTGATCACACAGCATTGGATGCAAAAGAATGCGATTTACAGCACTGTTCGAGCTATTCAGAAGCTTCTCTCAAGAGAATGGAGAGCGAAGGTGCTGCACATCTACAGGGAGAGGAAGTGTGCATACTACTTAGCTTCATATAGTTTTTGTTTTTTTATTTTTTGGCAATCAACTTCATAGTTTTAACCTTACTTTGCAAAAGCATTATCTTCCTAAACTTGCTTATAACACCACTCCCCACCTCTCCTGTGTTTGATGTAATACTTTCTGAATTACAACCCCTTTTGTCACAGAAAAAAAAGGCAATACATGAAAAGATAAACTCCCATTTAAAAAATATAAAGTAGTCAAATGGAAAAGTCATGTGATAGGAGAGACAACATTGTTAAGTACACAGATTACAACGCCTCACCATCTCGATTCAACAATTTATCCAGTCCATCAAAGGTTCACAGAATTAGTAATATCTCATCTCAATCTCAACAAGTGTGAGGCATCATATACTACTTTCTTGGCCATTTCTACAGACACTTATAATTAGACAAACAGAATAACAGAGCCTACTAACCTTCCACCCTGAATGAGCTCAATCATGTGATCCCAAACAGAAATCCGGAGATCCTTAGGATCTAAAACCCTAAACTTGGGACAGCTACCAAGAGCAACAGCATGGTGATCCAGAATTGGAGGAACAATCAAGGTTCGATTTAATATTCCCGCCATCAAAATAGCATTCTTAAACTCTAAAAGCTGATTACTGAACCCACTATGGGGTGCATACCACAGGAATTTCTCACCTAAGGCCAGTGCTTGGCTGGAACATCGATTGAACTTTGATTTTAATGTTTTGGATGATACAGGAAAGTGAGCATTCGTGGTCAGAGACAGAGAGTAGTAATAAAAAATCGTGAAAGAAAGAAAAATAATAAGGACAGAAAGAGGAATAAGAGGCCATCTATAATTTGGTTTCTCTGAAGTCAAAGTTTGAGGTGATGTACTGCGATTGATATTATGCATGGTTATTTAGCTGTACTTGGACCTGAGAAATGCCTAGGCTTATTTTAAGTTAAAGTAAATAAATACAAGTAGATTTCACCACAAATTCTACTAATGTGAGCTGGAGCAAAGCTACAATTTTCATGGTAGTCTTCAGCAAAATCAAAGTCATTGCACTGCATCAGCCAGCAAGCTTTCCTGCTTCTGAAATGAAAGAGTGAACATAAGTGCCCATCTACAATAACCCCGTGAATATCAAATTTTTGAAATAAATACAAGTTATTGCATATGTCATTACTCACCCATACACTCAATTTTTCTGGGTTTCAATTTTTCTTTTTCTCTGTGAAATTTCTCCCATTAACTAGCCTATTGTAAACCAAAAAATGACGCAGCAAATACTTGTCAGAAATGCCCATACGAAAAAGTGATTTCCATTGGAACAAAACTAATAAAACATTGTATGATAATGAATGCTAGAGAAATGCACATTTTCCTGAAATTTGGTTTAAGAGGGGAGCGTTTGGACAAGATTTCTCTAATAGAAAAACTCTTCTTTAATTGCATGAACTTCATTAAAAAGGAATTGATTCCAATTGGTTTATAAAAGAGTTCCATTGTTTGGGATACATTTCAAATTTAATAATTTCAGTTAATTCACAAAATGATTGTGTTGTTCGAAGACGCAATTGTCCTCTTTCTAACTATCTCATCTCTCTCAGCAGCCATAGAGCCGTAAGATTACTCTGTACTAAAAATCTGGACAATGAAGTGCCCATTGCTTAGTCATGCATTTCCCTGAGGCACGAGCAGAAGGAATTACAGGAAGCATCAGAAACTGTACTCAATACCCAGTGAATATAAAAATAAAATGCTCGCAACAAATTTAAACCTAAAACATCCTTTAGAAAATTAGAACTAGGGTGGCGGTTTGACAGAATTGAACAAAAATATTTCCCATATTTGCAGTAGTCTCCAAGATATATACAGTTTTCAAATCAGGAAAGAGAAAGACAAGAAACACCGTTAACTCAAATTTATTTTACACAATTACTCGACAGAATCCTTCCAGTATCATGTTCCAACGTATCGAGGACTTCATGAGTAGAATAGAAGATTGAGAATCATTACCAGTGAGGAACGAAGCAATGAAACGCGAAAAATATACGGTGGATATCAGAGAGGTACGGGTCCGATTTGGCCAGACCGGGTCCGGGTCAACATGATTTTTCTTCCACAGGGCATTCTCATACGGGGAATTTCTGCAGAAAAAAGAATATATCGTGCCCAATAAAAATAAATAAATAAATAAATGGATCGAGGGCAAAAAGTCATTTGCATTTACATTTTTTCCGGGTAAAATTACATGATGTTATTTGATGAAGCCATGAATAAAATTAATATTTTTCCTTAATTCTTACAAAGCATTGACAAGATTTTTATTTAGATAAATAATTCTTAAAAGCTTGATTTATCTCTTTCCATCTCTCCAATGAAAAGCTAAGGGAAAAAGTTAAAACCACTTCAAAAAATTTTGAGATAAAACTTTTTATATATATTTATTTATTTCATGCGCTGCGAAATTATTTAAATAAATTATCCAAATGAAATACGATAAACCGTTCTGGACCAAATTCTCACAACTTGAGAAATGTTTGCGTGGACTCCACTCTATTCTATGAAATGTATGAGCTGTTCAAGATTCCATGAGTCCTTTTTTTTTTTTTTTTTAATTCCGTTGGTACTTTTAGCTTTATATCTACAACAAATCCTTGTGATCCTTCTACGAAGGCAAAGTAAACTCGAAAGTTCAATAAAAAGTGTTTCTTGTTTTGAGCTTATACGTTGTGATATTTGGGGACCTTACAAGATTCAATCTTTGTATAAATACCAGACTTACTGTCATTCCAATATAAGTGATCTGGAAAATTTGCAAAAGAGAGGGACAGTGGAAATCAAATTAGCTATATATGCGATAGGGGATAAAGAGAACTCAACAGTGAAATAGTCCAACGAATTGGATTCCAACCAAAGGGGTCTGCTATAGGAGGTCTACCGCTACAAGAGTGGTCTTGTAGAAGCAGATCTCGAGAGCATTGGCCATAAAAAATGGTGGTTTAGAGGTATGGAAGATCCATGAGATGATGAACTAATGATGCCGGCATTGTTTGTTTAGACAGACTGAAAAATAATTGAGAGAATACTAAACTTTTCATTAAGTCTAAAAAATGATATGATACATATGATATTCTCATTGCAACACTTATTTATACAACTAGCATATTAGGCTCATAATAGCCTAAGGCCCATAACTAGAATACAACTAATATACTGATTACAAATGTATTTTCCTATTTATACACCAATTTCTATTATTTTCCTAAAGTTGGGAGCTAAATAAATTAATAGTTTCCAACTTTACAAGTAGTCTAGACTGTATTTCCTTACTCACATCCTTAGTAAGTAAATCAACTTCTTGATCTATTGACTTCACATTATTTAAAGTGATTACTCCTTATATTACTTTCTCCCTTATACAATGACAATCAATTTTTAAATATTTCGTTCTTTCATGAAATACTTAGATTTGTAGCTATGTGAATAGTAGCCTTACTATCACAATACACGTAACATGCTTGCTTTGATATATATATATATATATATATATATATATAGGTCTTGAAGCAATTCAATCACCCAAACAACTTCGGATGTTGCAGCAACCAATGCCCTATATTGTACCTCCGTTGAAGACCTTGATATTGTCTCTTGCTTCTTAGTTTTCTGGGTTATAAGTGAGCTATGTAACTTGAGGAGATACCCTGTTACAGACCTCCTTGTAGTCCTACAAGATTCCCAATCCGAGCCATAAAAACACTACAGCTCCAAGCATCCTTCAAAACCAAGCAAAGTTCCAAGGCCAGGTGATTGCTTCAAGTATCTAATCACTCCAACTGCTGCCATATGTGATTTCATGGGAGTTTGCATGAACTGGCTCAAACACTACACAGAAAAAGAAATGTCAGGCCTACTAACAGTAAGGTAAATTAATCTACCTACCAGCCTTTGATATCTTTCTGGGTCTTTCAACAGGTCCTCCTTTCTGTCCTTCCCTTCTTCATAAGCCAAGAGTTTTAAATGTTGTGACATTGGCACTGTCAAGGGTCTACACCCACTCATCACTGTATTAGCAAGTAAATCAAGTATATATTTTTGTTGTTAAAGGATAATTCCCTTCTTGGACCTAGCTACCTCAACTAGTCTTACTTTATATTTATCTATTTCCCCTTTAGGGGTATATTTATTTGATTTTGAAAACCCTTTTACAACCTATAGGTTTCTTCCCTTTAGGTAAAGGATCTTCTAGTGCATAAATTTCTAATTCCATTGTCTTTACCCAATTTGGGTCTTTTACTGCCTCATAATAAGACCTTGGTTCAGAAACATAATCAATTGAACATAGAAACCCATCGTTTGTGGTTCAACTGGCGAAGGGAAAAGATATACGACTATTTGGAGTGTGTTCGATCCTTGGGGAGAACCACTTCATTGTGTTCCAATTGCAGCACTTAGGGAGGCATCCTAGCTCCTAGGTGCCTAGGTTTACGCCTGAGGGTAATAGACGGCTTGTCCTACTCGACATTGATATCACCTAGGAGGAAAAGAGACTTCGTCTTGCCCTTGGATCATGGGTGAGTCCAACCCCTTTCTAAAAATTGTATAAAACATAACATAGAAAACCCATATGAGTAGCAGAAATATTATTATAAGAGATATATCTTTCTATTGGATATGTGCAATTGTTTTTCTTTCCACAATTTTCTTTAATTATATAATTGCATACATAATCCTTTGCCTTTATTGGTAATCTCATATTGCTACCTGCTCGAGGGAGATTGGGTTCTAAAAGGGGTAAAGTGTCATGCTCAACATTTTCATCTAACTCTTGTTCTAGTTGTTCATTATTAATTGTCTTATCTGCAATATCTATATCACACCAAAAAAGTTTTTTTAATTTCATTAGACACTCCCCCTTGATCAACACCTTTATTCTCCTTAAATGGGAATATAGTTTCAACAAAATGTACATGCCTACTAACTAAGAGCCTATTTTTCTCGAGATCAAGCAGTATATATCCTTTTTGATTACTAGGATACCCTAAAAATACACATGGCAGCAATCTAGGTTTAAATTTATCTATATTAATGAGATCTGTCATATAAGCTTAGGACCCAAATACCTTCAAATGACTATAATCTGGTTATGTTCCAAATACCCTCTCGTAAGGTGTTTTGAATCCTAGTATTCTTGAGGGTATTCTATTTACTAAATGTGTAGCCATTTTAATGAACTCATCCTAATATGTCATTGGTATTCCTGATTGTAACATTAGTCCTCTACTAACTTGCATTAGGGTTCTATGTTTCCTTTCCACTATTCTGTTTTGTTCAGGTGTGTGTGGGCAAGTTGTTTAATGTACAATTCCTTTCTCCCTAAAATAGTACATAAGTTCTTAATTAATAAGCTCTCCTCCATTGTCACTCCCCACACTTTTAACCATAACAGAAATTGGGGTAAATATATATGCAATGAAATGCTTGATATTTAATGTTGTGTCAAATTTATTTTTCATTAAGAAAATCCATGTTGCCCTAGAATAATCATTTACTATAAAAATTTATGTCCATAATGAGTTGAGGTCTTATACGGTCCCCAAACATCCATGTGCAAGAGCTAAAAACAAGTAGAAGTCTTAATACAACTAGGTGAGAAAGGCAGTCTCATTTGTTTAGACTGAATGCAAATTATTTATGATCATGTTCTTATTGTGAACAACACTAAGATGTTTCAATACAGAAAAAGGGGCATAGCCTAATATCTTATGTAGTAACCACAAATTTTAGGATTATCATAATTTTTGGCTACAATGATAGTAATAAAGGGTTCTGCACCACTGTATTTTAGGTTCACAATTAGCAAATATAGTCCTTCTACCAACTTACCAGTCCCCTTTATCTTGTCACCCTGAAGGTCATGTATCAAACATTCTTTGAGAAAGAAAGCAACCGTGCAACAAATATCCTTAGTGAGGCTAGATACTGAAATTAAATTGAATTTACACTCTGCAGCATATAATACATCCTTTAACCCAATTCCATTTCAAAATTTAATAATTGCCATGTGAGTTACTAATATTTTTTGTCCATTGGGTATCATAATAAAACTAATAGGTCCTTTGTAAGGCTTATAACTATCAAGTAAGGACAGATCTCCTACCATATAGGTGGTGACACCTGAATCTATGACCCATGGAATATGCATATTAGAATGGAAAGAATAGTTTATCAAACATGTACTCATAATGGCATGAGCATCAGCCTCTGTATCTCTCATCAGAAGGTCCAGTAGGCTTGTACTGCTCCAGGGTGAAACTTGGGGATACAACATTAGCGGCATGTGTCACTGTTTCTACTTCTTGTGATGGACTAGTTCCATTTTGAGCTATATTTGCCTCCTAGTTCTACTTACCCTTATTCCCTTTAAAATATGCAGGGTAGCCAATTAGCCTATAGCAATTATTCTTGGTATGACCATTTTTATGACAATGGACACACTCTGGAGGGGGATCTTCATGACCCCACCCTTTCCATATCCTCATCCTCATCCCATCATAGCAACTCCTTCAATTGGTGAAGGAGTCCTAGAGCTTGCAATATTATTCTATGCTTCATCTTTTAGCACCATTGTATAAGCTTGGTTTATAAAGGGCAGATGACTCATTAAAAGTATTTAACCTATTGCTTAGCTGAATGTCTCATTTAGCCTTAAGAGGAACTGTAGCAACTTCTGTTGTTGAATCATTTGAGAATATATTTTTGAGGTATCACACTTGCATGAGGAGATGGCTATCAGTGAGAATTGTTCTTCCCAGAGTTGGTTCAAGCGTGAATAATACCCAAACACAGTGAGAGATCCTTGCTTCAGGGATCCAATTTCTTGATGGAGACTGAAGATTCGTGAACCATTCACTTTATCAAATCTTTCCTTCAAGTCTTCCCAAACATCATATGCCAATTGAAAATATACCATACCATTCGCAAGTTCCTTTGACATTGAATTTAGAATTCCAAGATAGCACCACAACATTACACCTTTCCCATTGATCATGGAGATTTTATGCTTGAGTCTCCTTCTTGCAGGACCGGTCAATAAATCCCAACTTCTATTTTCCCTTTAGAGCTATTCACATTGCTCTACACCAGATCACAAAATTCTCGCTTCCAGTAAGTACTTGTTGGATAATGGTGGTGCCTTGCATATCAGCTGGATTAAGATACAAGGGATGAGAGAAATTTAAAGGTTTGCTAGAATTTGTACTTGCTTCTGTCATCTTGAATCACCGCCAAGGTAGGAGAGCACACCTTCTATCACCAGGAATCTTGTTGGCTTCTTTAAGTGACAAGGCAGAACTAGATCGACCAGGATGAACAAGAAATCCTCGTCGGCTAACCAGATCAACCAGAGAACCAGAGATCACAAAGGCACTATATTTTTTGGTCCATAATGAATTAGGGAGAGACTGTAAAATGGGCCAAAATCAATATAACCAATAATTTTGCATTACAGTTTCACAATAGTTATCTCAAATCCTTTTTTTTTTCACTTCCCATTATTGGTAATGAACCATGTTGATAAATGTCAATCTTCAGGTACTAATAGTTAGTGCAACTTTTATTCACGACAAAAAAAAAAAGTGTTGCTTTCCAAAGCAAGAAGTATAGGCCTTGTTTGATTATGTTTTCTATTTTTATGATTTTAGGATAGTTTTATAAAATTATTTTTTAAAACAATTATTGGAAAAAAATCTATTTGGACGATTGTTCTAAAAGTTACATTTCAAAAAAAAAATTGTTTAGAATAATTGTTCTGGAGATTTGAGAGAAGGTGGGGGATAAAGTAGAGAGTGCAATGATCAGAGGACTACGATGTAGATGAGCGTGAGAGACAGGGGTGGAGAATGTTACCGTGAGTGAAATGAGATTTAGAAAAAAATAACAAAGTAGAAAATATGCATAGTTAGGGTATTGCTCCCAAAGATGATGAGACATATTATACCAATAAATATGCATAGTTTGGGTATTGCTCCTGGAATGTTATCCCTACCGTTAGTGACTGGTTTGTTCTCATTGTTGTCCCCTTGAAGGGAAAAACAACCATTCCATTTGTCTTGTTGCAACTGACAAAACACACCTGGAGCAGGTTTTTTACTAGGTAGAGAGCTGCTGGAATGGGACACACTATAACTTCATCTCAAGTTGTAATATTTGTGTAAACAAAATAATAAAATTTTAATGACATACATACCTACCCACCCTGGGACGGGAAATCCTGAGTCATCTCGTGTCCGTCATGTCCCTCATTCTGGTGATGCTATAATTATATGGAGGACTTGACTGGTAGTTCATGGGTAATTTTGGCCTTGACCTAACTAAAGGTTTAAAGAAAAATAACATCACAAGAAAAAATAGAGGAAAAAAATTAATAGCAGAAGATGAACTAACTAAAAAAAAATAACATTGCATCAAAAGCGTAGAGGGAGTGAATAGGACAGAACTTCAATAAAATAACATCACAATACAACATGAGAGAGGAATGGGAGACGGGGAAGAAGAACCATGATTGGAAAAGCCCAAACCTCTTTAAATCCTCAAATCCTAGCTCAATCTCCTCTTCAAGTACCAAACGTTAAGCCAAAATGCTCTGAAAATGCTTCTCTAAGTCGTTCTCTACGTTCTGGTTGCGTCTGGAATCCCCCAAAATCGAACCAATAGGTCATTTTAACTTTAGAAAACAAAACTCTCTCCACATTTTGGGTTTTAACAGGGCGCTACAACACTCCCACTATTGTGCCGTGGCACTAGAGGCGCTATATCTCTTCTTTGAACAAAGCTCCGTGGCACTTTCATTGTTGTGCCGTGGCACAAGTGGCGTTATTTCTCTTCTTTGAAGAGACGGCTGCGGCACTTAGCTCATATGTCATGACATTAGTAGACATTCGAAAAGATTTGAATCTGATTTCCCCATTCATTAAATCTCTTTTTGTGTCCCATCTTTCTTTTTCATATTATTAACATCCAAAGGTAACTAATACTTAATATCTTCCATTCTTTAGAATGACATAAGATTCATCTCCAACCACAATGAAAACCAAATAATTCAAATAATATTGCCAATTCCTTCAATACTCCAAATAACATGCAGAATTGATTAAGTTCATTGGATCCAAAATGACACGTTATTTATAATGTTTGACAAACTACAAAACAACACGCACACGCCCAAATATATAGTGGTGAAAATGAAAATGTCAAAGGAAATAGATCTCCAAGAGAATCCACAAACTTCATGGCTCGATGAAATCATGCAGCCTATTGCCCCTATCGCGCAACAACACTAAGGATTCCTCCACAGAAGCTAACTCCTTGATGGACTCAGGTTGAGCTTTCAGCTTTTGAAGATTGACCTTCAGCCTCCTCAACCTTCCTCTTGAGGTCTTCTCCATCTCCACATTCCTCGATGCAGCCGTGCACGTAACTGATCCAGGAATCATCAAAGCCAACACCTTGTAAGGCTGCACAACACTCCCCGATGATTTAGTTTTGATCATCTTCCGTCAAGTTCACTCTCCGAGTGGTGTACTCAAAATACGAGTCACCTCAGCAAATAAGGAAAAGAAGGAGGAAGCAAACACTCTTCTTTGTCGCTTCGTGTTGACCCAATCAAGCATTTGAGGATGCCGCTTCACCCCAGCCTCAAAATATGGTATGCTCTGTTCATAAATGTCAATCATTCCATTGTAGTCACCATAAGCATTTGCTGATGAAGTCATAGATTGTGGAGCTTGGGAAGGTGATGGATCCATTGCTGGAACAACAAGTGGAAGTCAGAAAATAGGATGAATCATGTGATTCTTCTACTAGATTTCAATTGACACGATGATAGAATTATTAGTCAATTTAAAGAATACTACAAAAAATACAAAATACAAAGCTGCATAAGAACCTTTGTTTTGTTTCGTGGCGGGGCTCTTTACATCTTGGCCGGTTTGAATCAAGGGTTTGCCAATGGTGTCATGTATTCCTTGAGTTACAATAGCTAAACAAATAGTAAAACATTATATGAGATAAAAGTTAAAAATCCATTACTTTCTTTCTTGTTGCCAAACACAAAAGTTGTGGGCTAGTTGAACAAATTCTCACAAAGACGATTTTTTTAAGTTATGTGATTCTTCTAACAAATTTTAGTTAACATAATAGAGGGGGTCGGAATCATAATTAATTAAGCAAGGGAATTAGGTCAAAGATCTATCAAATATAACAATGTAATTCCAGATCATTTATATGATGAATTGGAACAGAACAAGATTAAAACCTGTGTCCAGCTTTATGGCAGGGTTCTCTGCATTTTGCGTAGTCTGAAGCAATGGTCTTTCAGTGTTCTCATACATTCCTTGAGTTCCAGTTTCTAATCAAATAAGTTTAAGAACATTAGAAGATATAATGACATATTCTCATTTGATCACATTGGATAAGCAACTTTTTCGGCAATCCATGATGAGATTGCCATCCTCGAGTTAAAGGTCACACCGCATTTGTATCTAGGATTATATATCTTCAAACCATAAGGACTAATAGTATACAATTATGAAAAGTTAGGGACTTGTTGATAAAAATTAAACTTCCATTACTTCTAATCGATCTGTGGTCCTATTGAATAAAATATTATTAGGATCAGCTATTAAGGCAAGTGATTTTTCTAATAGATTTGAGTTCATATAATAGAAAGTTAGAATTAGCCCATAAGTGATATCAAAAAGAATCATTAACTAACTAACTCGTGTGTTGCGGAGGTTGAACCAATGGCCTCTCAATGGTCTCATGCATCTCTTCAGTCCCTATAACTAAATAAATAAGTTCAAAAGAAATTAGTTTAATTCAAAAGCAATCCTACATCATTTATGAAAAAAGCAATATTCTCAGTAGTCTCATGCGCGAGAGTTGAAGGAACTAAGGAAATAGAATTTCACAATATTTCCACAGAATTAAAAATTACTTCTAAAAAAAGTTCAACAAGGGATTTCAAGAGATTTAGGCATTTGTGAGATGTTGGAGATTACAAAACAATATCAATACCTGCATTACTTTCTTTATTATCAACAACTGTGGCTTGCTTAACCAAATATCACTAGAATGAGTTTGAGGTTTGTGATTCCCCTAGCAGTTTTCAGTTTACATAATAGTAAATTAGTATCATTAATTAATTAAAATCAAAGAGTACGGAATTAAAAGTAATTTAACATAACAACACTGTTAAATCATTTATGACATATTATTGGAGCCCCACTTTCTACTATAGACCCCAAACCACGGTTTTAAAAGGACTTCAGATCTAAACCTTAGTTTAGAAAAATTTTAAAAGAAACAATCATATTTGTCTAAAAGGACTTTTTGGATCAAACTGTGGTTTTGAATAAGCTACTGGAAATAGCTTCTGGAATAGTAAAAATGCTTATGGACTATCCAATTACTATTTTACCTAGGGGTGGTCACGGGTCGGGACGGGACCGGGACAACCCTGTCCCGTGTCCCGTCCCGAAACAGGACACGAGACGCATTTTGCGTCCCGTGTCCCGTCCCGTCCCGACCTGTCCCGGTCTCTTTCGGGACCGGGACGGGTCGGGTTGGGTTCGGGACGTCCCGTTCCCTTTTAAAAAAAATAAAACTATTATTTCTTAAATTATTCTACATGAAAAATTACAACAACTTCCTCCAAATACTACTACTACTACTTGCTGATATAAAATTAAAATGACAAACAGTCAACAAAATAAGTTACTGAAGAAACAACTATATCATATAAAATTAAAATATTTCAAGGAATAAAACAAAGAAAGAAAGAAACACTCAAATACCAAAGGCATATGCTACTTCTTCAATTCTTCCGTTTCACTTAATGGAGTTACTGTTTCATCTGCAAATAAACAAAAAGAGATAGAGAAAAATTAAGAAATAATACAAGGGTAAACAAATAAAATCATCTATGAAATAAAACAAATAATATGATATAATTAATACCATTTTCTACTGCCAAAGTTTCATTAAAGTTGTCAATATCAAGGTTTTTTAATTTGAATGTAGATGGAGATAACCAATTTTAGGTACAAATTAGCGCTTCAACCATCTTAGGGGATAGTGAACTTCTGAAATCATCAATAACACGTCCCCCTGTGCTGAATGCTGATTCTGAGGACACAGTAGAGACAGGCATAGCTAACACATCACGTGCAATCAATGAAATGATTTTGTATTTACTAGCATTTAGTCTCCACCAATCCAAAAGATCAAACGTAGGATTATGATAGTCAGCTAACTCAGCCTGCAGATACCTCTCTAACTCCGCATACTTATCTGTTTGACTTTCAAAGTCAGTATGGGCAAGGAACCTTTGAATTGCACAAGAACCCTCCCCATCATCAATATCAAAAGACTCTAGCTCCAAGACATCTGTGTCATAAGAACCTTGAGTTAGTAGTTGTGATTGACTCTGACTTTGGCTTGCGCTTTGAGTTTCAAGCTGAGATGCATCATGTGCATCTAAATAATGATCGTACAAACGATACAACATTGCGGAGACCTTTTTGTACATGGAGTCACAATGTGTAGGATCATAAAACATATCCTCAAAAGCAAACTTCAAAAACTTCATTTTATACCTGGGGTCCAGCACCACTACAATCACCAATAAAGGATTTAAGTTTTCAAATTTACCCCAATACTTGTCATATTTGCCCTGCATACTCTTAGCCATATGACACAACAAAGAATTTTGATTGTTTACCCTCTTCTTCAAAAGAACAGCCACATTAATGATTTGTTGGAAGGCCAAATTTGAAGTCACATGAATTGATCCTGAGAAATTTAAGGTGACATTATAGAACACTTTCAAGAATGCAACAAACTCCTGAACTTCTTTAAATGACTTTGCTGTAGGCGGGCCAATTAAGTTTTTATCCTTAAAGTTTTTTTGATACTCTGTATCAAATTCCTTCATCCTTGCAAACACGCTACTGAATTTAATAGCATTCTCCAACATTATGTAAGTTGAATTCCACCTAGTGGGACAATCCATCCTCAAGAGACTCTTTGAATTGATCTTCATTTTCTCCACAAGCTCTTTGAATTTTCGAAACCTTGCAGGAGAAGATCTTACATATTTAACTGCATTCCGAATAGCTTTAATGGATTCATGCATTTCTCTCACACCATCTGACATAATCAAATTCATGATATGAGCACAACATCTCAAGTGGAAGAAGTCCCTATCACAGACAAGATTATTCCAATGTCCGAAAACTGACTTCAAAGTTGATAATGCATTGTCATTTGAAGAAGCATTATCAACTGTGATGGTAAAAGCTTTATCAATGCCCCATGACAATAAACATTTCTCAATTTCTTCTGCAATTGTGTCACCTTTATGGTCTTCAACTATGCAAAAATTTAAGATTCGCTTTTACAAATGCCAATCTTCATCGATCCAATGTGCAGTGAGGCACATATAGTTGGAATTTTGATTAGAAGTCCATGTATCTGTAGTGAGGGAAACTCAAAATTTTGTTCGTTTGAAATAACTTTTCAAGTTGTCTGCATGTTCATGATACACCTTTAAGCAGTCTCTAGTAACGGTTGACCTTGATGGAATTTGTAAGCGAAGTTCGACCTGACTCATCATATGTCTAAAACCTTCACCTTCAATAGTTTGAAAAGGCATTTTATCCAATATGATATACTCTACAATTGCTTGTCTACGTCGCTCTTGATTAAATAAATGATGACCAACAGTTTTAGAAGACCCTACTGCAGTGAACAAAGCTTGCCTCATCTTATTTATTCTGTTCGGATTTAAGGGGCACCTCTCTAGATGTTTTCGCAATCCACTTGTCCCATGTGTGACAGGATTGCAAGCAATCTTTACTGGACAATATTTACACTTGGCTTTGTGATCTCTATTGTTTTCATCCAAAGGAATCTTATCAAAATGCTCCCAAACAATATATTTGGTTTTTTTGTTGGTTTCTCTTCTTCCTCAACATCTTCTCCTTCTCCCTCTCCCTCTGTGTCTTGTACTTGTCCTTCAACTTCAGCTTCATTTTCAACTTCTTCAGTCTGTTGTAAGTTCTCTTCAGCAGTTGGTACAGTTGCCATTCTCCTGTAAAATAGGAAAAAATTTGTATTAGTTATTGAAATAAGGAAGGGAAATATATATGCACACACAGAATACTCACAAGATCCATAAATATATATATATGGATATATAGCACTAGATACTGAATAAGCAAGTATGGGAGTCAAGTTTCATGCTGATGCTATTAGTATTACATGTTCATAGCTCTGTGAATCAACCAATGATTAAAATAGGTACAGTTCTCATCAGTATGAAGCACCAGTGATTACTAATAGCATTAGTTATTGAAATAAGGAAGGGAAATATATATGCACACACAGAATACTTACAGGATCCACAAATATATATATATACATGGATATATAGCACTAGATACAGAATAAGCTAGTATGGGAGTAATGGTTCATGCTGATGCTATTAGTATTACATGTTCATAGCTCTGTGAATCAAGCAATGATTAAAATAGGTACAATTGGTGATAGTGCTAAGATTGGTGCTGATTCTGTTGTGTCTTAAGGATGTTCCTCCCACAGTCTAATTCTCAATATGAAGCACCAGTGATTACTACGAAGTTACAAGTAAGGGATAATCGCCAAAAACCATTATAGCAGACAGAGAACAACGAAGCACAATAGGGAGAATCAGAGACACCTCAGTAATACAAAATTGACATTTATCACCAAGGAACGAAACAAGATCACAGAGAATCAGAGATAATGGTTCAAGGAATAATCACAGAGACAATCATCTCCAAAGCACAATTACACTCTAAACCCGCTTTTAATCATCGAGAAGGAGTGTCACAGAGACAATCATCGAGAAGGAGTGTCACTTACCTTGAACAAAATCGATATTCTGAGGGGAATAAAACGTTGTACTTAGCTCAACGATGGCGAGGACATCAACCCACCGGCAGTGACTGAGGAGGAGCGATAGACGACGATGGGCGACTTTGCGACAGACCTACTGGCAAGTGAAAAGAAGAGTGCTAGGGCTGAAGGCTAAAGCAAACTGAGGGAGAAAAGCCAAGGGTCGTCGACTCGTCCTACAGGGGTCTGAAGCTGAAAATCCGAAATGAAAGATGAAAGCTGAAGGAAGGCTAGAAGCCCCGCCCCTAAAAACTGTAAACCCTAAATCATCATTCATCTCCACAGGCCATAGCAACTCAATTAATTCAAATCAAGAAGGAAGGTCACTTACCTTGAACGAAATCGATGGTCTGAGGCGAACAAAATGATGTACTTAGCCCAATGACGGCGAGGACACCAACCCACCGGCAGCAACTTAGGAGGAGCGATGGACGACGACGGGCGACTTGGTGACAGACCTACTGGCAATAGAAATGAAGAGTCCTAGGGTTGAAGGCTGAAGCGAGGGAGAAAAACCAAGGGTCGACTCGTCCTGCAGGGGCCTGAAGCTAAATGAAAGATGAAAGCTGAAGCCTGTACCCTAAAAGAAGGCCAGAACTCACTCAACTCAAAAGCAAACAATATGCTTGATTCGAGGCCGAGGGTTTGCGCTGGGGGTTAAAAATTCATGTCGGGACGGGACGGGACGACCCAAGGGTCGTGCCGAGACCCGTCCCGTCCCGACACGCCAACTGTCCCGTCCCATTTTTTTCCCGTACCGATCAATGTCGGTACGGTACAGTTTCGTCCCGCTATCATCAGATCCAGGACGGGAACCCTGGGACGGGCCTCTGATGGACAGCCCTAATTTTACCCCCATTTTTCCCACTCTCTCTTCTCCTCTATTCCAGAATCGCATGGGTCTTCCACTAAATCGTCGTCAAAGAAGGGGGCCGTCATGAAGGGGGTCATCATGGAGGGGCTGCTGTGCTACGACGATGTTACAGAAGGGAGAGGTGGTCGCTGCGCATGTTGTGTCCTTGCGGATATCTCGCTTCTTCTTCTTTCTTTTATTTTTTCTCATTGTCGTAGTCAAATCTGCATCTGGTTTTGTGTAGGACACATACCTGAACATTCCAACCGGTAATTCACCTACTTTTAATTCTTCTACTTGGAATTCTTTGTCATGCCCTGAAATTTAAGACGTAACTAGTACATAATATGAATAAATTTATATTCTTTAAACTTTAAACCTTAAATAGAACATTTAAAACAATAATCATAATATATATTCTATTTTAATCAAAAGATAATTCATCTGTAGGAATTTCTGCAGAGTTGTCTTTATATAACCAACCTTCTAAAAATCTTACAACAGACTGCAAATGTTTCATATCACCTGCAGACATTTTCAAAATAACCAGAACTTTATCCATAGACTAGATGGAGTGTTTAAACTTCAACCAAAATAATACAAGTATTTCATAAGTTTATAATTATATTATAAGTAGATATGTCAAAAAATCAATGCTTCAGATAGGATGTGAGGCTTTTCACTGCTCAGTTGGAGAAACATGGTCAATAACATTATCTAAAGCTAAAATAATCTACCCATAAATAACTTTCCAAAAATATAATTTTAAGTGCAAAAGGAACAATTTCAATATGTTTAAATATAAATAATAACACTTTGTAATTAAATACAAATTTTCCAGTAAAATATTTTATTTAAGGAAATCCATTTAAAATAATAATTTCAAAGCATCTTTTTTCCCTAAGACTTCAACAGAATGAAAATAAGCGTGGACACACAGTCTACGAGGGTAACTATCTAATCCGACGCAGCTTAAAGCCACGAATTAAGCGCAAGTATAAAGCCTACGAATAACATGCGCAAGAATGAATCCCACAAATAACCGACGTGAGTACGAGACCTACGAATATCCATCGAACTCGAGTTTAACAATGGTGTACTAAAGACTAACAGTTCTACTGTTAATAACCAGCGTTCTGTATTTAATCCTCTCTAAAAACATTTTTAAGCATGCATGGGATCAATTTGGCATTAAATGATCACAATACTTTCAATGCAAGAATTTCACCAATAATATTTTATAATCATGAAACCCCAACATGATCATCAAAATAAAATCTCAAAAGATTTCTTCAATTCATATAGAATAATTATTCAAATAATAAAATTCACATAAACATATTTCATAGAGAAAATCAACTCAATATAATATTTACATAGGTCTTTTTCAAAACTTTATTTATTTATTTTCATACATAAACATAGACATATCATAAACCAATTGAAAGAAGAAACCAATAATTTTAATCAAAGTCATTAATTCATATAACTACGCCTTTAGCAAATTATACTTAAAAATTAATATTTTAAATGAAACATATCAAATAACAAGTTATTATTAAAAATATCATTTTTAGATAATATTATTCACTTACCTATAATACTCCAATACAGTTTACTTTAATTCTATGCTTCGGAATAATATTCTCTTCTTAATTTCCTAATTTTTTTTGAAAATAAATCATTAATACTCAAATTCCAATTATAATAGTTATTATAACATACTTTTATAATTCTATATATTTCAAATATTTTCATTCTTGAAAATAGGATATTTATCTACCTAAACTTCTTTTTCTACCCATGAAATATGCATTTACAATTAATAAACTCCAAGAATTTCTCTTTTTATTTCACTTTCCAAACTCCATAATTCATCAGGGATAAAATTTACCACATTTATGTCTATACCCTTTAATTCCAACTATTTACCTATACCCTTTAATTCCAACTATTTACTTTCACACACACACACATATATATGCTGTCCATGCAATGATATTTTGGTCATGCATTTCATTAAAAAGCTTTTGAGCTTAATCTACCTGAGAGCATTCCACATATATTGTCATCATATTGTTTGCACCAAATATATCCCTCAAAGAAACCAATATGCATCTCTTGACAGCAATTTTTCTAACTTAAACCCACACTACATCAAGCTTGTTTCATTTAATTCTTTCTTTGGCTCCTTTTCTTAAATTCTAACTTGTTGGAATAACTTTCATGTCTTGAATTTATCCATACACACACATATATATACGTATATCAACAATAGCCACATTCTCTCTCTTTTTTCCCATAGCATTATTGCCATATATATACATATATCATTCATAGCAACAGCAACCACTTCCTTGTCTCTGTTTTTTTTAAACCATGACAATAGCTCTAAGAACAAACACACGACTTCAGGTAACTAGATTCCACATCACAAACTCAACTTTCTCCGTCACATCCAACGCAGACTTGGCAAGCAGGGAAGGAAGATCCAATCTTTCAAACACAACCAACAAGAGTTAAACAAGAGGAAGGACATACAGCTTATCACTCTCCTACAGCAGCTACACCCAGGCAGAGAAGGAAGCTAAAGATCTGCAATTGCTACAATACTAGGCTTGCAAGGCGACAGCAACAACGGTGGACATGTAATAGCACGACGATGACTCGTTATAGTAGCAACAACGTGCACATCAATGGCACTAGCGATAGTAGCTTGGATGGCAGAGGCTGACAAAACCAGGCGATACTGTGCATGCACCCAGATCCTCCCAGGGTCAAGATCTGCACAGTAGGGAAGAACACAACGACAACAACAATCACAGGCAACAACACAGACAACAGCGGCAGAAAACAATAGCTACACGGCAACGGAAGGGAATGAACTCACGGCGGTGACAGATCTCAGAACTTCCGAAGCTTCTCTGAAATTCCCTTTCACCGCTGTCGACAGGAATGAGAGAAGGAGAAGCTGCAAAAAAAAAATTTAGGCAGAGGGACATTTTGGTATCATTTCACATGGTGTCTGAAAAATAAAATGTCACTTTAGCTAGAACTGGGATTCGAACCTAAAACCTCCCCACTCAACTATCCATTTCCCTTTGTGACAATACTACAAGAAATAATATACATATTAATAAAGTGATATTATTTATCTATTTATTTTGTAAGGTTATTACATTCTTATTCTCTGTGTGGCTATTGTGAAACGTGTTAACCCATCTTAAAGTTTCTTATTGCTTTTTTCCCAAACTATAGTTGCTTTTCGAATATTAAAGCTCCATGGTTCTTAAAACTGAAGTTACCAAGATGGGTGATACAGACAACATTTTATATCGTAAAATGCATTATAAAAAATTGTTTTCACAGTTTAGAATTCTATCTTCCTGTTTCCTGAGATCACTGGATAATTCTTAGATGGGCTTGATAACTTCATTTGTGATATATGCAGATCTATTGGGACAAAATTGTTATGAAAGCTGAAGAAGATGATGAATGCTGAATTATTTTTATTCCATACCCTAAAAGGTGAATTAACAATTAAAAAGTCATTTTGGGAATATCCATCTAAATACTCATTTATCCAAAATCACTTTTTTTATAAGCTCTTCTCCAGAATCCCTTTTATAAAAGTTGTCTAAAAATCTTTTTTTCCATAAGTATATCCAAACGGGCCCATGGTAAGACTTAGTCTAGAAAAGCTGCTCTCAACGGTTTCTTACAATTTTTTATAATCAAAATAGCTAATAAGCAAACAAGTTTTTTTCCTTAAATAAATAAAGAATGAAGCATGACATTTTAAACAAGTTGAAACTAAGGATCTCTAGATGATTTCACAGATCTTTTCTAATGTCAATAACTAAATAAATTGAAAATCAATAAATGAAATGATGTGGTTTTAGAAAATAAAAATTAGTTTCTTCCTTCTTAAATGTAAAAGAAATGCTTTATGTTCTCTGTGGCCAATAATAGAAGTTGCAATTTCATTGAAAAGTTTGTCGCTGAGAGAAGCTTTTAGGTCATGTCATTTCTTTTTAGATGATTTCAGTTTAGTGAACCAGAAAGTATTTAAAAAATAGGTCAAGCCAGTAAACATGATACAAAGTGACATGACATTAAGAATTCTATTGAAAAAAAGGAATCGTTCATTAGATATACCAAAGTATGTGATAAATACCTGGGACGCTGGAACCTGTACAAGAAATTAAGGCCAAAGTTAAAGCAATATTTTATTATTTATGGCATATTGAAGAATTTAATGTCATCTCTATACCTGCATCTTGAATTGTGGAAGAGATAGCGCCATTTTGAATAACTTGCGCCTTAGGCCTCTCGATACTGAACTGGGTTTTCTCCTTTTGGTCTGTCATGAGATAAACTTGGAAGCTTATTTATTTCTTGCTTCTCATGATCTTGACTACTATTTGTAGTAACGCAAACATCATATCTTGACAGAATTACGCATTTAGGTTTAAGATTTCAGATATTTGTACTCAACTTCTACATATGTTTCCAATCAAAATCATCTTTTGTTACAAACAATATTGTCTAAATCTTGTACTTTTTCTAGATAAATGTCGAGACTCAGACATGAAAAAAGGAATATTAGAGGAGAATCAATATATGAACAACTGCTTGATAGGGGTGTTAAGGTCCTCTTTCCCACGTTTCTTTCCATTTTCTATTTCCACTAATATCAAAAATGGGGCAACAATGACTCCAGATGTAAAATTTTGCATTTTGTGGCATCCAGCCACTTTTAATGCCACCAAAGATGGGAATTTGAAAGCCTGTTTCCCAGAGCAAAAGCTTTTGAAACCTGATAAACAATTTAGGTCCAAAAGCTTCAAGCTTGTAAATATGATCTCTTCTTCTGATTCTCTTTCGTCCATCATCATAACCTCCTCTAGCATGCCACATTTGCTAATTGTCAAGTTTGTGAGGTGGACACACTACTAGAAAAAACATTTATCCCTATGCTACTTCATGGTGGTTAAAAGGAAAAATGCCATAAAAAAATGGTGACATATTTGTAAATAAATTCACATTTTAAAAACTCTTAACTGCAGTTTTTCATAAAATCGCCGTTAAAAATGACATCGAACATTTATAACGGCGGTTTTTATAAAAACTGCCATTATAAATCAATCGTTCTGACTTTCCCACCTTTGTCTCTTCATGTCCTATTTACAGGAAGAAAGTGTACGCCTTTTGCCTCTTTGATTCCCAATGTCTTTAGCTATTATGAGGGAAGGCCAACAGCCTACTTTTACCTCTTACGAACTATCTTTTCCTCAATCTTAAATACTCTTCCATTATAACTTTTGTTCCACTTTATTTTTCTCTATTTCCTTGTATTATATGTTTGTTACTCTCCTTTTCATATTTCTTCAAATGGCATCATCTTCTGGCTCATCTCATTCTTGCAAAAGATCACGTGATGATTTTGAGGACAAGCATCATCTACCTAACCCGATGCCTTCCCCATTTCTAAAGAGAGGATACTTGTCTTCAAAATCATCACGTGATCTTTTGTAGAAAGGAGAATGTCACGCCCAAAAATCAAGGGGTGACTGACACAGAATATGAGCGAACTCATACTCCATAAGCCTTTAAATACAATAATTAATATAATAACAATCTTAGACATGCATAAGCTATTTTATTATTAATCATACACGAAATTATTTATACTTTTCAAAATGATGAATACCATACCATATACAGTCATTATTATATTTTGAAAAGACAAAGGAGGACAGGAATCTTGCATATAGATTACATGCAGTACCTACGAATTTGGATTAGCCACAAGAATCTTCTCTATTTTGCTAGAGGTGCAAGGTCAATGGTATTATATGAGGCCAAAATAATCTACTAGTGAATAACGTCCCATTAACAAAAGTAAATTGAATATGGACAGAAATAGTTTAAACATATTTAAACTTGGAATAATAAAGCTTAATGATAAATTTCAATTTCCAAATCATAGAATTATAGAAAAAAATAAAACTGTACAAAAATCATCAATCAAATCAATCTAATATCATGTAAAACTTGTTTAAGGAAATTAGTGCAAAACAATAATCCTTGATCTCATTTTTTCACAGGACATCAACAGAACGAATAACAAGCATGGAAATACAATCCACAGGGTAACTAACCGTTCCAGCACGGCTCTAAGCCACAAAAATAGGCGCAGGTACGAGACCCATAAAAACAAGCACAGCCGCGCAGGTACCAAACTCACGAATAACAGACGCAGTTATGAGACCCACGAATATCTAGCGTGAGTACGAGACCCACGAATAACCATCGAGCTCGAGTTTAACCATGGTGTACCAAGGACTAACGGTACTACTGTTAGTAACCAGTGTTCTATATTCAATCGTCCCAAAAATATTTCCCAAACATGCATGGGGTCAATTGAACATTCAATAAAGAACAAAATATTTCAATACTGAAATCTCATAAACCATATTTCTAATCAGGGACCCTAGCATAAAAATTATTGTACAAATTTTCTTTAAATCCTTGTGCATATAAATTTGTAACAATAAAGTGTGCAAAACATTTAAGTAATAATCTTGATTATTTCAACTAAACCTTCATATATCAATCAACGACTATATAATTTCCATAAATATGCTTTTAGCAAATCATACTCAAAAATTGATACTTTAAATAAAATGTATCAAGTAGCTAAATATTATTGAAAATATTATAGTCATAAGACGTTATTCACTCAGCTATTGAGCTTCCAAAATAAAACTCATTCTTCCAAGACTTCCTAAGATAATTGCCCTTATAGCAACTCAAACGCCTGGAGTCTCTTTCAAATTACCTTCTCCTATTTTCCTTTGTGTTTCTTTGGTGGCTCGGGTAAATACCAAATCCTATATTAGTTATCCATGTAATATTGATTAATACTTAAAACCTTAATACATAACATTTGCATAATAAATCCCTCTTTCACACCCAAACTCTAAACCCCTTGTTATTAGCTCTAATATTTTCATTTTACTTTAGGTTCAAATTTTGTCTACTTTCGTACTTGAATTTCTTCCTTATACTTACCTTACACCTTTGCCTCATTAAATATATTCAAGTACCTAACTTTAATAAAAATAATCTAATTCTATAATTGTTGACCGTATTCGAAGGACTTCTAGACGTGGCATATGTCTAGTAAAATAATTTATAACAAATACACTTAAATTTTACATTTCAACCCATAGCATTTTTCACGAGTCTTAGCCTCTATAATACAACCAGACAATTGTTCATTCCCATACTCTAAATCAACACAACTCCTATCTTATTTGGACACTTTATCTTCATTTAAAACCTTATACCTATACAACATTATATTTTATTCTGTAAATATTTCCAGATTTAAAGATCATGCACCCATTATTCAAATTCGATAGGCATCCATCCTCTCTTCATCCCAATAACATATATTATAGTCTTATTACTTTTAAAAGCCAACATCTCTCTAAAGAAGCTTCAGACAACCATTATATAACCTTGAAATTCTAGCTTCAATTAAGATCGAAAGTACATACATCATAAAAGGGATGAAGGTGTTAAAATCACCAATCGTCGCACTCCAATGCCATTGAGTATGTGTATTATGTTCTTCCCTTCTCTTTCTATCTTAATCAAATGTTATTCCTTTTTACTTCAAAGACACTTTCCATAACTACTTAAATAAAATGAACATTTCAAATTCAAAACCAATTTTGGACTTCATTTCCAAACACTCTCTTCAACTCAATACAGTAGCAATTTCACACATGTATACATATTCTTTAAAAGCTTCAATGATCTTTTTTACTCGTTACCTCTCTATCCAAGAACCCAACACCTTTTAATCCAAACCCGACTTATACTAAAAAAGCAACACTCAAATCCATTTTATAACATAAATATTAACTATCTTCCAACTTCAACAACATTACAACAAGCCTAAAAGAAAAGACAAAGAGGAACAGCAGCAATAATGAAGGAAGGGAAGATAGAGATGAACCCAATATGCAGATTTAAGAAACAAGGCACCCGTAGCACTATAAGCTTTAATCTCACTACACAAGCACAACCAGCAAAGAAAAGAAATGGGACGAGCTGCACTCTCCCACGCACAAGACAACACTAATTGAGGAGGAAAAAGGAAGAATGAAGAGCAGCAAACACGAACAAAAAAAGACAAGAAGAATATGGCGTACCACTTTTCGAATTTGGCTTGATTTCCCTTTCTTAAACTTTATACTTAATTGGTGATTTAATCTCAAAGCCCCAAATTAATCAATTGAAAATCTTCCCAGAAACAGAACAACCAGAAAAATCAAATACAAGAGCTAAGACATGCGATTTGGGTCAGATTTCAAGTGGAACAAGCTTTAATATTACTAATCCGAAGTTATTCTCACCCAAGCTCTGATTTTTCACTCAACCCAACCAAAAAATAGTTGAAATCGGAGAAGAAGACGGAAGTAGAGATCATCTTTGTCGGTCGATGGCGCTGCGAGTTCACTCCCCAGTTTCGCGTGCTTGTCCCTTCTACGGCCACCCTTCCGACGTCGAGCTCCTCTCTCGCGTTCGCTCTCCCGCTCTCATCTCTGTGTTTGTTGGTTTGGAGACGGAAGTGAAGTGAGAATGAGAGACCGAGCGTTTAAGGCATGTTTGGTTCACTTAAATTAATTAAAAGGGAGGTAGAAGAAAGTACGAGAGATTAATAAATTATGTTTTTGGATTGATTTAGAAGGGAGGAGAATTAATTATAAGTTAATAAATATATTTTTTATTTTTTATTTAAATTTATTTATTTTTTATTTATAATATTTATATTAAAATTATTATTTTTTAATTTATGAATCTTAAAAGTTTTTATCTTATTTATATATATAATAAAATTAAAAAATATGATAAAATTTTAATATTATTTCTTATTAATTTTATAATTATTATATATTTTAATATGATATATAAATAATTTATTATACTTATTAAATTTTATTATAATTATCATGAAATTAAAGAAAAATTATATGTGAGAAAAAAAAATTGAGAGTATAATTGGAATATTAAAAAATATTTGAGGACAATTTGATCAAAAAATGAATAAAAGTTTCTCTCCCCTCTAAAAATCCCTACTTTTAGAGGGGAGGAAGTACAAGAAGATAAAAAATCTCCCCTCTCCTCCCCTCTATTTTTTCTAACCAAATACTCTTTCTCCTCCCCTCTAAAACCCCCATCCAAACAAAGTCTAAAGGAAGAGGAGGGCAATTATGACATGGGTATATCTTATCAAATTTATTTCTAATTCACCAATTTTTTAAGCATTTAGAAATTTATAAAAATTAATTTTTTTATAAAATAAATATTTTCTTCCTCCAATATCTTGTCTAACTCATAATATAATCTCCCTAAAAATTTCATATCAAAAATTAACCTCTAACTATTTTTCTTAAATTTTTTTAAAAAAATAGAACTTTAAATTTAAAAAAAATAACTATTGAATCATTTATTTCTCTTGTTGGCAAATAACTCTTACATAATTTCTTAGGTCTTTAAAATATTTTTTTATAATTTTTTCTTAATTTTTTTGAGCCCAAAATAGTTTTAATTATTGTCATTTCCTTTAATTTTTTCTTCAAAATTAACCTTTGAGATTTTTAATTTCATAGAAAAATATTTTTTATCTTAATATTTTATAAATTTTTTCTATCAAAATTTGAGATATTACATTAGATGAGCGGAAAGATGATACTATTTGAACAAAGATAGAAAAAAGCATAAGACTTAGACGATATAAGAAAAAAGAAAAAAAATATATTATTTTAATTAATTTAATTAATTAATTTTTTTAATCTAATTAAATTAATTAAAATACTTTATATCAAATATCGAAGGTGAAGGTTATTGTTTTTAAATATCTTCTTGTGTCCTATCTTTCTTCTCCATATTATTAACATTAAAAGTAATTAATACTTCTATAATATTTAATATAAAAATTATTTAATTAATTTAGATAAAATAAAAAAATTAGATAAATTAATTAATTATAATAAATATAATATGATCTTATTAAAATAATACTATATAATATTATATCATATATCAATTTATAAATAAAATAAATTAATTTAAAAAAATTATAAATATGATAAATAAAATATATTAATATCTTATATTTATAATTAAAATTAAATTAACCCCCAACTAGCGGTTAAGAACACATATGATTACTTAATATGTTCCATTCTTTAGAATGACAGACTCCAACCACAACAAAAAAACAAATAATTTAAATAGTATCCAGAGAAGGATGTAACATTACTAATTCATTCGATACATCAAGTAACATGCACAATGATTAAGTTCATTGGATCCAAAATGACGCATTACTTATAATGTACATTAAACAAAATACAAATCAATACACACATAAGTAAATATATATTGCTGAATTTGACCAATATATACATATATATATGTATATATACAGGACCAAACGAAAATAAGTAAAAGGAAAAATCACGAAATAGGAGATGACTCAGGTTTAGCAAAACAATAATAATAATAATAATAAATTATTTTCTTATTTCTAAAAGACTAAAAAATTATAGATATAAGGAAAAAAATGAATTGATGTCTTAATGTTTAGGAATAAAATGAACTCTTAACTAATTCTTATATTCAGGAAGAGTATATTAATATTAAATTTATATTTTAAACTATTATAATACTAGCCTCTACTGTCAGCATTATAAGTTCACATATAACTAAAAAATTTTATTTTACTTAAAAGTTATTAATTATTATTTTTTAATTTTATTATTATTTAATTCTTGTTAGAGAGAAAAAAAGATGTAAAATTAATTTATAAATGTAGAGAGAAAATAAGATTAAATTTAAAAACTTTTATCAATTTAAAATATATTTAATGATTTAACTATAATTTTTTTAGTATTTGAGAATTAATTAAAATAAAATTATAATAAGAATTTGAGTGGTATATTAGTAAATTACAAATAGAAATAGTATAGTCAATTTTTAATATAAATATAAATATATTTAACGATAAGAACGGTAGGGCCTATTTGCACTCTGACTCTGTTTCTGCAGCACTAAAAAAAAACAAAGCATCACAAGAAAACTCAAGGAAGACTAAAATAATACCCAGCTATTCTCTCTCTCTCTTTCTCTCCCTCTACGCACATCGTCTTTATCAAGCAAAGAAGGCTTCAAACTGCTGAAAAACCAAGCTAAAAGGGAAAAAATTATGTTGCCGAAATCCCTTCAACGAAGCTCCATTAATGACATAACATTCATTCTCTTTCTGAATCTCTCTTCTCTTCTTCTTCTTCTCCTCTTCTTCTTACTCCTCTCTCCCATAATCCCTCTCTCCTTCGCTTACCAACCTCACAGATTCATCTATGGCGGTTGCTCTCAAGACAAATACCAACCAAACTCGCCCTTCGAATTCAGCCTCACCTCTTTCCTCTCTTCAGTCTCAAGCTCTTCTTCTCAATCCTCTTACAATAGCTTCGCCATCGGAAACACCACTTCAACCCCTTCAGATTCCACTATCTTTGGCTTATACCAGTGTCGTGGTGACCTGCAACTAAAAGATTGTTCAAAGTGTATCTCAAGTTGTGTTAACCAAATCGGCTTAATTTGCCCTTATGCTTCTGGTGCTTCTTTGCAGCTTGAAGGATGTTATATAAGATACGAGCATTTGGATTTCCTTGGGACGCCTGATACGAGTTTGAGGTTCAAGAAGTGTAGTAGGTCGTCGGGGACCGACGGCGAGTTTTACCGGCGCCGGGACGATGTGCTTGCCGACCTCGAGGCATCGTCCGGGTTTCGGGTTAGTACGTCGGGTTTTGTTGAAGGGTTTGGTCAATGTTTAGGTGATTTGAGTTCGGAGGATTGTTCGGCTTGCCTTGTGGATGCAGTGGGGAAGGTGAAGAGCTTGTGTGGATCTGCTGCTGCTGCGGATGTGTTCTTGGGACAATGCTATGTTAGGTACTGGGCTTCTGGCTACTACAATGAACCAGGTTTGTTTTTTCATTAGTCTGATTTTTTTTGCTTGTAATAAAGAAAACGTTAGTTTAATTAGGTGAGAAGAATACAGTAATGGGATTGATGAAGTTAAAGTGGCACGTGCATAGTAATTAAACTTCAAACTTTGCAAAGTGTAACTAATTACGGAGCTACACAACTAATTTTTATAAATTAAAAAAATAAATTAAATTAATTATTCATAAAAATATATATTAATTTTTTTAAAATATCATCTTTAATAATATATATTAGAACTACCCTTTAATATGAATAATCGATTGAAATAGTTTAAAAAAATTATAAATTTAGGAAACATATTAATTATAATTTTATATTTATGATTAAAATAAACTTTTGACCAACTAGCTCTTACATTTAGACTATTTTTAAGTTAATTTATTTGAAGCAATTTTTGTTATACTACATAAATATGTAAGAAGAGTTTTGTCAAGGAAGATGCAAAATTGTTTTTCTTAAGGTTGTTCCAAACCGTGTACATGTCATAGTATCAGAGGAAGTAATTAACAAGTAAAAGACTTGATGAGAAAGTGGGCATTTTCTTTTCAGAAATATTATATTCCTGAGTTCTTTTCTTGTTTTAATTTGTAGCCACTTTGTCTTGAAACTTCGGTTATGTATAATTATCATCATATGTAACATTCTTTAACATAAGTTTTTTTTTTTCGGTTATCATCATCATATGCATATATAACATAGTTGGAGAGGATTTTGAGATCAAATTACGAGTAAACTATATATTTATACATATATATATTAGGATTACTCAAGAAAGAATTAGTTAGTTGTATTAGGGTCAGTCTTATATTTAAAATATAAATAAATATTTTTTATTAGCTCTTATATTTGAATGGTTCTGTTACGTAATTTAGGGTTTGTCTCTATTATTATTATTCACCTATCAACACATTTATGTGAACCATAACCAATTACAGGGCCCTTTATTCTTTTCATGCAGAGATATGGCATAAAGCTCCATATATGTATTTTTCATAAAGGAGAAGATAATAGGGAATCTCAGAACAATCTTTTTATCCCACCAAGTGCTCAAAAGTTCTATATTCTCCCGCCAACTTCTCCAACACACACACACATATATTTTTAGTATTTTTGAATTTTTCCCAATAAGAGAAAAAGGAAAAAACAACTTTTTATTTTTGAATTTTATTTTATAAATATATATAATACTCAATTTTCACAACAATTAAGTATAAATTTAATTTGAAGCGTCGCATTATTAGATTTAATTATGGTTCACATGTTACACACACATATAAATGTTGAATGGATTAAAAAAAAAAAGGAAATATATAGAACTAGAGGATTAGATGTATGCATGGCCAGTAAAGAATGCAGTTGGTTCAAATTTGGTATAGATATATAGGAAAATCATGTTCAAGGATTTAATCTTATTTAATCTATGTAATACTCAAATAAGAATTAATTGGTGATATTAAATATTATTAAAACCCAATTCAAGTAAATTGGTCAAACTAATGAATTAGTGAATTAGTCCCCTATTCTAATCTAGTCAAAGGTTTTATAAGAGTTAATTAGATTTTATTTTATATTTTGCCCTCACTTGCTTATTCTAAAATAATATTATTTAAGTTAAAAAATAGCAATTTATCGTATTTATTTTTTAATTATTTTATTTTATTAAATTATAAATAATTTATAGTTATACATTAATGCCATTTTATTTACTTATAGATTAATTTCATTCTTTGTTTAAATATTGCTCTTTTAATTTTTAATATTATATATAAATATTTTTATATTTTTTAATTAAATTATATTATTTTAATTATAATTAGATTGATTTTAATATAATTATAGTTGAATAATTAATTTTAAATTTCTATTTTAATTAATTTAATAGTCAATATAATTTAAAGTAGACGAGTACATAACCCCAGGTAATTTAGAATGCTTTATAAATGTGTCAAACTTGGAACAATGTGCAGATTCCTCTCACGAGGACCAAGTGGGGAAATCTGTGGCCATCATTGTGGGAGTACTTGCAGGTCTCGCCATTTTAATTGTTCTTCTCTCTGTCTGCAGAAAAGCTATGGGTCCGTAATCATTTCCCCCCCTTCATAATCTCATTTGTTTTATCGCTCATTCATCAATCAAATCATTAATTTTCTTGACCTAATTAATTATTATAATATATAATTTAATATAAAATATATTTAATTTAATTAATTAATATCATTTTTTTTAAATATTATAATTATTTTTTTTAACTCTCTTCTATTTCTTACTTCATTTTTATAGATAGAATATTCATAAGAATAATTTTAAAAAAATTAATAAATATAAAAATAAATTTTATATTTAAAATTAAAATTAATTATTTTATTAAATATTGAAGAAGTATTATATATATAGTTAAAAAAATAAATAAAAAAAGCTGATCAATCTATATATATATATTTTGTGGAAATATTATTGATCGATGTGGCTGATCATCAATATTGTTTCCATGCTATCTGTGCAATATTGCAGATTAAAAGGGGAGCAATTGGTCGGGACTGTGTCTCAAAGAAGTAGCGTCATCATTATGAAAGGTCCACAAATATGTTTTTTATTTTTATTTTTTTAAAATTTGTTATTGAAAGCTCTCTGCTGTTTCTACTTCTTCTTTTTTTTTGCCAAATTATTAATTAATACATTATTATTATATGTGTTCCCACTAGAATTTAGAAAGTGGGCTTATCTTTGGAAATCCATCAAGTCATCAACTTCAAAAGGGCTGCAGATTCTTCCCCTTTTCAAGGGAAACACTATATTTTTAACCTCTCTCTTGTTTTGTTACCAAACTAAATCTCTTACTTCATGGCATAAAAAGACTTAAATAAAGATAAAAATATAAATTTAATTATCTAATTTAATATTAATTTGATGCTTTAATTTTATAAAATATTTTTTAGCTCTTTGACGTTGGCACTGTTACTCTCAAATAGAGAGGTAAGTTGGGCCTGTGTCTAAAAAGGCTCCAAAGGACGGGCTTAAAAGTCTGTTTTCCCCTAATAGTCATATTTGCCAAGCCCGGCCCTTGAATTCGCAAGCGTAGGGCTTATACGCGGGCTTCAAGCCTTTTTGACAAAAAAATTGTTCCTTTCCATCTCTTTTCAATTAAATAAAAATAAAACAAGAAAATTTCTCATTCAATTAAATAATTCCTGATTCTTCTATAGTTTTGAGAAATCATATTCCAATGTCATTTATAAACACACATAATGACACAAAATAGTATGGAATCCCACCTCAACTTCCGAATTCAAGTGGGTGAGACGTGAGAGGTTCTTTACTTGGTGACTTCCAACGTTCAGATTATGTGTGGATTGAGAGAAAAGTGGGAAAAAAAATAGGGAAGGGAAAACTATAAAAGAAAATTTCTAAAATTAGTAAAAAAATATGATTTTTAGAGTTTTTTCTTATAATATTTTTTTCCCATAATTTTTTTCTATTCTAAACATAGGGTCAAAAGAAGAGACACAAGTGGCAAGTATGAGTGGGCGAGAGTTTCCCAAGGTCCAGTATCCTCTAATTCTCTTATTAAAAATAACACTCACCTATACCAATAGGTATTAGTCCAAATAAAAAGAGTTTTAGTTACTTAAATATAAGATATTGAGTTTAAATTTGTGTGAATATAGAAGGCATATTTGGAAGAACTATCCCTAATTAATGCAAATAATACTCAAATTTGACATAATCAGATAATCATATAAAAACTAAATAAATAACAACACTCACATATTTCTATTTTTAAAAACTACCCATAATCACATAAATATATTATAATCATGCTTTATGTTCATATAATTTATAAAAAAATAAAATAATTTCATGTAAATACTAGCTAAATAAAAATAAATAAATAAATATAATTTTCAAAATAGTTACAAAATACATCAATTGTTTCACGATTAAATTAGGACATGTATTCATTACCATCAATTGTTATTTCACATACCCTTATTATTAATATTAATTTTAACTGATTATTAATTTTTTTTACCAAACATCTTATTATTGAATTTGAAATTCAGTTTTTCCAATTTAATTTTTTTTAAACAAGTATTTCAGGTATATAAGCTTTGTGGCTTTGTGCAAAGAGAAAGAGATGATATCAATATAGGGCCCAAATTTTCTATATTTAGAAAAAAGTATAAATAAGTGTACAATATTTAAAATTTTAATAATTTAATTCGTAAAATTCAACAAAAATTTGAATTTAATTTATTCTCTATTATTAAAATTTTGAAAATATTCTTTTTAAAAGATAGGGTTAAGGTGCATCCAATATCTTAAAGTATTTTTTTTTAAAATGCATCTAACACCCTAAAGTATAATTATTTAGAATGTTTTATAATTAGTTCATAATACTAGCTGGAAAAAGTTAATACATTAAATAAAATGTGTTATATTATGCTTATAATTGTTGGGCTTATGAGCAAAGTGAAATATTTTAGGCCTCAAATATGCCCTAATCTTTTTTTGATACAGTTTAAACGATATCTTTTAACCGATAGCTAGAAACTAATTTTCTTAAGATTTAGGGATTCATTTGATTTTAAGAAAGAATTTGGCCTCATTCACTATCTTAGGACAAGGCTTCTAACTCATGATTAATATAAACTAGCACAAGGGTAGGGATATACATGCAGCTCGTTAATTCTAATATTAATAGTACTCATATTTTACTTAGTTGTGGAGATGACTCCCTAAGCGTCGCTATATTTTCAAGAATCAAATCCTTCCTTTAATGAGAGTATCCGATCATTCGACTACTAAACCCACGAATAATAGATACTATGTGATAATTATCGGAATAGACACTTTCTTTCATTAATCATGATAATCTTTTAAATATTATTTTTTTTTACCATGATTGATACTTTATTATTTGGTTTGATTCTTTTTACCCTACTAGTATGATAAAAATGTGTTCAAAAAAGTAGAGTATTAATTTCAAATACGCCACTCAATAATCACTAATATTCGAATAATTATTATTAAAAAAATCTTAATTAAATCTAATCGAAATACTCATCTAAATTTAGGCCTACACTTTTTGAAAATTCATAATCAAGGACAGAAGACAAATTAGAAGTTTCTGAATTTTGTAAATTTAGCTCAACACCCTTAAATGTTTAGTAGCCCTTTCCTCTCTCTTCAATTTTGATTCTGGAATTTCTCATTCTCCCCCATCCTTCTCATTCTCTCTCCAATTACGGAAAAACTCCTACCTCCAAAATAATAAAAAATTGGGACCTTCAGACGATGCAACAAGAAAATAGATTATACGATGAATTAATATACCTAACTAAATTGATATTTACGAACAGATGATAGTTTGGATGGGGAAGATAGGAGGGTTTTGATGGTAGGAAAGAGAGTGAGAAGGATGGGGGAGAAAAGGGATTTTGATTGAGGAGAGTGGAAAGGGTTGGTAAACATTTAAGGACATTGATGTAAATTTACAAGGTTCATAAATTCTTAATTAATCCCTTGGCCCCATTAAGAATTTGTTAAAAGTGTAAAATTGAATATAGATTTTGGTATTTCGATTGGATTTAATTAGGATTTTTCCTATTACTATTAAGGAGGTGCAAGCTAGCTATAAAAATTAAAATGGGAGGGAGATAAAAATTAATGTCCTATAAAAAAGGATTGATTGAATTATCAAATTCATGAATTTGTCTTTATAGTGTTGTCTTGCATGCACCAAGTCCCACTAGTGAAAAAAATTTTCCGTGGCAATTGTTTGTCATCACTAAGCAGCCACTTTTGCGACTGTCATTGATACTAGCGGCAGCAACTTTTTTTTTGTCATAGCACTCTACAACAGACACAACTTCTCCCTTCTACCCTTCGCTTCCTCAACCCTTCCCTTTAGCACAATTAGATTAAAATTTCAATGGTCTATATTTGATATTTTTATAAAAATTATTATTATAATTTTACTTAAAAAATATAAGTAAAATTAAATTACTAAAATTTGATTTAAATAGTTCATAATTGTAGTAAAAAATGAAAAACAAATTACCTAATAATAACATACACTAATAAACTGTTTTGATCAAATTTTAACAGTTTAAATTTATTTATATATTTTTATATAAAATAATAATAATACGGTTTTATAAAATATAAAATTTGGACCATTGAAATCTGGATCCAATAAGGATGAAGGAGGTGGAGCACAAAAACTGTGTCCCTCTAGAACTTAAGACTCCAAAAACAATTAATCCGATAGAGAAATTAAAGAAGCAAACATCATAGAAACACAATAACACTACTGTACTCAGACAAACACCAAATAATACTGCAAATGGAAGATTCAAACATTACAATACGAACACCAGGAATCACATAAAGGACAATTAGAAATCAGAGACAAATTAACATTACATCAACACCAGCAGGAATCACTACAAATATAACTTGAGCTTATTACTCAGTCAGTGTGTGTTTTATTTTTATTTAAAGGGTAGGCACTAATGACTTGATATTATAAGTGAGATTGAATTTATGATCTGCTATTTATAAGGGAGCTTTCGACACAAGGCCATTGGCTTATTCTTCAATGCTTCAAATCTCTTATTCTAACTGTTGTTTTAGGAGGATGTGCTTGCACTGGTTCAAAGTCCACACTAAACTGATCTGGATTCTCGTCTTTAATTTCCTTGTGTCGCACCCCAAGAAGCTTTAACAAAAAGATCCTCATATTTTCTTGTAATTTTGATTTTATTCATTTTTTAATATTACCTTCAAATCCATCCTTCATTATCCCTTTATCTCCACCATTCTTTAAAACAAACTTCTCTGCAGAGGAATCATCAACAATGCCATTTTCCCCATCATTCTGCATCAAATAATACAAACAAAACTTCATGAGATTATATATATATATATATATATATATATATATCTGCAAGAGAATATTATAATTAAGTTAAAGGAAAATAAGTAATAATTCACAAAGTAACGTGCTTGTAGCTAAATAAAAACTTGGGAATTAAGGCGTAATTTCACCTTCATCTTCATATTATGAGCGACGAATTCTCTACCGTTACTTGTATACAAGAAGATAATCAAAATGAGCGCAATAAAGTGCGTGATCGACATTGTTACTGTAAAGTGCGTGTTGGAAAGTGAACTTTTTTAATTTGGAGGAAGATGTATTTGATTTGTGACGGGTTTTACAACAGTTATACACGACATATATGAAAAGGTGAAGAAAAAGCCCAAGTACGTCCTAAGAGAGTAAACTTCATGCATCATGATGATGAGGATATGGATGATCCGTATTAGAGGATATAATTCGTGATGTTGAAGAAGGCCTTTGATATTCTTATGATAATATATGTAGTTATGCAAACAAAAACTCTTCTCATGGTGCGAAAATTACAAATTGTTGTTGACTGTGTTAAAATTGGTATGTTTGAAAGTAAGACATGGGTGAAGCAACAAAAGTTTTATAAAATTGCTTGAATTCTTGAAAGATATGCTTCCAGAAAAAGAATGTGCTACTGTATCATTACTATGATGCGAAGAAAACCTTGTCTCTAATGGGTATGAAGTATAAAAAGATACATGCAATTTTTAACGATAAGTAAAAGAGTTTGAAAGGAAGCATAAGTGTCCAAAATTTGAGGCACCACGATAGAAAGTGAAGAGGGCTCCTGCAAAGTATTATTGTATCTTTCACATTATAACAAGTTTCAATCATTTGTTTGCTAATAAAAAGGATATAAAAAAAAAAAACCTGAGATGGCATGCAGATAAAAGGATTTCCAACGGAAGGCTCTGCCATCTGGTCAATTCTTTTCAATGGAAGAAAATTCATTGATCATTTCCTATGTACAGAAATGCATCAAGACTTATTACGGATGATATGAATCCTTATAATAACCTTAGCAGCGTATATATATATACATAAACATATATATATATATATATATCATAACTAGTTCTCTCTATGATTGACAACCTATTTCCTTATATTTACAACCTTCCTTTGAGCAACTATAACAGTAGCGAGCTCATTTTAATTCTAATTGTTCATGTTTTCGTGCAACAAGCAAGAATTAGCTTTGTACAATGAGAAAGTTATTAATTGAAAATGTTTCTTAGTTGTTGGCACTATGAAATTAGAACTTGTGGTTTAATTGGGTTGCAATTGACAAACAAATTGAGTAATTTTTAATTGAATTGTACACTTATAATGCCGTTTACTTATCTTATTTGTGGTTTAATTTTTGGCTGGCTGCATAGTGTAAACAGGGGGTTACGGAAGAAACAAAATGAATCATTCAATCATAAATTTTATTCTTAAAATCTTTCAATACCCCCTTTAGTTAAAAATAGGTTTAGGTGGATCCAATTCAATAATTTGAATTCATTTGTTTACAAGACCAATCAATAATCTCAATTCATAATTTTACTTTGATCTTTAAAAGATTTTGAGCCATATGATGATGATTAATTTGTAATCTCATTAACTAATTCTATGATATTTAAATTTCTAAACATAATGATAATTCATAATAATCATAAATTACTTTAATCTTTGAAAGATTTTGAGCTCATAATGGTTATTGATCAGTGATCACATTAACTAATTCTATAATATTTTAAATTTCTAACTATAATGATAATTCATGATAATAATAATTAATTAATTATAACCTAGAAATTTCTAGTTATCAAGAAAACACAACTTTCTACACCGATATATTGTGCATTAACCAATGTAGCACCCTGCAAAAAGAAAAAGGCAAATACTGATAGAATTAGCAACAAAATTTTAATTCCGTGGCTAAAATTAGTGACAAAACATGACATGCAAAACCTCACTAGTCACCACCATGAGCAAGACAGAACAGAATCCAAATACCCCAAAATTTCATGTATATCTTTGAAAGGTTATGGAGAAGCTAGATCACTATCCAAGTTATACCAAATATATATATGCTCTTAACTGGGGCATTAAGCATAATCCCCATTAAAACACTGAAAATAGAAGATTCAAACACTACAATATGAATGGACACCATGAATCACATATAGTCTCGCCGGCCTTTGATATAAGAGTTAATTAATTTTTTAGATAGATTAAAAAAAATTAAATAAATTAGTTTATTATGACCAAATTCAAACATTTAAATATATTTATATTATATACTCTTTAATCTACCAATATTAGTCAACTAGATCTTATATTAGTTATAATTAATTTATTTATTTATCTTCCTCATTATATTCAAAAAAGTTAACTAACTCTTATATTATAAATCGGAGGTAGTATAAAAGACAATTAGAAATTAGAGATAACTTAACACTACATCAACCACCAGGAATCACTGCAAATATATATTGACCTTATTTTTCAGTGCTTTGAATACTTTATATCAACGGTTGTGTTGAGGAGGATGTGCTTGCAGTGCTTCATAGTCTATACTGAACTGATCTGGATTCTCCACCTTCATTTCATTATGAGTCGCACTCGCACCCCAAGAAACTTTAACAAAAAGATCCTTGTATTTTCTTGTAATTTTGATTTTATTCATTTTTTCAATATTACCTCCAAACTCATCCTTCATTATCCCTTTATCTCCAGCATTCTTTAAAACAAACTTCTCTCCATCATTCTCATCATTCTGCATCAAATAATACAAACGGTAACTTCATAAGATTATATATATCTACAAGAGAAGATTGTAAGTTAAAGGAAAATAGGTAATAATTAACAAAGTAAATTGCTTGTAGCTAAACAAAAAACTTAGGAATTAAGGGTAAAATTTCACCTCCATCTTCATATCCTCAGTGACTAATTCTCGACCATTACTTGTATACAAGGAGATTATCAAAATAAGAGTAGCAAATTATGTGATCGACATGGTTATGGTCACACAGGGCAATCTTTTAATTTGGAGGTAGATGTATTGAAGCCGCTGAAAAGGACCTGTCGAGGTTGTCCTGGTCCTAACTAGGACTGGGATGGGTTCAGGACGGGATTGAGAATTCTCGAGTTTCTTAAAAAAAATTCAATCAACACAATGATACAATATAGATTGATATTGTTAAAACCACTTGCCAAAGCACTAATTCTTCTTCGTCAGCAACAAAAGGTGGCCTAATTGAAAATTTTAATGTATACCTAAATAATACTTCAAAGTATTGAGAATGGAGTGCACACCAAATTTGAGATAATAGTAGAATTGGAGGTTCTAGAAGCAGCTTGGAAAGCTTTAGATTTTCATCTGTACAAGGGACAAAGAATAAAGCCACTTCCATGATCAACGTTTTTGCTTCCATAAGCATCAAATAGAATTATAATTGCAGGGGAATCCATATCTCCAACATCCAAGCACTAGCGAAGGTCTCCAGATTTTATCTCAGTAAGTTCAACACTAATATAGATCATCCCACACGCAAGACAAAGAAAACATAACCCGAACAAACAAACCCAAAATAAAAAAATCAACTATGGTCAGAAATATACAGAAGAGATGAACAAAAGTGAACCCTATTGGAGAGGTGCAGCATCATCAGAGACTTGGGGAATCGAAGAAAAGAATCGGGAAATTGCTAATGTGTTCTAAAATTGAAGCAAAACCCAGAAAAATCCCATCCTTTCGCCTCCCTTGAAATCATAAGTTCTTCTGGGTTTACCTCTATCGATGATGATTCCTCCTTCCACCTTGTCGATGGAAAGTCCCTTCCATGACCCAAGTTTGACCCCAAATGGCAGTTCAACTAGCAATAATAGTGCTAATTGAACTGACTGCTAAGGGGGATTGATCGAGGAAGAGTGACATGGGTTTGAGACATAACAGAGTGCTAACTACCAAGGATGACCAATTGAGGCAGTAAGGTGATGAGGGAGACTAGCCACTAGCCGACTGAGGGAGGAAGGGAGAGTGAGATGGCCAGTGGTGTCAACTGATGGTGGCTGGTGCTAGGGCTGAAACCTAAAAGTGAGAGTGTGAATGTGTGATTGTGTTGGAGCTAGGGTTGAACAAAGTGAGAGTGAGACACGAGACACTGATGAATATATTAGTACAAATAAAAAAATCTATCGGGACGGGACAGGATGACCTGAGGGTCATGCCAAGACCGTCTTGTCTTGACACAAATATTACCCTGTCCTAATATTTTCCTGTCCAGTCCTTCTCGAGACGGGACGGATCTATCTCAAAATCGCTAGGACAGGGCAAGGACCAAGGGGTTCTATATATATAGAAGACTAATGGTACCAAATGATTAGATTTGTTGATTAATCAATCTATCATCAACTTTATTTTTAAAATCTTGTAATACTCAATTTATTTACAATCAATTGATCAATCATCAACTTTATTTTTAAAATCTTGTAATAATTAATACCCAATTTAGTTATAAATAGGTCAATTCAAGTCAAAAAATCATATTTAATCCTTATAAAATATAAGTTATTGAGGTACTAACATCTCAATTAATGTCATCATTATTTTTCAAATATTCATATTTGGCAATATGATTTTATTAATATATACACAATATAAGTAATTGGTGGTATTAATATCCTAATTAATAATATCTCAATAACTTTCTTTTTTATATTTTCATCATGCAGTTCAAAATTTTTCAAAAGTCAAAGTATGATTATTGATTGTGGCTTGTAGATAAAATAATTGAAAGTATCGAGTTTATAGTTAGAAATTAAACTATCATAAAAACACTTTATGAGTTACTAATTAATTACTATCATGAGACTAAAAATCTTTTAAAGATCAAAGTGATATTGTTGATTGGGGATTATTGATTACCGTTTGTAGATAAATGAATTAAAAGAATTAAGTCAGATCAACTTAGACATATTTTTAATTAAACTATATTATAAGATATTAAGAATATAGTTGGTGATTGATTGACAATTGATAGTGGATTATTTGATTGATGATGATTGATGCATCCCTTTCTGTATTTGTTGTGCTTATTACTAGTGTATATAAAAGTAAAATCAACTTTTTTAGAAAATAAATTACTTTATACATGGGTTGTTGTCAACTAGTGTAGAATCGGCAATTCGGTTAATCGACGTAAAAAGTATTTTCTCTAACCCTTAGCCTGACAGAAACAGAAGCAAACATCATAGAAACACAATGACAATACTAACACTGCTATACTCACAGACAGACACCAAATAACACTGCAAATATTCAAACACTGCAATAAAAACAAATATAAGACAATTAGAAATCAGAGACAAATTAACCTTACATCAACGCCAGGAGTATATCACTACAAATATAACTTGAGTTTATTCTTCATTGCTTTGAATAATTTCTTTTAACGGTTGTGTTGAGGAGGATGTGCATGCACTGGTTCATAGTCCAAGCTGAACTCTGAATTCTCCTCCTTAATTTCGTTATTGTGAGTCGCACCCCAAGAAGCTTTAACGAAAAAATCCCCATATTTTCTTGTAACTTTTATTTTATGACTTTTTTCAATATTTGCTTCAAACCAGTCCTTGATTCCTTTATCTCCATCATTCTTTAAAACAAACTTCTCTGCAGAGGAATCATCAATAACAATAATGCCATATTTTTCATGATTCTGCAGCAAACAATACAAACAATTAACTTCATAAGATTATATATATCTACAAAAGAAGATTATACTTAAGCTAAAGGAAAATAGGTAATAATGAACAAAGTAAAGTGCTTGTAATAACTAAACAAAACCTTGGGAATTAAGGGTAATTTCATCTCCAGATTCTTCGTATCATGAGTAACTAATTCTCGACCATTACTTGTATACAAGGAGATGCTCAAAATGAGAGCAATGAAGTATGTGATGGACATGATTTTACTGCTGAAGTTTTTTAATTTGGGAAAAAATGTATTGAACCTGAAGGAGGACCAACGTGTTCTATATATATATATATATATATATATATATATATAAAGCAGAATGCTGGTACCAAAGGATTTACCTTTGTTGATTATATATAGGAATGGGATTGTTTTCGGTATGTTTTTTTTTATTTTTTTAACAATTTTTCTATTTTTGAAAATTGAGAAATAAAAACATATTTGTTAATGTTCTTTTTAAATGTCATCAACAATTTTCCTAATTGTATCCATGTTACTATGTATCCATTTTGTATTGATGAATTCCATTATGACCAATACTTTTTGAAATTTCCATTTAAGGTTTGGGTACATGAATCCTAATTAACTAGAAATGTTCCTGCGTATTGCACGAAAATTTTGAAAGCTTCTTAAAAATAAATGCATTTCTTTGAAAAATGTACAATATCAATGTATTTAAATTTTTTGATAAATAATTTTGGCCCAAAAAAGTTTTGATAAATAATATTTCAATGAATACTAAAGGATTGATTTTATTGATATTTCATCATAAATAAATATTAAAAGATGTTTTTAACTTTTTATTGTACTATGTTATTCTTGGCCCTAAAGCATGCTTCCCTGTATTTTAACATAACATGTTCCTTTTTATACTAAACATATAGAAATTATTTTATTTTTTTTATTAATTTTCATTTTATCCTATTTTAATTAATCGTATATTAATGTATTTAATTCCCACCTTGAACTTAATTTTCTCTCCATCATACATTCTTTTACCACCACACATTCTTTCTCTTCCATATAAATAAAAGTATTTTTTGAAAAAGAGTTATATTTTTATATATTCATTATATTCAATTAATTTTAACTCTTTCTTATCGATGTATTTTAATTAATTGTCTCTTCTAAAAGGGAAGATATTCATTAACATCCATTACTTTTCTTTATACTTTAAAGCTCACTATATGCTATAATAATTAATTGCGTTAATTTGCCCTAAAAATTGTATATATATATATATATATTAATTACTTGTATTTGTTTACATTAATTTTTTTCGTTAGGACTCTACTGTCTTGTCCATACAATTCTAGATTTGAAAGATAAGAAAAGAAAGCAAGAATAAAGGGAATTAGATAGAAGCGCGCGTACACACACACATATATGAATAATTTACGGAGAATAATAGCATACAATTGCCTTTGTATCAATAATATAACAGTGAATAAGAAGTGATGTAAGAATCACTGCAAAAAGAAAAAAAAAACTTACAGAACTCTTATAGATATGGGAGCATAGGACTCCCTTAAGGTCTTTTTGTGCAAGGTAAATGGAAGCGAGAAGGGATGAGAGAAAATTTTAACAAGTGCGATTTCAAAAAAGAAAATAGAAAAGAGAGGTTAACAATTTTTAATTAATTTTTCTTATATTTTATCTTACATATTCTCTTTATTAAAATTTTATAACTCTACCTATTTATTTTTATAATATTAACCGAATCCTATTCCTAGGCATCTTACTTTTGGAGTTAGTGGTTGTCCCTCTCAGCATAGGTGTCTCCTCTAGAAATCAAATTTAAGATTTAGAAAAATCCAGTGGGACCTTATACTACTAGACTAACTCTATAATCATTTTTTATAATGTTTTGGGTCACCTATTATTCATTTTTTAATCTTATCATTAAGTATTTGGGTAACTAACTAATTCATATAGAAACTTTTTGATTAGGATGCCTTTCCCAATAATCTTTTTTAACAAGATAGAAATCTAACCTCCGTTCTCTCTCACTTTGTGATATGTTAGTCCACCATTAGACTAAATATCCTTGAGTACTCTATGATCAATTTAATATCAAGAAGAGCCTAAAATCTGATAACCCACGAGTTTGATGGATTAGTATCATTATAGATATACCACAAACAAATAATCATTCAATAACAAGGTTCACAATTCAAACTTTGAACCAATTCTTCTTACACTTGAATAATATATTAAATAACATGTTGGCACCAAAATTAACTTTCCAATTATGTCATATATTAAAGACCGGATGGATATGTTTTGTTTCCTCAATTTTTTTTTATCTAAAATGTTGGTCTCTATAATTTAATAAATATTTGGACTAATTTACCCTTTAAGGGACTAAACCCATGATTTAAAACTTGAAGGACCAAAATTAGGACAAACTTGAGATTCTGATGTCATTTTGATGTCTTGGGACTTCACAGTATTTTCATATTTTTAGGTCCTTCATGTAATTTATGTAATTTAGTGGTTCTTCTCTGTCATTTGATTTTGATCCTTTGTCAGAGTTTCTCAATTTTAGGTCCTTCTCTGTCCTTCAGCAATATTATTTTGGTCATTCTTTGTATTTTCGGATCCTTTATTGATATTTTATCCCAAATAACCTACAACAAACTTTACAAATAATAGCATCAAAATTAATTAATCATAATTAACCCAAAATATGACAATTTTACCCCTATAAATAGAAATTCAATGTACGGCACAATAATTCAAATGATATTCAAATAATGCAATAAAGACCAATTATAGTGACAAAAACCCATCCAAATGATATGACAATATATAGAAATAAATGAGTTTGTCAACTCCCCACTCTTAGCCTTTTGTACTTCTAGGCAAAATATCCGTAAAAAGAAATCCAACAGTTAAACTCAATGTAAGCAAACATAAAACTGACAAGTAAGAATATGCAATCAATTCAAGCAGCCTCTATCCCTAATCAATTAACAGTCATGAAATGCTTCGGTGCAAATAAACTAACACAAGAGACATAGCAAGATAGAAAAAAGAGAAACATAATAGATCTCTCATAAGGTAGAAGTGTCCCACTCATATCTCAAATAGGGAATTTTTCACTCAATCTACCTAAATTAGCACCAACATAGGCTTGTAAAAATTCTACTATCTCTGCCACTAACATACTATAAATTTATGATCAAAGGGACTTTGTAGGGTTGTAATATTGGTGAAAGGCTAATGGATGGTTGAAATGGAAATAATGACAAGTTCAAAGTGACCTAAAGTACGACCATCAAATGAACACTTACTACAAAAAAATTGAGACCTACAGCGATTAGTTTGTACCAATTAAGGGTAAACTGTTGTAAAGTCTCATTTTGTAGTGGTTTGCCCATAAACCACTAAAAATTTGCAGTACTTTGACCGTGAACAGTGCTTATGGAGACATTGCTGCGGTTACAACTATTACAAAAATGGCACCAAGTTGGCTTCATAAGGCATGAAACCTTTTGTAGTAGTCCAAACTTCTACTAATATTCGCACCATAATGCGCGAAGAGTTTACAGCGGTTAAACCCACTGCAAACTTACAAGTGGTAAGCAACTATTAGGTTGTTGGAATTTTGTAGCGGTTTATAACCACTGTAAATTCTAATATAAGGAGCAATTGTTGGCATGCCTGAGTTTCTAGTGGTTTGAATCGCTACAAACGTCCTAGAGGAAAATAATTGTCATGTTTGTAGCAATTAAGACTGATGCAAAGTCCCACACAGACTAATGCTTGGACAAGTGTCAAATATCGTTGGCTATTTGCAACAGTTTTTCATAATCAACTGCTACAAAAAAACATACTTTAGAAATTATAAATACCCCATACGCCTTCATTTTAAAGTTTTACCATTTGCGAGTAGTGAATCTTTGCCAAATTGTGATCAGAAGTCTTAGTTGCTGCGAAGACCAATATCTTAGTCCACTTTTGAAGTATGGATGGAAATGTTATATATGTAGTTTACTTATTTAATTTAGTTATATAATAATTATAAATCCTTATGTAAAATTATTTAATTGTTATTTAGTGAAGTTTAGATGGTTAGGTGGATTAAATATACCTATTTAACTAGGAATATTTTTAATATATTGGACTTTATTTTTATTTGTTAATTATGAATATAAATTGGACTACGAATACCTGTTGGACTTTATTTTTTTAATATGTTAGACTTAAGAGTATTGTTTGACTAGGAATATTTTTACCTGTTAATTAGGATTGTGATTAGGAGTATTTTGCAAAGTTTAATATTTTGATTTTTTGAATTATGAATTTTATAGTAAATTGGAATTTATTTATATATTTATTTTTTATTAACTAGTAATATGGATTAGAAGATTTTTTATTCTTATTTATTTAATATTTTTTCATGTTTTTATTTTAAATAGGATGAGTTATCAACATGGTAAGGAGCCAATGGATCAGCCGTACAGACCTGGACATCAGCGTGGATGATTATAAGCTTTACAAACAGTTCCACGAGGCTTTCATGTTGTCTCTGTTTGATGGAGGAGCTCCTAAAACTAGAGAGTCTTCCCACCAGCATGATTCAGGCGAGGGGCCATATAGGGGAGGAGAAAAGGGTAGGGATGCTCAGGAGGGGAATGAGGGGGTGCCCATAGTCAAGCAGATAAACGACCTCATCGTTGAAGGTGGCAATAGGGCAATTGGTAGAGGTCATAGGTAAAAAAAATTTAAATTGTACTTTACAATTTATAATTTGAATTTTATATGAGTTTGAATAATATAATTATTTTAAAATTTCACTTTGTAGATGAGCAGGGGATCAGGTCAACTAGCAGGATGACAGCAATAGACATCTCAATGATGACAAAGGAGTGTGTGATCGTGCCAGTTAATCATATAGAGTAGCCAATCCAACAAGGAGGCTAGAGGTACAACAAGTACCTGCGATTGTTGACGAAGGAGTGGACCAGTTTCCCCATCATCAAGAAAGACTGGTAGGCGATGGACACGCTGATCAAGGACAGAGTGTGGGAACTAATAAAGGTAATTAATTTTAATCCTAAATCATTTGAATGAATAAATATTTTCTTAAAACTTAACATTTAATTTATTTAATTGTAGCTAAGTTTGTAACCACATTTAATGAGATAAGACTTATTGTTGTTATAGACTAAGTTTGTGGTAGAAAAGCGTGCATGGGGAAATACCATGAAGAAGCTGGCAGAGTATTGGAGGAATGCAAGGTTGGCCCTCTTTTATCGGGTGAGTGGTGACAGGATGTAGAGTGAGGAGGACATAGTGAATGACATGCCCGATGGTGTCCCTGTGTAAGATTGGAGGGAGTTTGTAAGATCTAGGTTTCACTAGAGGTGAGGGTATGAATTTAGTTACTTAAGTTCAGAATATTTAATTTTTTGCCAAGTTGATTGACCATGTATATAATTTATTTTAGGAAGCGTTCCAGAAAAGTGCCGCCAATGTTCGTTACTAGACCATGTGACACAGGAGAGGCTCGAAACCATTATCGATTGCTTACAATGAAATCATAAGTAGAGAAATTAAATTATTAATTAGATGTTATTAAATATTTATAAACTAATTTAATATTACATATTTATTTGTAATTAACTTTTAAGAGATGAGGGTCATGGCGGAATGAGGATACATACCTACTACAGGTGAGATGTAGACTAAGTTGTTTAGGCCTCGAGACAAGAGTCCTACATCAAAGGGGTTGAAGAAGTTGTTGAACGTATTTAATTGATATAATTTAGTATTTTTATAAATAATTAACATTATTTAATTTTTTACTTTTTCCAATTGTTTTGAAGGTGCGGATGACTCAACTTGATATAGAGCTGCGGGAGTCACAGGGTCTGCCTTAGATCCTATTGCACCACTCCTAGAGGCCCGTGGCTAACTTCAGCACCTCAATAGGATCATGGGACTTAGTCTTGGTCCCTTACCAATGTGGCTAAGACTGTCTTCAAGTGCTCGCGGCATGTCTAACAACCTATTGTGCTCTCAGTCACAAGCTACACCGGCCCAGATGAGCGCATAAGTTTGACGCCAAAATGAAGTATATATGGATGAGCATCAAGATGAGGTCACACATGAAATGTAGGAGTAGGTGCATACCATGCACGTGCAGATATAGTCGCTGGTGTAGTCGCTGGTATAGTCATAGGTGGCGAGCGCGGTGTAGTCCATTTAGACCTAGGTGGGCTCATTCCTAAGGGCTGTATTCACATAGATAATGGACATCACAACTCCTCAGACTATACTTGCTATTAGTATCCCTCCTATAGTTATCTCAATCCTACTACCCTTCCCCTACCACCAGCCACATCGGTTCCACAGCAACTGCCACCGCCATATCTCAATTAGGATGTGCAAGATGATGCAAAACATCCCTGAGTGGATTTTTATACTTTTTTAAAAATATTTTTATTACTTATACTTTATTTCACAAAGTTTGGATATTATGAATTTAAATTTATAATTTTTATTTTATTTAATTATTTCACAAATCTTAATTTATTTCATAAATTTTACTTTATTCCACAAATTATAGTTTTATTTCACAAATTTTACTTTAATTGAATTAAGAAATTGTAATTTTTTTACTTTTGTAGGGTTATAAACTGCTACAAAGTCTCAAATTTTAAATTCAAAATTCCCTCCACCCATATCTGCATCATGCCATGTTGCCGTAATTTACAACCATTGCAAATGTTCACATTTCAAAATCAAATTTCCCTTTATCATGACATTTTGTAGCGATTCCTAACCTCTACAAAATTATAGAAAAATGATTTGATTGTTGGTTACCTTTGTAGTGGTTTTTGTAGTTACAAATTTGTTACCTTTACAACTCAAGCTTATAAGGGGTGAAACTTCAGTTCAACTTTATAATAACTTCCAATAGAGCTTTTACTTTCACATGTTCTCTAGATCACTACTACAATAATAATGTACCACGTATGACCTCATGATATCTTGATGGACTTAACTCTTTCTTGGATTTTGCATTCAATAATGCATCGATCAATGATAAGATTCAATGTCCATGCAGCCTTAATATGGATGATAAGTGATTTTCCTAGTTTGGGAAATTTTCCCAGTTGGAGTGTACATATTGGGTTGGTCTACTTTGATAGGAAACAAGAAAAGAGAGATCCTTTGGCTACTTTGTTTGGTATTGACATATTTCGGTAGTTAGAAGATGTTGATGTCAAGTTTGGAAAGAATATTGAGGACCCCAAGCGACTAGGATGACATTGTTATGGGACTTCTAACAACTAAGTTCTGTAGTGGCACAAGAGAAGTATCTTCTTCACTATTCCTTATTGGAAACATAATTTGCTACACCACACTTTGGATATCATGCATATTGAGAAAAACTTGTATGACAATGTGCTGCATACGTTGCTCAATAAGCCTGGACAGTCCAAAGATCATCTCACAGCTAGGAAAGACTTAGGCTCTTGGGGAATTCGCAATTAGGCTTGGCCATATGACATTGACAAATTTTAGCCAACTAAGTTCATCTTGACTAAGCAGAATAAGGCTATATTCCTTTCGAAGCTAAAGAACATCAAAGTTCCTAATGGATACTCTAGAAACATATCAAGATGTATCGATCTCCAGTCTCAAAAGGTTTTTGGGTTAAAGAGTCATGACTCACATGTTCTAATGCAATAGCTAAATCCTCCTTTTAGCTTTGAGATACACGCTTCCTCCTGACATATCTATGGTATTGATACAGTTGTGTTCTTTTTTTATGAAGTTGTGTGCGAAGGTCTTGATACCTCAAGAACTCGATCATCTATAGGAAAATTATTCTTACACTGTGTCACTTGGAGATCCATTTCCTCTATCATTTTTCACTGTCATACTTCACTTGATGGTCCACCTTGTTCAAGAAGCAAAGATTACTGGCCCAGTTCAATATCGCTGGATGTACCCTATTGAGAGGTGTGATAAACTTTATCTCTTTATATTTTATTTGATACTTGTGATTTCACAACATGCACTATTGTTAATCAAATGTGATACTACAGGTTTTTGGGAAAACTGAAAACCTTATTCACAATAAGGCGTGGCCAAAGGGGTCAATAGCATAAGGCTATTCAGGGGATGAGGTCCTAACTTTTTATTCAAGGTACTTTGATGACATGGAGACATCTTTTAACCGCCCACATCGAATTGATGATTCTGCTCCTCTTCTTACAATACCAAGTGATTTGTTCTTTCCTATTAGGAAACCCATTAGAGGATCTGAGTTCTTCAAACTCACTCCCACAAAGAAACCACAAGTACATAGACATTTATGATAAATTATAGTCAAGTTAAACCTTTCCTTTTGTAAGTATATATACATAAATTAAATGTACACTATTTTTTATACTTGTAATTCAATTTATTAATCTCTAACGCTTATAAAAAATACACTTTATTGTATAAGGAGTACATAAGTCATGCCAGGTGCCAGCTACTTGTACGTGGCTGAACTTCTATTGAGGTTGATAAAAGAGACCACTGAGAGTTTTCGATTGGTTTACATGACAAATAAACAATGATAACATACCTTACACAGTCTAATTCAAAAATCTATCCCTTGGTTTGTTATACTATGCATGAAGGTATACCGCATACAATATTAACGGGTTTAAGTTATGCACGATTGCATGTGACTAGGGATTGTTCACACAAAACTCTGGGGTTTATGACACATTTGGGACGAGGAGTTATGCTAGCAGCAATGACGGTGACATAAGAGACATTACTTATTATGAAAATCTTGTTGACATTGTTGAATTAAATTACTAGCTTTTCAATATAACTCTATTCAACTACTTTTAGGCAAACATGATATCTTCATGGGGACTTACTGTTGATGACTTAGGTATCACATATGTCAACTTTTCCAGGCTCATTCATACAGATAAATCTGAAGATGAAGAGCTGTTCATTTTGGCCTATGAGGCACACCGGGTTTATTAGGTGGAGGACAAGAAGCATAAAGATTAGAATATGATGGTTTACCTCAAGCAATGAGATGTTTTTGATATGGGTGATGATGACATCACTGCTTATGACAGTGAGCCCTTCTGACCGATGAATTTTGGAAACTTCTTCTCTCAAGGCGTTGACAATTTAGCCATGATAAGGTATATGACATCTTCATCCCAGTATTTATTTACAATTGTCATTATTAAATTAATTAAATACTCATTTACTTTAATTTGTAATTTCATTCCATTATAATTTGATTACAAATTAAACCTAACAAAACTTGTTATAAAAAAATCTCTTTTCAGGCAATGTGATAATGACGATGAATGACTTTTACTATGCTTTGAATGATTAATGTAATTATTTCTTCTTGTACAAAAATAATTACAAATAAAAAGTAAATATTTTTAAAAAGTAAAGAAACATACTTTTGAAGCGGTTTCCATACTTTTGTGGCGGTTTCCATAACCGCAACAAATTTCGCAGGGAGTAAACCGCTTCAAAATACATAAAGCCGTTACAAAATGACACATGACATCTATAAATACCTCCCTTCCTCCCATTCTTCCTCAACTGTTATTCTTCTTCCTCTTCTCGTTCATTGTTCTTCCTTCCGCCTATATCTTGGTTCTTTCTTTACATGGTAAGATCACTCTAATTTATAAGTTTATTTTTCTTTTTTATTTGGACATTTAATTTTATTAACATGTGTATTTATTAGTTTTAGGTTCTTCTTACACAAATTACTTGATCTATTCAATCAATTTTATATCATATTTCCTACAATTTCTTTACTTTCCAACTCTCTTCTACACCTTCTTTCATCTTCTTCTATAACTTTCTACCAATCTAAGAATTTCAATTTTTACACTTTTCATATCTTCAATATTTCTCATAAAATAAAATATATCAAATTAAATAATACTACTTTAACCTATCAAATATCAAATAAAGTATATTTATATATAATTATAAGTATCAGTACACGATTTTTTTATTTTGTATACAAAGGTTGCAACATTTGTAGAGGTTTCAACCTCTATAAACTCTTAATGATTTTTTAGTTTTTTTTCTGCAACATGCGCTGAAATGTGTAGCAGTTCATTAACAGCTACAAATGTTTGGTGCCAATATCAAATATTTTCTTTTCCCACCTAAATGTTTCGTTTCCTTTCCCTTTCCTGCCAACTTGCGAAGATTTTGTAGTGGTTAATAAAACGCTACAAACTTTTATCCTTTATATTGACATGCACATTTATAGCAGTTTACTTGACCACTACTAAATTTCTCTAACAATTTGACCGTGATAAGGAGTGGTTATGTAAACTGTTACAAAAATATTTGTAGTGCTTGATTTTGAAGCAGTTCATCTAACTGCTGCAAAACATCATACCAGCGGTTCAAATCGCTAGAAAAGCAAAAAAATTGACCACTGCAAATTGCCTAGCTTTTTGTAGTGACTAATGCGCAAATATAACCAATATTTAATCTTCAACCACCAAGGGATGTCTTATTTCAAACTTTATTCTTTTTGGCCAAATTATTTCTCTGTCTTTTTTTTTCAAACGTCTTTTTCTTGGCTTGTACATTTTCTTCTCTTTCTTGCCCTTTTTTTGTATATTGGCAAACCTAACCCAAAATGATAAACATAGCAACATCAATGATATACATTTAATTAGGAAGAACATAATGTAACTAATGCAAAACACTTGTTCAAAAACAATAGAATGAAATGAAAGTGAAAGGCTTAAAGGGATAAGCAAAGATCAATTGAGATGACTTGTGCTTGGGTGAAAGGGTTTAGAAATAAATGTCCCTTATCATGCTCACAAATGTAGGTATTAATGTAGCTATGAAAAATAATCTAGACAAGAGCTAGAGGCTAGCCAAACTAGGTATAAATCACACAAGATGAGAAAGAAAAGTAAGGCTAAAATATCCTTGCAACTAAGCTCTATCTAAGATATTTCTTTCTTAAAACAAAGTTAATAACACTGTACCAAATGCACTCCACTATGAGAATCAACTAAGAATAAAAATTACTCAAATTAAAATACAATCAAACATAAACATGACAATGTTCACATGCATAAGGATTTGAAAATAAAGCGAAAGGATTGTAAAAGTCAAGTTAGAAGGTGAGAATCATGGCTGCAAATCGCCTATACAACAATGAAAAATACTAAGGCGAGTCAAAATAGAAGGACACAGAATCCAGCAACAATATTCTCAAGAAAGAATCACCTTCCAATCATGCAGTACAATCAAGAAATCAACAAATGAGGCAAATGAAAAAGTGATTATAGCAATAATACTAGAGAAGTAAAATATAAACCCAATCAATTTAGATCAAAAAGTTCAAATTTTTTGAATTCTTTAGATTATTTCAGCTCAATCAAACAAACAGTGCGTAATATAAAATCAATAAAATGGAAATTCAAGCTGTGGGAAAATAAATCAGTAAAAAAGAATCCCTTACCATACTTAGTCAATACATTGTCCTCAATGTGAGAAAAACAAGTATAAGTGAAATGGCAAAAGTACGGGAAACTAAACTAACAACTACTTAAATGAAAAAAACAACTACAACTGCTTCCTATTGGAGAGGTCCTCTCCCCCATACTTACTCCTAACTATCTCAACAGACATATAGAAAGTAAAGGAGAAAGGTGGAAGGGAACAACCGTGTGATTAGGGGGTCTCTAATCCTCATGGTAGTGCTGTTGGAAATCGTGCCCTAGGGGCCAATCATTGTCTTATGAACATTGTTGATTTATGAATTTATTAATTGTGTTATCATATTATTTGCATGTTTACTATGATGAACATCCTTGGTAACTCATGATCTTATCCTAAATGTCCCTGGTCAGTCATCCATGCAGGAGTAGAGATGAAATAAGACCAGTATGACTTTGAAGATGTATAGAGATATAAATCAAAGTCATATGCACATGTAAGAGTACAAGGTGTTAGACCGACCCGCTATGAGAGAGCTGCATGGGTTACATCATAAGCTTCTCTCATATACAAACCATGTCACTATGGCCTTTGACTTGAGATCATCACGGATTCCTACATGACAAACGCTCAGCTTTGACCTAGTCAAAAGTCACTTTTAACCGAGTGATCATAAAGACTATGTTCAGGCTTAGTGGTTTTTCATGTGGAGGAATGCGAATGGTCAAGATGGAATTTGTCCCTCACATTCGTAGAGAGATATTACTGGGCCCCTCAATGAGTGAGTTTGAGAAATGTATGGCCATACTGTAATGGAAAGGTAGTTACATTTCTATATTCAGACTACTCAGGGATTGAGAAAGTAACGGTCAGGAATAGGAGGATGACATTCACCATGCCTCATCTATGACCAAAATATCGCGTGACAGAAGAGACATGATATGGTTGTATAAAAGGTTACATCGTTTATCGATCCTCATATGATTTGGGTAGTCGTTATGTCTTGCTAGAGACCGCTTGTGACTTATGGGCCAGTATAGCAAATGGCCCACTGCCAACTTCATATGGGCCTACAGGATCACACACAAAATAGCCCAACACGAGCTATGATATTCAGATTCATTGAATCTAAGACATGTTCAGATTCAATGAATGATCCAGGGTGGATGTATATATTTATTTATATTTATATTCGTATATATATAAATTCATATATATGCATTATATATAAGAGATATATAAGATCTCTATCACGTTTGAATTTAAAATTCAAATTGATATGATATCTCAAATTTGATTTATGAGAATAAATCAAATACAGTTCAGTCTTATCTTTATTTTAAATTAAATAAATAGGTGAATTAAATCTGTGGGACAGATTTAATATAAATATTATTTATTTAATTAGTTTCTTATCAAATTATACAATATATGATATTGTATTAATTTCAGAATTAATATAAGATTAACTCCAAAATCCAATTCAGTTGAGGAAAATGAATAGCATCCTATATATTTGATTTTAGGAGCTGCGTTTTGAAAACATAGAAAGGCCAAACGGGAATCCGTAAAAGATTTGCAGATAAAAAATTACCGAAATAGAGAAGGAGATGACGAATTCTTGAGAAAGCCCAGGAGGGACAGGAGACGCTAGCACGTCGTTCGTGGTTTGAATGCTGTTCGTGTGGATACCAGTAGAAGAAGTTGACCTGAGTCGTCGACTTCTTGCGATTGAAAGGAGAGCACAAGCTGTGGAGAGAAGATGTGAATGTCGCGACCAGAAGCTGTGGAAGTTGCTGAGGAACACTCCGTCGACTTCTTGTGATCGGAAAGAGATCACCAGCCACAGAAAGAAGCTGTAGAAGTCGCTGAGGAACACCAAGGGTAATGCTTCTTCTCACTTGACTTAAACACATACGGTAGATCCTGGCAAGGAATGAAAAAAATTTTAAGTTAATTTTCACTGCGTGTCTTCCAATTCCTTACAAGTGCTTAAGTAGATAACCATTGACTTTTGAAACATGACCAAGTGCTTCATCCACTAGCTCTACTGTACTAAATGAATACACCTTGGTAACTCTGAAAAGGCCTTCCCCCTTGGTGACAAAGTTTCTGGTATCAACTTTAACTTAACTTTAAACTTTAGAACCTTGTCACCCTTATAGAACTTTTTCCTTAGAATCTGTTTGTCATGAATCATTTTTAGCTTGTCTTTATAGATTTTGGAGTTATTATAGGACTCAAGTCTTATCTCTTCAAGCTCTTGGAGTTGTAGTTTTGGTTTTCAAGTGAAGATTTAAGATCTGCATCATATTCTTTGATCGCCCAATAAGATTTTTGCTCGATCTCCATAGGTAGATAGCAAGACTTGCCATAGAGCAACTGGAAAAGAGACATGCCTATAAGGGTCTTATAGGCAGTCTTATAAGCCCAAATTGCCTTCTCAAGCCTTTCACTCTAATATTTATAGGATGGTTTACAATCTTTTCTAGTATCTACTTAACTTCCCAATTATATACTTTAGCCAACCTATTTTTTTTGATGGTGGTAAGGAGTGGCTAGCTTCTGATTAACTCTATATTTAGTAAGTAGTTACTTAATAGTCCTATTGTAGAAATGTGTTCCTTGGTCACTAAATGCCAAACCTACAAAAGATATGAGAAAATAAAAACTTGGCAACAATAGAACTGTTATCTTTCCTAGTTGGTATTGCCTCTACTCACCTAAACACATAATCTACTGCAAGTAATAGATATAAAAACCCAAATGATGGAGAAAAGGGACCCATAAAATTCATGCACCATACATAGATTTCACAAAAATGAATAGGTCTTAAAGGCATTCATGCTTTCTACGTAGACTTCTAAACCTTTGACACTTATCACAAGACTTGCAAAAAGCATAAGTATCTTTGAATAAATAGGCCAATGAAACCCACACTATAAAACTTTCCTAGCAGTCCTATTAGCACTAAAATGCCACCCGTAAGATAAAGAATATGCAAAGGTAAGATATAGTGGATCTCATTGTTATAAGCACATCGTCTGATGATCTAGTCACTATATTGCTTCTAAAGAATCGGAGCATCCAAGATATAGTATCTTGCTTCCATATTTAACTTCTTAACATAAAATTTATACATAGAAGGAGGAACAAGATTAGTGACAATATAATTAACAATATAGAGTACCAAGGCCCCTGAACCTTCAAGGCTATAGAATCAGGAAAGGAATTAACAACAAGATTAGAAAAGTCAACTCCCTCAGTTCCTTTAGGTAATCGACTAAGGTAGTCAACCACATGATTTTCTACCCTAGCTTCTTGGGGTTTCTTAAACAAGTACCATACCACTACATGATCTATAAAAACAACTACTCAAGAGTTTATCAAATACTATTTAAACTTATCTAAAGCAAATATTATAGTAAAAAGTTCCTTCTTGGTAGTGGTATAATTCACTTGAGTAGAGTCAAGTATCTTGGAGGCATAGGCTATCACTCTATATTGCTTTTCCTCTATTTGACCAAGCATAACACCTACTACAAAGTTAAAAACATCACAAGACAGTTCAAAAGGCAAATTCTAGTTAAGTGCACTGAGAATAGGAGGTGAAACAAGCAAGGATTTCAAAATGTCAAATGTGTGTCTATATTTATCATCAAGTGAAAATCAATATCTTTTTTCAACAACGTAGAAAGGGGTAAAGCAATTATACTAAATGTTTTTACAAAGTTACGATAAAACTCAATATGCCCCAAGAAAGACCTTAAATCTTTAAGACAAGTAGGATAGAAAAGAAGAAATGATTTCAATCTTGGGTTCTTTGCTCTATCAAACCTCAATCCCTTTTTAGGAAATGCAATAACCTAACACTATACCATTATCTACCATGAAATATGAAATAATATTTTTCATAATCCAAAACTAATTTTTTCTCAATACATCTACCAAGAACATGCTCAAGACTAACAAACAATCATCAAAGCTATCATCATAAATAATGAAGTCATCCATAGAAACCTCCATATTTTTCTCCAATAAATCACTTATCACCATCATACAACTTTGAAAGGTGCTTGACAAACCCATAGTTTTATATATTTATTCATATCAATTTAATGAACATTTATCATTATTTTGGTCCTTAATTATATATTTGTGCACTAATTGAATTAATATGTCTTAAATTGAATTAGTGCTTAACAGGGGCATAATTGTTATATTTTTATGATTTTTTTCACACAATTATTTTTAGAATAAAAGGTATTACATTATTGTGATTTTGTATTTTAGGAATTTAGGAGAAATCATAATTTACAAATGACAACAAAGGACCATAAATTCATAAATTACATATGAGAACCTATGGGCCAAACATTACGGTTTAGCCCATTAGGTTTATTGTATGTTTCTGCAGCTTTAAAACCAGGTGTGAGCCATAGCACTTTTGCACCTGTAGCCATCTATTCAGTAGCCTCCATCTCCACGTGACCTCATATTTACCCTCCAGCAGCGAAAATACTTCAGTGACCCATTATCATCACTATCACCACACACCTCTATCTCTACCTCCCTTCTATTAACCACCGTCTGTCTCTCACTGTCACTGCATAAGAGAGTAGCCACCCATTCCATTGAGGACACAAAATATAAAGTGTACAGTGGTGACATCACAAAACCTTTCACACTATCGTCTTCCCGCTGACTTGATACCTCCTATTCCCTATTCACAATGTTGAAACCAATCACCCATATACCTTCCTTCTCCATTTACACACACCACCAGCGACAATAACTATGGCAACACATAATAGTAACCAGAATAGTATGAGAACAACACAAAAAACACTGACTAGAATGATGGCAGCACTCCCTTCCATACTGAGTTCTTAAGTTTGATAGTAGTCCATAGCTAGTTGTCCTTATTCTATAATTCAATGGCAAGGCATGAGCTTGAGATCTCAAAGGGGAGTTTAAGTTACTCTAATTTTTTATCTTTTAATTATTTTATGACTCCTAGGTCTATTAATGATTGTTTCATTTCTTTCAACAGAAGTGATAAAGTTGTTGCATTTCAAATGAGTGCTACAAGTTGATTTTATCATCCAATGACACAATCATATGTCTTGTGTATAAATATTTCCTTTGTGTGGGTATCTTAATTTCGATTTAGATGAAGTTAGATCCTTGAAAACATATTGTAGAATTTTGTTATTCATATATGTGTTTATACCTTATTGTGGGGATGACTTTTCTTAGCATCACACGGATATAATTTGCTAAATTGGTACCAACTTGAATCTGTTTTGGTACCTCGAAGTATATTATTAACCACAAAGTTGTGTTAAATGATTGTGTTGAAGAATTTGAATATGGAATGATAATAGAACCATAAGTAATTTTCTTATTTTGTCATATTACTTTTGTTGTTCTTAGTTATTATACTTGGTCATAATGCTTAGAATTGTCACACTTGTTATTAGCCATGAAAATCACTTTTGCTTTGAAATTTTACATGTAACTTATTTTAAAAACCACCTGCAATCTAGAAAAATACCCCCACTTTTTTTTTACAAAATCTAACTTTCTATAGGTTGTCTTCACAAGAAGCATAGAAATTCCACTTTACAACCAGTTGTAGAGTGCTTTAATCACACACGTAGAAGATAGACTTTCTACATGAATATGTTTCTACTCGGTGTAGACAATCCCTTTTAAGCTAGTGATAGAATTGTTGTAAATAGTCATTGTTATGTTAAACTAATAAATTGTAAATAATAATAATTATTTATTGTATAAATATGAGTGGGTAGAATAGTTGGTTGTATGTTCGCATATGTGTTTGCTAGAAAGCGCATGCTATAAATACATAACAAGGTCCTTTGTATAATAACAATGTGAATTCATTTCAGTAAAATATACATTTATTCACAAGTTCAGTTTTCTTTACATGGTACCAGAGCCAATACGTCTTTGGGCCAACCCTTCCTATTGAGGTCAATTTGGAGTTCAACCTATTACAAAGGTCTATTACCTCTCAAACCGAGTGGGTTCTAGTCCAGCATTTGTGCTCCTTTGTTAAGGATGAGACAATTATTGTGGATGACAACCTTTTTTAAGGCTCCAACTGACTTATAGTAAGAAAATTTGGTAGCAAAGCGACTCCACAAGTTCTGTGAGAGTAAGCCAACAAATTGCTTCACCGGTAAAATAGCCACTCGGACAAGTTTATCAAGGTTGAAGCAAGAAATCTTACCTGAGAAGAGATTCTTGGTAATCTTTCTTCAGATTCTTAGTATTGGGTGGTAGTTTGTTGAAGCAAGATTCTGCCACAGATAACCTTTCTTCATATTCTTGGTCCTGGGTGGTAATTTCATAATCAAGTTCATTTACCGATAACCACAAGTTCAGTCACCGCTGACCTGCCACTTCTCATACTCTTGATGATCTCTCTCTCACCACGAGAACCATCTAATGCAAGAGTCCTTTTGTCACACTTATGTAAGTTATGTGAGCGATAACCACAATGCCTCTCCTCAATTTGTTACAATCTTCAAATTCTTGGTAACCTTCCTTTCAAGACGGCAACCACCTTGGATTCATAAGAACATTGCTTCCAAGATGACAACCACTACAGAAAGAGTTCTTATGTTATGCTCCTATCACATTATTGGATGAGGCCCTGTAATACTCTTAACTCTTTCAACTAGGTCCAAATTTTATGGTTACTGTTCACACCTTGGATTTCTTCCTCTATATCATGATAACATAAACTTGTTCAATGGGAAATGATGATCAATTAACTCAAACAATTGATTTCTCCCATCCCATGTATTTGCACCCATCGGATACTCAAGTGGATACTCTTGTTTCATAACCTCTTTATGGATCTAATAACTATAAGATGTAGAGCTAGAAGATACGATTGGCACTTCATAGAAGGAACAAACTGGGGTTCATAGATGGACCATGTACCCAAGAACAATATTAACTATATTTGCAAGTTATATGGGATCACTGTAGTTCCATTATTCTTTCACGGCTAATTAATTATGTTGAAAGGCACATTTCCACTAGACTCATGGCTAATTAATTATGTTGAAAGGCACATTTCCAGTAGACTAGTATTTTCCACCAGTGCACAGATGGTCTGGAATGATCTGAAAGAATGTTTTTAAAAGACTGATGGCCCTAGAATTTTCTTTCTGTATAAGTTAATAACCTCTCAAATTCAAGGAACCATGAATGTAAAAATGTACTACACAAACTTAAGGGATCTTTGGGATGAATATGACTACCTAGTTCCCCCTCTATCCTGCCAATGTTAATCAACTCAGCAATATTCCAGAGCACACCAGTAGCATAGGCTTTTGTAGTTTCTCCTTGGGTGGAATGATAACTTTGATCATGCGAGGACTTAAATCCTTTTTTAGACTCTTTTCTTGTCATTCAATCAGGCCTTCTCCCTAATTTCTCAAGATAAATCATAAAGAGAGATTTCTTCCCGATCGTCTAATAACTCATTAAAGGTATTAGCCATGACTACTCTGGGAGGGAGACAAGGACGAGTACAGGGTTAAGGAAGAAGCCAATATAAGTGTACTTATTGTCATCAGAATGGACACAAGAGGGAAATATGTTACCATTTAATTAGTTTCCCTCCTAACTTGAGAGGGAAGCAATCTCTAGAAGCCATTGTCTATCAGGTTACTCAGCGTGAGAGCACCACCACTTCCTCTCAGACACACTATTCACCTATTACTTCCATCTCTGAACATGATCCCATCTCCCAATCATAGGTTGACCAAATACTTAATATCTTGAGGAAGAAGTCTGAGGATGCAATTGTAGGAATGGCCAGGGACTCCATTGATAATCATGTCTTAGGTATCATAAGTGCTACACCTAATTCCTTGTTTGAGACTGACTGGATTATTGATTAAGGGGTGACTTGTCATATTTCCTATAGTATTGCAATGTTTGATGGTGTTCATAGATACGTAGCTCCCTAGGAGAATTACAATGTCAAATGGGGACACAATGGTAGTCACACACACTGGCATAATATGTGTTGGAGACAAAATTGTTCTTAGAAATATTTATTTTGCTCCTAGTGTTGTTTTAATCTTATTTATGTATCATGTTTAACTATTGACATACACTACATAATGTCCTTTCATCTTGAATATTGCCTTTTGTAGGAAAACTTAAATGGGAAGGGAAAAATGATTGGTAAAAAAAACTCTAGATTGTATGCGATAACTAATAATAGGAAGATTGACAATGTCATGCACCCATTGATAAGTTGAAACATGTATACTTGATTAGGAATGAAGTTCTTATTGTTCATCATGATAAATATGATATTTGTGCACGTTCTAAACAAACTCACTTTCCTTTCACTTCTAGCTCTTCTAGGACTAGTCGTTATTTTAAATTACTGCATGTTGATATTTGGGGACCCTATAGAAAATCCACCTATAAAGGTCATCATTATTTTCTTACTATGTTGATGATTTTTCACGATATACATGGACTTTTTGTATTATTAATAAAAGTGAAAATGTTTCTCATTTAAACAACTTCATTATTTTTGTTTCCACTCAGTTCTCTGCTTTAGTTAAGAAATTACGTACTAACAATGAGGTTGAGTTTGTAAATCATGAATTAAAGACTTATTTGAATGATAAAAGGGTCATTCATGAAACTACTTGTCTATATACCCCTAGCAAAATGGGGTAGTAAAACGGAAGCATAGGCACCTTTTAGATGTTGCAAGGAGTCTTTTCTTTCATTCTAGGTACCATTAAAATTTTAGGGAGAATGCATTGCCACTTCCACTTTTCTCATCAATAGGACTCCATCTTGACTTTTAGGTTTTAAAACCCCATATGAGTTTTTATATGGTTATCAACCAGATTTATCCATGATTGAAGTCTTCGCTTGTCTTGCATATGCCACTAATCTACATAACCACGATAAATTTGGTCCCCGGTCATATCCTTGTGTTTTTATAGGTTACTTAGATATTCAAAGGGGTTTTCTATTATATAATATTCAAACTATATCAATGTGTGTTAATCATCATGTTATCTTTATTGAGTCTAAATATCCCCTTTGAGACTTTGTATGAATCAATCAAGGGGAGATAATGGTGATCTCATAATTGATACATTCAAACTTGACTCATCTAAGTATGATGAGTCTCCTGTACCACCAATTCATATATCAAAAGACATTATTGAACACTCCTTTATACATGACACATACTCTCATGAGGTAAATAATGAAGTAAGTGTTAGCCACCCAAGTCGTGGCAGGTCAATACGTGAAAAGAGGACACCAGCATGGATGCAAGATGATCACTACACAATGTGGGCTTCAAAGAAGGTTCTATTTGGATATGCATGTGTAACAGATTTACAAAAGCCCATTGTCACAGGTAAAAGGAAGGTAAAGTATCCCTTGGAGTCATATTTATATTATTCACATGTTTTCGCTGATTATAAAACTTTTTTGTCCAAAATTGATAGTATTGTTGAGCCACGTAGCTTCGAAGAGGCTACCCAAGATCCAAGATGGGTTGATGCAATGCAGAAAGATATATTTGGAAGAAAATGGTACATGGCAGCTCAGTAAAGTGGATTTTTAAGGTAAAACACCAATTAGGTGTAAGTGGGTCTTCAAGATAAAATATGATTCCAATGGTAATATTGATAGATTTAAGGCTAGGTTAGTTGCTAAAGGATACAGTCAACAAGAGGGAGTTAATTATTTTGGAACCTTTTCCCATGTAGTTAAGATGGTTACCATTATAATTGTGATTACTCTTGCTATAAAGAATGGTTGGGCTCTCTTTCAAATAGATGTGTATAATGCTTTTCTCCAAGGTGACTTGGATGAGGAAGTATATATGCACAATCCACATGGTCTTGGGGACTTGACAGAAAATAGAGTCTTTAAATTAACAAAATCTTTGTATGGGCTCAAATAAGCTTCGCTACAATGGAATATTAAGGTCACTAATACATTATTAGAAGGAGGTTTTGAACAAAGTAAATATGATTATTCTTTTTTTTTTAGAAAAAGTGAATCTAAAATTACTTTAGTATTAACTTACGTTGATGACATTATCATTACTGGAAACAGATTTGATAAGATCAATGAGGTAAAGCAATTTTTGTGTTATAAGTTTAGAATAAAGGATTTGGTTGAACATAAATATTTTCTTGGAATAGAGGTGGCAAGGTCAGGTAAAGGTATAGTACTTAATCAAAGAAAGTATACTTTGGATATTATTTCTAACATGGGATTGTCTTCAACTAAGCCCCTTACAGTACCAATGGAGAAAAACATTATATTGATGATGAATCCTAAGAGAGAAACTTTTGATCTATTACTACCACAACCAGCTATGTATAGAAGATTGGTAGGAAGGTTGTCTTATTTGTCTATGACTAGGCTTAACTTGTGTTTTGAGGTATAGGGGCTTAGTCAATATATGAATGCAACTAGGGAATATCACTACAATGTAGCAAGAAGAGGGGTTAGGTATCTCAAAAACCAATTGGTCTTGGGATATTGCTGGCAGCAGGACAATTTACTTGGTTGGAGTATTTTGTGGATTTAGATTAGGGAACCTATCAAGATATTCATAGATCTATAATAGGTTATTTTGTAAATTTTGTGAGATCATTAGAATGCTATAAATCCAAGAAGCAATCAACTATTTTGAAGTCTTCAACAAAGGTAGAGTATAGAGTAGCACTGAGCCAGGTTATGTTAGAAGTGGTGTGGACTTCGAGGATGTTAAAAGACGTAGAAGTATGTAATCTGGAACATGTTCATGTATTCTATAATAGTCAATATGCTATATATATTGCAACAAATCCAGTGTTTCATGAACGTATAAAGCATATAGAAGTTTACTGTCATTTTGTGCGAGAGAAGCTTTAGCCTTTAGGAAGGTATAATTGATCTTAAGCATGTGAAGAGCAAAGATCAACAAGCAGATATTTTGATTAAAGCTCTTAGAAGAGAAGATAATAGTAAAATTTTGTGCAAGTTAGGGACTATAGATCTTTATAGTCACAAACTTGAAAGAGAGTGTTAAACCAATAAATTGTAAATAACAATAATTATTTATTGTATAAATATGAGTGGGTAAAATAGTTGGTTGTACAATCTGGCATATGTGTTTTCCAAAAAGCGCTTGCTATAAATACATAGTAAGGTACTTTGTATAACAACAGTGTGAATTCATTTTAGTAAAATATACGTTTATTCACAAGTTCTCTCTTCTATACATGTTAACCTATGTTAGAAGTCCTTTTTTCACTAGTATGATTTAAATTGAATTTACTTTTAACAGAAAAAGTATTAATGAAGTTGGAGATTTCCTCATAATGCCTCTAACTATCGATTCGGTGTCAGGGTATATGCTCTGATAAAAGCTAGGTCGAAGATATGCAAAAATAACCATCCTAGTGTGTAGGAAAAAGATGACAAACAGATATATCATCACTATGGAGTTCATGGTGTTCCAAAAAAAAGAAAAGGAAGGATAGAAGGATGGAAAGGCACTACTAAAAAAAGGCTTTCAATAGTGGTTCAAAGTGGCATTTCAAAATAATTTTAAGAGCAGCGTGAATTGTACCGCTATTGTAAGTCTAACATTTAATGGCAGTTTCAAAACAGAGGTCGGCATGACATTAATTGTTGTACCTGTAAGGAATTGTAAGACACGCAGCGAAAATTAACTTAAAATTTTTTCTATTCCCTACCAGGATCTACCGAATGTGTTTAAGTCAAGTGAAAAGAAGTGTTACCTTCAGTATTCAATATATGGTCGCGACCTCAGTATCCACTAGTCGCGATTGTTCGGCTCTGGAGTTTTCAATCGCGACTCCCTCAGCTTCTAGTTATGATGTTCACAGCTTCTCTCCGCGGCTAGTGGTCTCTTTCCGATCGCAAGGAGTCGACGACTCAGGTTAGCTTCCTTTACTGGTATCCACACGAACAATTATCCAACCACGAACGACGTGCTATCGCCTCCTGTCCCTCCAGGGCTTACTCAAGAATCCGTTCTCTCCGTCTCTATTTTGATAGTTTCTTATCTGCAAACCTTTTGCACCTTCCTTGTTCACTCTCTTCGAAAACCCTAGCCCCTAATGTCAAATATATAGGATGTTATTGGTGTTCTAACTGAGTTAGATTTTAGAATTAATTTTATATTAATTCTGAGATTAATACAATATCATATATTGTATAATTTGATAAGAAACTAATTAAATAAATAAGGTTTATATTAAATCCGTCCCACAGATTTAATTCACCTATTCATTTAATTTAAAATAAAGATAAGACAGAATTATATTTGATTTATTCTCATAAATTAAATTTGAGATATCATATCAATTTGAATTTCAAATTCAAAAGTGATAGAGATTTAATTTATCCTTATAAATTAAATCTTGCAAATATCTCTTATATTATATATAATATATATATATATATATAAATAAATATATACATCCACCCTAGATCATTCATTGAATCTGGACATGTCTTAGATTCAATGAATTTGAACATCATAACTCGTATTGGGCTATTTTGTGTGCGACCCTGTAGGCCTATATGAAGTTGGCAGTGGGCCATTTGCTATATTGGCCCACAAGTCGCAAGCGGTCTCTAGCAAGACATAACGACTACCCAAATCATATGAGGATCGATAAACGATGTAACCTTTTATACAACCATATCATATCCCTTCTGTCACGCGATATTTTAGTCATGGATGAGGCATGGATAATGTCATCCTCCTATTCCTGACCGTTACTTTCTCGATCCCTAAGTAGTCTGACTATAGAAATGGAACTACCTTTCCATTACAGTATGGCCATACATTTCTCAGACTCACTCATCGAGGGGCCCAGTAATATCTCTTTACGAATGTGAGGGACAAATTCCATCTTGACTACTCACATTCCTCGGCATGAAAAACCACTAATCCCGAACATAGTCTTTATGATCACTCGGTCAAAGTGACTTTTGACTAGGTCAAAGCTGAGCGTTTTTCATGTAGGAATCCATGATGATCTCAAGTCAAAGGGCATAGTGACATGGTTTGTATATGAGAGAAACTTATGACTTAACCCATGTAGCTCTCTCATAGCGGGTCGATCCAACACCTTTTACTCTTACATGTGCCTATGACTTTGATTTATATCTCTATACATTTTCAAAGTCATACTGGTCTTATTTCATCTCTTCTTCCGCATAGATGACCGACCAGGGACATTTAGGATAAGATCATGAGTTATCCAAGGATAGTCATCACAATAAACATGCAAATAATACGATAACACAATTAAGAAATTCATAAATCAACAATCTTCATGAGACAATGATTGGCCCCTAGGGCACAATTTCCAATAGTACCTAAGTCAAGTAGGGCATGAGAAATTATAGTTCTACCTATGGTACAAGGAATAGTCTAGGAACCTGGGTTTTTACATTTAATGGGAAATTATTACTTAAATAAGGCACTAACAATCAACCCCAAATAGATTCTCTCACTATGCCTATACTTTCTCTTGTTTGTACATAGGTCTTTCAAGAATTTAGCACATTTAAGCATCTTTTTAATTAATTCAAGTAATGAGACATTAACCTCAAGTTTGCTAATCATTTCAAACAATTCATCATTATCTTTCTTTTCAGCAATCTTTTTACTAACCACGTAAAAATTTAGAAAAGACAAGTCACGAATATTTACCTCATCACCCTTGGAGTTAGAAGGTAATCCTTTCTCTACTGGTCCCTTTATGATAGTTTTTGGCTCTTCATATTTTGCACTACTGGTTGTTTCTAATACTTCTCCAAGAGCTTCTTTTCTTGTAGGCTTTTAAATTGGATGGAATCTTCTTTCTCAGCTTGGGAAGTTTCTGGAGTAGTTTTGGCAGGAGGAGACTCAACTTTTATTTCCTCATCAACTGGCTCTTCATATTCTTTGAATTGCCCATTCTTAGCACCAATTTTCTTATCAATTCTCAGTGTAATTGCATTCAAAGATTTAAGATTTATCACTATGTTGGAGGGCATAGAATTACTACTTCTTGCTTGTTGTTCACTCAAGTTATTGGAGATTTAAGTAACAAAAGCGTTTAAGTTTTCATACTTAGTCTCAATTTGCACTAATTTAGAGAACACATTTTGTAGACATGAGTCTATCTTATTCTCCATAACATGTAACTTAGCCTTAGTTTATGACTTCTGATTGCCAAATTTTGAATTAAGTTTAGTAATACCTTTCACTATCATAGCAAGTTTATTACCTTCAGAAAAAGAAGATGATGCCCCTTGATTAGACACCACTTGATTTGAAAAATTTACTTGAGTGTTGCCTTGATTCTAACCCCACATAAAGTTAGGTTGATCTCTCCAACTTGGATTATAAGTGTTAAAGTAGGGATCCCTCTTTTGATATTGGCCATTCCTGTTTTGGTACAGGGCATAAAGCTCTTCATATTGAAAATAAGTATTGGAGGCATGCATCATTGACCCACATTTCTCACAGCCAGCAACTAGAGCTTGAGAGTGACCCATTGAATTAACCTGCTTGGCATTCACATTATTCTCCAAAATACTGAGTCTTTTCTCCATTCGATTCCCCAGAGCAGCAATTTAAGCAAAAATATCTTAGGAAGAAATTGAAGAGGTATTATACACTTTGCTTGTGTCTCTAGATTGAGGGTCATTAGTAACCGTCTTTTAAAGTAAGTCCCACGCAAAATTGGGATTCAATTCTCTGAGAGAACTATTTATAGCAGCATAAATTGAGGGCTTATGATATGGAAGTAGCCCTTCATAGAAAGAATTGACCAGATCATTCTTTGAAATATTTTGGTGTAGACATTAAGCTAGAAGTGTGATGAACTTGGTCTAATACTGGTACATGGATTCATTATCTCATTGTACCACACTAGTTATCTCTTTTTTTAAGCCTTGAAGTTTTAGAGGCAAAGAAATATTCATCTAAGAATGCTCCTTTCAACTGATCACAGGCCAATGTAGTAAAATGTTGAGGCAGTGTGTAAAGACACTCCTTGGCCTTTCCTTCTAAAGTAAAGTGAAATGCTCTCCTCAATACATCTTGAAAAATAGCCATGGGTAGTTTCATGGAAGAGAACACCATATGCATGGTCTTCAAATACCTATGTGGATTATCACCTACAAAGCCACATAATTTAGATAAGGAAGAAATCAATGCTCCTTTAATTTCAAAGTTCATATCATCAGTATAAAAGTCATAAAGATCAAATCAATATTAGAATTATTAATATGCCTTATGCTTCTATTATCCTTACCATTATTCCCTAAATTGTTCTCACTATGCCCATTGTTCCCATTAAGCGCATTATTACCATTAGCATCATCTATGGTTTCTTTCTCTAATTCAAAATCACTAATAGACTCGTGTTCACTAAAGGTAACTCTCTTACTAGACTCTTGTTCACTATATGACAAGCTTGACTCTTGTGAAATATACCCCTCTTAAACAATTACTTGACTTATACCATCTATTATCCTCTTTCTTCTAATCTTTTTCATAGATCTTTCTATTTCAAGATTTAAGGGAATCAAAGGTAAAGCCTTATCACTCCTAGGCATAAACATCAGCAGTCAGCTAAAAAATTGAAATAAAAGAAAAACCAAATAAAATGAACCAAAATTTTTGTTTTTTTTAAATTCAAATGAAGATGAAAATGCAAATGTTATGAAAATTGACTAAAACATGCTCAACAAATAAACAGCAATTGCGCCACTTGAAACAACCTTAATGTCCTATGTCGTCTTGGGTTACTTCAAAAATTAAACTAAGGATTACATATAGTGCAACTTCAGGTCTTTCTCTTTGAGAAGCCAAAAATAAAATTAAATTCTTAGTAACAAAATGCAATCTAACCTAAGATATAAAATGGGCGTGGATAGATTAACTAACAACTAAATACAATAAATTTAAATTTAAATTTAAATAAAATATTTTGGTATTTTTAATTTAAAGATATGTATAATGAATGAATGCAATGAAAGCAAAAGTGATTAATAATAAAAGCAATCATCCAATTCAATAATATAGGCAATCATAACTTCAACAGATATGAGAGTTAAAAATAGTGAGTCATAATTATAATTAAACTTTTAATCCAACAACCGAGCCGCCTCGAATTATAACAAAATATTTTCTAAAGTCCCAATCTATTAACTGCCACCAGAATAATAAAATATGACTATGGATATTAGAGGCTAATATTTAAAAATAACTCAAATATTCAAAATAGAAAGAATTAGAGTTAACAAATAATATATGATCCAATAATCTAAGCCACCTTACAAAGTCACTAAATATTCACAATAATCTCAATACAAAGTCTAACCATCAAAATAAATAAAGTTAAAGTTAATTAACGAATAATGTCAAATACTAATAAAAAATTCAGTCACAATAATCCTCAATAGATTTAAATAAATCATAATAAGACTTCCTAATAATTATAAAATTACCCTAAGACCTAAGAATCATAATGTAATTAATCGGTAGAAAAATAGAGTAATTTAAACTCCCCTTTTGATATCCTAAGCTTATGCCTTTGCTATTGAATTAGATAATTAGGATGCTTAGCCACTCATAGCCATAGAAATCGACACCAAGATCACGTTTTCATGGCCACGCATGATCAGATAGGGAAGAGGAGACTATGTCATCGCTATGTTCACTGTATGTGTCTTGTTCCTGCCTCTGTTTGTTATTGTTTCTGTTTGCACCGTTGCTACTAGTTTTGTTTATACTTGCATGATGGGATGAAGGCCATGATGTACTATTTTGTGGGTGATAGGTGAACGAAGGACGATGATGATAGCTAGGTTCTATGATATCACTGTGCATGGGACGGAGGCATGTGAAGATGCTGATGGAATTGAAGGGTGATATAGATAGAAAATCAGTTTTTTTTTTCATCATATCCATAGTTAATATGGTGAACGCTTGGGTGTAGTCAGTTGTACAGGGAGATGGCGAAAGGCATGGGGTTGATTGAAGGGAAGTGGAGTGGTGGTGATAGTGTCTGTGGTGAGAAAGGTATCGCGGTTGTCTAAGCTTTTCTGGGTGTGTGAAGAACATAATAAAGACCTAATGGGCCCAACTTGCAAGGTTTGGTCCATGGGTCCTCAAGTGCAATTTCTGAATTAATGGTCCTTCATTGTCATTTGTAAATTCTGATTTCTCCTAAATACCTGAAATACCAATTATAATAATATAATACATTTTATTCCAATAATAATTGTTTGGGAGAAAACATAAAAATTATAATAGTTATACCGCTGTTAAGTACTAATTCATTGTAAGGTCCAATAATTGAAATGATGCAAAATAATATAATTAAGGCCCAAAATAATGACAACAAACCATCAAAATGATATGAATAAATATATGGATTTGTCACACAATATTTTCTTTTCTTCATATATTGATCTTGGTAGTGTATTGCCTATAGGAAAGGTATCACTCAACAACTCGAGCAATTCCGCCAAACTAGAATCAATCTAACTATTTCTCAATTTCAAATTTATCAATTGCTACACAAATTTTAATCTTGTGTACTCATTTTTACTCCCCGAGTACAATGGCATCTCAGCATCATTTAACAAACTTTTACATATAGGAGAGTAATTTGGAAAGGATTTGGCTCCATTATCACGAAACATATCCAAAATTCTAGTCCTTAAAGTTATTGTTCATAACTTCCTTACGCAAAGGAGTCCTTCTAACCTCACCATGCCAAATCCAATTTGTATATCTTAAACTTATCTCATCCCATATAAGATGCTCTCTTATATCAGGAATAGACAATCTGTTATAGTTTACACAAGGACAAAAGAGCAACCATCCCTTTTCTTCAAAGCATTCCTCTGAACAAATTCAAGAAACATTTCTACCCCATCTTCATATTCCTTAGTAGTTCTCATAAATTTCATCTAACTACGATCAATTATTCCCTTAAATGTAAACAATCTCAAATGGTAACTAAAACCATCAAATAAAAAATAAATAGGACCTAACATTTTTATAACCCAGTTAAAAAACCAAAAGTACAAAAATAAAATCTTTAGTAAGGTAAGATAGCCCACAATATACGTTACACTTTATAACAAATAAATTAAAAAACAGAAAAATTGACTAAAACAGAAACAACTTCAGAAAATTTGAAATACACACCCACAAACAAATAGGAACTAATGTAACAAACTAAAATTATAAAGATCATGTCTTCATTATAAGGATGATAACCCATAAGATGTATTACAGCTTATAAACAACAAACATACAAAACAATAAGAAAAATTCATAAACTGACAAATGGTGACTTATGGCACTGACGACGAGAGAGATATCGACAGAGATAGGCACCAAAAATAGGAGAAAAATGTCAAGAAATGACATTCTTGCAATCTGTCATCGTTCGGTAGAGCAATAGAACACACAAGGATATAAAAAAGTGAAATTGAAACTATACTCAGCGCAATAGATTTTGAAATTTTGCAGAATTTTACATGGCAATTTTACACTCAAACATCATAAAAAAATTTTAACGGTAGTTCTTAGATGAATCGCAGTTAAATGATAATTTAACTAAACTTTTATACAAAATTGCCATTAAAAAGTTTTGAAAATGCAACTTATTTATAAATATACTTAAACCTTTTTTCTATGGCAAATTTTTCTTTAACTGCCTTAAGATAGTGCTATGATAAGTATTTTTTTCTAATTGTGAGTTGGGGACAACAATGGAAGCAAGTAAATATCAACAATATTTGATATTTTCCCCATCAAATCATCAATATAATAAAATGTATGCATATTGTTAAGTATATTTTCACAAACACAACATACTCCTCAAATTAATTAAACTTAACTACATAACAAATCGTTAAACTAGTATGCAAGCAGCTCTTATTGATATTATACTTTCAAAATGTTGGGTTAGCTTGTACATAAATTGTAACACCATATAAAAGTCCCCTATTATGAAGGGTATTATGAAGGATTTTCTCAAGTTTCACTATATAGAACCTTCAGCAGTTCCATAAGAACCAAAGTTTTCAATAAACTTTGTAAATAACTCAAGATTCTTCCTCTATAAAGAATGGGTTTTTCTAGAAATATTTGAAAAATCCATAACTAACTTTTTTTCAAAGTTAAAAACTTTGGTATAAAATTTATAAATCTTATTAAAACTTTATAAAAGGCTTACCACCTTCATTTACTCTAGATGGTACAGGAAGGGAACTAATCTCGTCACCTCATTCTCTACTGGCCACGTTAATTATCTCAAAGTTTAGGTCACTACTATGTCTTCATACCAAGGTATAGATCTCTACGGTTATTTGGCTTCCTCTACTCTCAACCATTATTCTCTATCCCATAAAGTAATTTCTCTACAAATTTTAGGACAAACGATAATCTCTAACTATTTTTATTGAATTTTCTAAGGAAATAGGGCCTAAATTAAAAAAAAAATATCCTTTCATTCATTTAGGACTATTTTAGGAAAATAAACTCTTCATAATTTTATAAATCCCCAAAATAACTATTCCATGATTTTTCGTCAATTTTTCTGAGTCTCTAAATATTTTTTATAAATATTTTTTCTTTTACCTTTTTCCTGATATTCCATTTTTTAGGCATCTTAATTTTAAAAAAAAATCTTTTAGCCTCAATTACACCTTGTATATCTCTTGTACCAATTTTTGGGATGGTACATAGATCACTAAATATATTTAACATGCATCATACAACCTGTTATGCATGTCCAACGTTAGCCTTTATCTTTTCAATCAATTCTCTATTTGTTAATCATAAAATCGTATGGAAGAATGTAGGGGTTTACTGTAAAGAATGATCAAAACTAGTCAATTAACTTGTACTTTTTCATGTCTTGTTTCATCAAAATCATATAGAAAGAATAAAATAAGTTGTAGAAACAATGCAATATGTAGATTCTCTTCTTGTGTGTCATTTTTGTCTGAGTTAATTTTAATTAAGATAATTTTGAATTAGTAAATTTTTTATTTTTATTGATGAGTTATTTTTGTTTTGTCAATTTCATTACAGATAAATGGCTTCTAATAATGCTTTTAGCAATGATCCCGAGCAGCCCACTAATGTGACCGGGACTGAGAAGAAACAAATTGCATCAAAAGGGGGTTGTGTCTGATGGAAGAGGTTGCTAAAGCAAGGGCGCGGAGCGAAAAATTCCCTGTGCAATGGAACAAGAAAATCAAGTAATCAAGGCTGATAAGTTCATCAGTTACATTGGGGCGGTGGTGAAATCCACTGTACCCATCACATTGTAAGTCGTGGCACCAAGCAACTCCTAAAATGAAGGAGACTGTTTGGCAAACAGTATCGGTAAGCTATTCTACCAAGTCGATATTTACATTGTTAGTCAGGATATGTCACCTTAACAAACTTCATTTGTCCGTTTTGCAGTCAGGATTTGAGATCGATGAAATCCGGAAGTATGTCCTCCAGAAGGTCGAGGTCACTACGATCTTTCCGTTATTATATCTCAAATAAATTCATAAAGGATCACAACAATTTCAACGTAGATCAGGTTCCTTCCTTGTTATAGCATTTAATAAAACAGGATGATTGGATTGCTTCTGTTGCCTACATCGCGAGCAGTCATTCAAGGTAATATTTATTCTCATTTCATAATTCAATAGTCTTTCAATGGCTATCTTTGTTTAGTTGTTTATATATCCATTTACTTGAATATTGTGTATTTTCACAGCAATTAAGCTTCAGAATAAGGAGAGGGTGAAGAAGAACGAATATCTCTACAAGAAAAGGAACTTGGGGGTATGCTGGGCACAAGCTAACAAAGAGGGAGATTGTCAAAAAATTTGTAAGTATTAATGTCCTCGATCAAATAATAATTTCTTATTATTTTCAAGTCATTCATATATATATATATATATATATATATATTTACTTCACAATTATGACTACACAGGACATCATCTCCCCGGAAGTCTCACCCAGCTTCCTGAGGATGAAATTATCTTGAGCAGGGCATTGGGGAATCCTAACCACCTTGGTCATGTTAGAGGTGTCGGCTCTGGAGTCACCAAGAAGCAATATTTTGGAAAGCAACAAGCGCTCCTCCAATGCTTCTTCAGCTGAGATTGATGAGTTGAGACAAGAACAACGAATGATGAAGGAGCAGATAAAACCACGGATGGCCTCATTGAGCAGTTGATCAAGGGGCAAGCACTGGGTAGGTAGATGGCAGACATTTAGCTCTAGCGGTAAAGATAGTTGTACGGTCCCTTCTCAGTGTCTACCTGAGGTAATATTGCTCCTCTTCAAAGCCTCATACTTAATTACTCTCTTTACATTAAATAATGTTATTCTCTGTTTGTTCAGGGAGTGGCGGATGTTAATTGTTTGGCAAATAACGCCATATGGTTGCAACGGGTCGCATGTACAACATAGCAGGGGAGAACATGATTCATAACGTGCGACTCCCTGATGATCATATAAGGGTATAGTTGAACGCTGCCAAGGACCCCAAATTTGTCTTGGCTATGGCCACCCCAAATACGGAGATAATAGGAGAAGTTATGGGTAGCTTTGTTGCGTGGCCTGACCATCTTCTTGCAATAGCAAAGCCAGCAAAAGTATATATCAAGTGAAACTTCTCATAATTGAATATGTATAAACTCTCTTGTAATTTGATCCCTAACTGATTGATCTGTTGCATAGCTTCGATGAGCCAATTCATATATATTTGTGTGTGTGTGTGTACACTTTGTCAAAGTTTGTGAATAATTGAGCATGCAGCTGTTTCTTAGCCTAATGTTAGGAAAGTGAGAACCAACTTCTCACCAAATCACTTAACTTGCAATGCATGTTAATCCATGTTCACTTGAGAGTTAACTGTTACCTTTGCTCTAATATCATAGTCTCTCATTTCTTTTTATAACAACGTTAGCTTATTATGAATGTCTACTTAAAATTGTGTGGTTCAATGTTAAAAACAATTGTGCATGCCATGAATTGATATGCATGTCTAGGTATAGGAATCAATATTCATTTGGTCCACTTTCCCAAAATTGTGAAGCAAGCTTTTAATGGCTTATGAGAAAGGGATAATGATAAACTTATTTCATCCTGTGATTCACATTGTGGATACCTAACTTGGTTTATATTTTTAGCACACTATTTATGCTTATAAATGGGAAAAACACAATAGCATCATACAACCTTATAGCTGACCTCACCTAATAGATAAAGCTTCTTGTTGTTGTTGTTTATGCTTATAAATGGATTATTTGTCTATGACTATCCACAATGGAAGATTGAAACTTGGTTGCTGTTCTTGTATATGACATTATTTAGCTTAAATTTGACCTTTATCATTTGGATCTAATGAATTCATTTGGTTCCATTTTCCCAGGTTTTGATCCCTGTCTACATTGTCTTGTCTAGAATACATGGCCGTGATGGTGGTTTTGTTGTATAAAACTATCTTATTATAAACGTGAATACCATGTGCATACTCTTTGCTGGGAACAGTTGCTGGTTCTGTGATTTCTTGTGTTACAGCTGCTGAATTCCTTGGATCCCACTTCTCCCACTTCTCTAAGTTGTGACAGAAGCTTAAATAGCTTAGAAGACATCAATAATGATCTTCATGGGCTTCAAAATTTTGGTGCACTGGTTTTGATTTCCAGACTTAAATGTTCATCATTTGGGGATTTTTTTTTCAATGTCAAAAAGAGGGGAAATGGAAGCTTTACGAAATCACCTATATGCATGTTATGGTGGATGCGTCATGATCTAGTGATTATAAATTTAATGCCCTGATGCTACTATGATAAATGTGATGGGTTAGGTGTTGTTTAATGTTACTTTCATTAATAAAACAAATACTAATGGCTTGAAAGTTGAAACAGAAAAGTGCGACAGCAATGAAAAACACAGAATTGAGCTGTAAAGTCTGATTATTCAGGAGGATTGGAAGAGTTACGAGCTATGTAGTGTATTTGAGTGACTGGAGGATTAGGTTCATTGAGTTTCTTTTTGCTCAGCTATCCTCCTCTTATTGGAGGTAATCATTTTTAAGGCATTGTCACATACTAAATGTGAGTACATCTCTTAATAGAGATTCAAACTTTAGTTGTTATATTGTGATATTATAAACCTTTCTGTTAAACCTAACTTCTGTTAGTATATCTATTAAATTTTTTGTTAAACATAGGTATCCTTTTACTGAAAGTAATCATATTTAAAGTATTATCATATACTAAATATAAGTATCTTTTTTAAAGAGGATTCGAACTTTAGTTCATCACGGATTAGCTTCTTTTACAAATTTCATAGGTGGAAACACACACTCCCTTTGTCCGACATACCTCATGATGATAGTAATAATAGGAATACATTTTGTTATGCTTCCTCCGTCTCAAAATATAAAATCTCTTTAACCGAATTGTGTTTTTTAAAAAAATAGTTAAAATTAGTTAAAAATAATAAATATTTAGGAAAGAAATTTTGTTTTCCAAACATGCCATCATTTATAGTGATTAAATGAGAGAGTAATAATGAGTAAAATGATAAGAGAATATATTTAAATAAAAGTAAAATGACTAAAAACTATTTAATATTGAGATAAATTCAAATGGAATTTTATATTTTATTTCATGTATTAAATGGGTTGCAAGTAGTTCCTTCGTGAGAAGGAAACCTTATATTTTATTTCGTTTTCATGTTTTCTTCCTAAGAAGGAAACTTTAGAGTGGCTTATATATATATATAGATAGCCACCATGGAGCACATGTTAGGGAGGTTTGGATGATGATAAAAATAGATTTTGCTATGGTTTAGCTAATCTCTAACCCCTTAAGTTCTTATTCCCCCAAATTCTGTTCCCCACTTTTTCCTCCTTTTTTGTATCTCTCCCCCAAATTCTCATATGTTTGCATTAGAAGAAGTGTGAGGGTGTGCTTTGAATCAATTTGATATCAGAGCCTAGTTCTAAACTCTCCTACTTTCTGTCACCGAAGAAATACAAAACACTCACCGGAGAAATCCCATGTACTCTGTTTCAAGCTATCAAAGCCAAAAGGCATCATAGTTCATGACGTCAGACCTCAGAACAACCACCACCATTATATTCGGAGTCAAGAATCCAGCCAGACCCCCGAAGCCTGTTGTTGGATGCGCCTCCACGCGTTGACAAAGGTCCTTTGCGAGTGGGCCTAACGCGCCCAGAATCTGTGCAGTGTTTCTAGAATCTGACTTTCTGTGTTTTCTGGTCTATTTTGCATGGTTCTTTTTGTTTCGGCCTATCCTAGAAGCACAAAATCATCATTGGAAGCTTAGTTAGGAACCACCATGGCCCAAAACATGATAAGTTATCTTGAGGAATTCCGTAAGAATAAAAAGGACTATGTGAATCGGCAAATTGCTAAGGTGTGATTTGAGATGTGAGAAATGCACCAAACATTCAATCAGATGATTAATAGTAAATTTGATGAAATCTTGAAGGCTCTTAAATATTTAGGCAAACTAAATGATATAGAGATAACTTTTTCAAAACCTAGAGAAGAACATAATGCTGTGACAACTCAAGATACTGTATTCAACTTGCCTTCACCTAAATTTGTTGTACCACATGGAGATATTAACAACCCTAATAATGGTCCTGAAGTTGGGTTTTCTACTACAAGCAGAAGCATAGATATGGTAGAGGTCCAGGCAGTGAATGATGCTGACATAGATATTATTAAGATGCAAGAGAAGGAAGCTGGATTAAAAAAAAAATCTATAAAATATAAAAGGCATGAGTCTAGAATTGAATCAAGATTTTGAATTGGTGGCCAAAGATCATGAGAAACAGACCTTAGAGACTTATCATGTTGGAAACCTGGAGAAGATGGGTATTCAATTCATCATATTTTTACTTCACATTGCCCTCCTAGTTTTCAAATTCATGATGCACATCATCCTAAAGTTGTTACGGTGTTCTCATTTGATGATAACTTCTTTTTTCTTAATTTAATCAAGGTGTAATCTCTTTTAAAACTTAGAGCATTTTTTATCTCTCCTAATAAGTGCACTTCCTAAAATTTGAATTTGTATACTCCTTTTTACAAGGTAATATCGCTTATCGCTTCAACCAACTGCTTGTTGGTATTTGGAGATAACTTCTACACCTAACTTGTTTATTGGAAAAGTTTTCCAAATCAATATGATCATATTGTTCGCACTCCACACAGTCTAATTTTTCACTGCCTTGTCTATTAGAAAAGACTTCCATATTAGATGCACACTTAGAGGAATAGGAATATCTTGCATTATAAAATGAGATTTTGTACAGATAATAAAAAACGGGCTCGTATCCCATAATGATACAAGTTTGATTCCCAATACCGTCATTAGTACTTATTTGGTGGACAATCTCATAAATCCCCTATAAACACTCTCTGAGCCTTGGGGCTATACCGTGGCCTTGGTGGAGGACTAGCGCCAAACCCACCTAAACTTTTTTTTTGTACCAAAACAAAGAAAAAGTTCTACATCAACTTTACTCTCCGATAGAGTTCTGTATTTTTGGGGAGGGGGGAATGATGGAATATACGAATGATATTTACTTTGAAAATATCTCCAACATACAGAAATTTATCCTGATTATATATTTTATTACATTTTGTTTTTTATTTTATTTAGCAAGTGGGTTGTTTAATCATTGCATGTATTCAATGGGATGCAAGTAGAATGTTTCCTTGTTGAGAAGGAAACCTTATATTTTATTTTTATTTTGTTTTTATGTTTCGTTCATAAGAAGGAAACCTTAGTAGTGGATTATATAAATAGCCACCATGCAGCACACGCAAGGAAGGCTCTAATGATGATGAAAATAGATTTTGCGTTCAGCTATTCTCTATCCCCCTTTAGTTCTTTATTCCTCCAGCATTTGGGCTCGGCCCACAACTTATTTTACGCAAAAAGGAAAAAAAAAATACTAGCGAAGGGAATTAAATTTTCCTTTTGTTTTCTTATTATTTGTATAGATCAACCAATCAATTACACAAATTTCAAATTTTGAGAAAAAATATAGATAACATCAGCTTGAAGTGAAAACATCTACGTTGAAAATGTCTTTTGAGCTTGAAGTACTTGCTGCAGAAAGCGTGCCGCAAGACGTTGAGTGATTCCACCTGCCATATGCCTTGCAAATCTGCGTGAATCTTCTTTTTGAAGGACCTGTTCATACATAACATCAGCTTTTGTATCATTGCATTATCCACCAAAGTTGAATCATCTTTCAATCCAATTGCAACAACAGCAAAAATAAATAAATAAATCGAGATACTTTAAAATAAGGCCATTCAATGCACAAGACTCATATTAGTTAGAGATTGAGGAGAAATAAATATATATAGCTTTATCCTGTAAACGGCTATTTCTAAAATAAGTCACATGACAGCAATCTAAAGCTCACACCCTCTAAATAAATACTTTAAATCTACTAATTCATTTCCTCTGTTTGTAACTTTTTTCTTGCATTTTCTAGTTCTTCTGGGTTGCTTGTTCAACAGTTAATGAAATCCTAGACAAGTATTTACTCTGTTTTAGTGTTTTAGTTGTTAGACTAAGCCTACTTAGAAGACAGCCTAGACATAGGTTCAATTACCTTTCATTTTTAATCAGATTTCCTTGGTTTTATTTCAGAGTGTTTTGTGTGTACTCTTTTCATTCTACACCACAAGGCCTATGGATGACAGTGAATTCAGGAAAATATTTATGCTAAGATGATTTCATGAACCTGTATTTCAATTTTTTTTTATATGGCTATCTGACTTGGTCAGATTCAAGTATTGTCGAGCCTAATTGGAAGTAGCTCTCTAAAAGGCATTTTCTACATTCACACTAACTTGAGCTCAAGACTTTGTACTTGAGCAGCCAAAGCTCTTCCCACTAAGATCAACGCCTGTTGGTCCTGTATTTCAATTATGAAGTCACTTTGATTCATTATCTTTTACTTTATCCCCTTTCCCACAAAAATATATCCATGGCCAGTGAAGTCTACCAATAATTGTAGCTTCACTATCTAGGAATCACCAACACTCTAATGGGTATATAAACTGAATCACTTTAGATTTATTTTTGTAATAACATCAAGAAGGTTTCCATAGAAATGTGAAAAAATTAATAGGAATGGCATTCTTCCTTTTATAAAATTGTCCATATGAGCCCATTATTTGATATTATAGTTAATTTAATGATCTACAGATTATTTAGTAATGATGGAAGGAAAGAACCAGAAGAAACCATAGCAAGCAAAGTACAAAAACAAATTATACAGCAAAAAAATGGCTCTTACCTCCAGTATAGGTAGCAAAAAAGATGGATCAAAATCATTAGACGACAGAAGTCCCCATATCCGAAGAACTTGGTCTCTTAGCTCTATCATACTTTCCATTTCAGAGTCAGATATAATAAGGGGTCCATTTGCTTTTCCACTGAAAACAAGAGACCTCATAAATTTGGGAATAGACTTGTATGTGTCAGACATAGTGCTTAAAACAAAAGCTTCAGATACAAGGGCAGCCTCTTTGGTAACTAAAGTCCTCAGATATTCACCATCTGGCATCATCAATACTTTCAGGACAGGTTGTAAAACCTCTTTAGCAGAAAAATCTCGGTCCTTTCGCCCCTGAATCAGCAGGCTTTCAAGTCTATTCCATCTGCAATGGACCAAATCAACTGATATTAAGTAGGCTTACCCCAAATTATGCTTACCTTGAAAGTTCAAAGGATTAAACTATACATTTAATAAAGGGAAAGTTACACTTTTAAGACTTCAAGTTGACGATATTTCTGCCAAAAAAACCTTAAAGTTTTAAATTACTAACTGTGAGAAATCATTTCCTGAACAGTAGTAGTTACCAAGTATGAAAGGAAAAACTACATGAACAGCAAAAAGAATGAGTTTTATAAGATGAAGTGTAGTTTTTACTCCCAGTTCAAATTTTTACTTGGGCAATTTAAATTTTTGTCTTCATTGTTAAAAAATTTATTCTTAAAATCTTTTAGAATAATTTCCAAATATAAGATCTTCCAATTAAATATCTTTAACTTGGAATCCTAAACTATAATTTTATCTCTGATATACTTGTAGAATACACACCTGAACCTGCCATCCTTGAAAAGCAACTCAATAAGAGCATCTCTAAGGTATGGATTTGGATCTGTTAGGAGCCTTTTAGCAAAATACGGGTATGAAGCTGCTAGCAACTTAAAATTAGGATCAGCATAAAGTGCTAGGCCTTCAAGAACAGTGAGAGATCTCAATATTAATGCGTAGTATCCCGGGACTGCCAAAACATAATGCCAAACCATCAGAGAATCTACATAGAATAGAACTGCAGTAATGAAAGTTTCGATATTTCTAAAGTTCATAATTAATTAGTTACGTTTCATTTCTATTATTCTATCTTTTATTGCAAAAAGGGAAAATAATTAATCAACGACAACCATGTTTCTATGAAAGAGGTAGAAATACCTTACCATTGAATGGATATTGATACATAACATTTCCCAAACCATCAACTACTGTCTTGAAATTCAGTTCTTGCACTGTATAACTAAGTGCATCATCAAAGAAGTCTCTCAGTGCCGGTACAATTGGAGATATATCAACATCAGGTGACAAAAAATGAAGTGCATAGTAGTCACGAGCCATAGCTTCATAATCCCGGTTAACCAAGTGAACAATATGACCAATTATAGCCAATCTTGCTTCTTCTGGAGTTTCACTCATCATCCCGAAATCAAGAAAGGCAAGCTTCCCCTCTGGCGTTGCCAAGAGATTCCCAGGATGAGGATCTGCATGGAAATATCCATACTCAAGTAACTGTCTGAGACTGCACTGTATGCCCGTGTTTACAAGGTCCAGCAACTTTAATCCTTGTCTCTCAATAGCCTCTTTCTCATTTAGTTTAACTCCATCAACCCATTCCATTGTAATTACTTTCCTACTTGTATAATCCCAGAAAACATCAGGAACAAAGATGTGTTCCTTGTCTGCATACAATTTTTTAAACCTGTTCGCGTTCTGTCCCTCCTGCAGGAACCTGTCAAAATTAACATCCAATAGAAAAAAGTATAAATTGCAAATATTTAGGTTTTTGGTTTGACATATAAGACACGCACCATGCCACCACCTCAGGTTCAAACAACAAAAGCTGCAATCACTAAACGGTTTCCTCACAAGATTTAAACAGGGATGGGCAAAACACATAGACACCTATGGCCATCAAATGTACCTGCTTGGGTCTGGATGGATCCCTGGTACACCTTACCCCTAGTGTATAATCATTATTTATTAATTTTCCTTTTACATATACTAGTCAATTTCATATTCAAAAACTTAAAAATACCAAGCAAATAACACTTCATTGGTTCTGAATCATATTATTCATTGCAGAGAGTTTTTGTTTTGACAAAGGTGCTAAGCATCATGCTTGTAGACACCTGAACTAATTTATGTATGATTTTTCCTATATTTGTTGTATTTAAAAAAAAAAAGACAGAGAAAGAGAGAGAGACAGAAGGACCAACCTGCACATAATTGAGCTCTTGAAATACTTTGGAGCCGAATTCATCAATAAGGGCAACAACATCAGTGGAAATTACGTCAACATGATCATTTATGAGAAATCCCAGAGCTCTTATAAGGTAGAAGTCCAATCCTATCACTTCTTCAACGCCAGGGCGTTGCACCTTGACAGCGACATGCTTCCCCGAGCTCTTTAGCCGAGCTTTGTAGACTTGACCCAAACTGGCTGCTGCTATGGGTGATGGAGATATATAAGAGAAAATCGAATCAAGAGATTCTCCTAATTCCCTCTCAATGCACGAGAAGGCTTCATCATTAGGAAACATAGGCAAGCCATCCTGTTCAAGCACAGAAGTTGTCAGGTCATCATCAAGCATAAAGATAAGTATCCCACTTCTTCACACAAATATGAGATACTAACACAAAAAGTATCCCTTAAAATGCACTCATAGATGAATAAATTTCCACTTCATTGATTGAACTTTGTCCAAACCACCCAGTAATTAAAAGACAAAATGTACTAAGATTTGTAGGTAGTGTCAAATAATGTTGAAGACCCATTGAAATTGGTGCTTCATTGATTTGCAGTCATCTAAAGGAAACAAGTTAAATTAAATGGGATGAAAAAAGGAAGTACTTGAAGTTCAGAGAGCTCCTCCAGGTACTCAGGTGGGCAGATGTCAGGCCTTGTGGACAAACCCTGACCTAACTTCACAAAAGTCGGCCCTAACCTCGTGAACAAGTTCTTCAACTCCACCGCACGGCGCCTCTTATTCCGATCAACCACTCTATTTCTTTGGTCCAACAATAATTTCAACGCAAACGAACCCAAAGCAATCAGAATTTGCAGGGCCCTTCGCGCAACCTGATCAAACCACAAAAAGGGTCAACTCAACTCTTAAACCCAACAAGTCAATAGCAAATCCTTTCCTCAAATTTAGCAATGAAACAGAAGACCTTGACTGGGTTCGACCCATATTTTGCGGCCAGAAATTGAGGGCTATAGACAGAAGCATTGGCTACACTAGCCGTGGCCTCTACATCTCCGGCTGCGGCGCCGGCTCGTCCTTCCAACGCCGGGGCCTGAACGAGGGCAGCTCGGAGTGGTTGTGTGAGCCTCGTTTGAGTGGTTCTGCCATTGAAAAAACGTGTTGGGGTGCTTTTCAAAGTGGGATTGGATGGAACAGTCCATGAAGAAGAAGGGAACAATTGACCCCGAGAAGAAGCAGACGCTGACACCAAACTTGGGGTCATGATGTTGCTTGATCCGCTCCTGTTGGCCCTCTCTAGCAAAGCCAAATCAAAATCATGATTCTTTTCGGAGAAAAGGACCGGCTTTTCATTATCGCCATGAAAAGCAACTATAAATTTTTGCGGCGCTTATTAGAAATGAATGACATGTACTATAATTTTTATCGAGCTCAACAACAATTTAACTACATGAAAATATATTTAGTCCATGGGATACTTAAAAATTTTCTCTGCCTCTTTTGTTACTTGAAAATTTTCTCTGCCTCTTTTGTTATGCCGACTTTCTGTGCCTAGAATGTGATTTGTTGTTTTCGTCCAACAAAGAGACTCCGTTTATTAATATAGTATTTATTTAATTAATTTAATTTAATAAAAAAATTAATTTTATATTTTATTTAAAATATTTTAATTATTTTCCTTACCTTACTTTATCCCTCTCTTATTTATTATTGTTTAGAATAGATTAATTTAAAAAAATTTAATAAATATAAAAAATAAATATTATATTTAAGATTAAGATTAATATTAGATTAAAGACAAGAAATATTTTATAATTATAACTCATTTTTTTGCTTTTGAAAATGGCATTTTTTACCAAAAAAATATTAATTACTAATAAATTTTAAATTTTGATTTATAGTAAATAAACTAAAAAAAGAGGGAGTAAAAATTAATTAAAGATAATTTATCCAATTAAATTTGTAACAAAACACAATTATTTTTAAATTGAATCTTAAGAAAATGGTTAATATTTTTCTATCATAAATTAAAATATTCTTCATATCTTCTCTTATTTTTATCTCATCATTTTTTAATATCAAATTTTAATAAAAAATATTTGAGCAAATAAATTATTTAATAATTCGGACAGTTAAAATAAATACTTATATTTGCGGCTAAAAAATCTCTAATAAATTATATTTTTAATATTAAGGGAGTCATAACCATGCCTGAGCTTCTTCTTTTTTTTGTCCGAAACCATGATGGGGCTAAATAAACGGAATTTAGAAAATTTTAAACAAAATTTGTCAGTTCAAAAGTAGTCAAAACCATGACAATATGTCAATTTGAATTAATAATTAATTTATAATTTATTCTTAATTTTTTTATATCATTAGTTAAAATATTAGCGAAAAGCGTAGGCATGGATTCTTAAGCCATAACATCACATAATCAATCCAATAAAAAGATAATAAAACTTAGAAAAAATAATTTGATTTTTTTTGGGGGGGGGTGTTCCCTAAGATATGTACTAAAATTAATTTGATATTTAAAAATTAAATCAACACTTGAACATAAGTACCTTTCACTTCGACGGCTTCTTAGTTATTGGCTTCTTCTTCTTCAAGATGGTGCAAGGAGAATATGTTACAACTTAGAAGTACATAGAAAAGAAGTTTGCTAGTTATATACATAGATCACTGTTGCTTGTGTTAAAACAAAATTGGAACTGGTCAAATTCATGCTTCGACAAAAACAAAAGTACATCTGTTATATTTGTTAAACTGTGATTTCCCCTTATTCCGACATTTTTAGAACATGAACCTAATAAGGTTCATACCTAATGTTATTTTTTTGTGCATGAACCTATTGTTAATTTTTGTTAAAAAGAAGAAGATGAAGATAAACTGTTTTAAAACATGAACTTAAAAAAGATTTGATACATGTGATTAAGAGACGTAATTATGTAAAATCCATAAAGTATATTCTTTTAGGTAACGAATGTGAGAAGCACAAGCAATAATTAAGAATCATAAGTGGTATTCTTTTTTTTTAAAACAAATAGAGCTTTAAGAACTTACCAATTCTTTGTTGGAAACAACTTAAAATAACATGCAGTTAACTATATTGTTAAAATTTTATAATACATAATTTAATTAAAAATAAAAAATGAATATGAGTCAGTTAACTTAATACTCTCAATTCATTTATTTATAAGTTATAATTAATAATCTCAATCACTAATCTCATTTTGATCTTCAAAAAATTATAAACCTAACTTTAATATGATTATTGATTAATTATTATCATGAACCTAATTTTTTTAAAAAATTAAAGTGAGGTATCAAAACCTTAGGCAGATTAAATTTAATATTGCTATAATATTTAAAATTTTTAATTATAATAAAAATTTATAATAATTATAGATAATTAATCAATGGTAGAAATCTGTAATTAATTAGAGAAATCAAAGCACGTGCATCCCGTTTTCTTGGGTCTGACCAACAGCATGTGGGGTAGTTGGTAAGAAGAGGAGCATGAACGATTTGGATGGGTCAATGAGTATGAGATATAATTTGTAATTCACAATCTTTCTATTTCCATATGAAAATTAGACAGAAATATTATAATTAGGATGAAATAGAAAAATTCCCTTAATATCTTAGCGAGAAAAGGCAAACAAATGTCTTGTGTAAATATAGCCGGTGAGCGAACTCTCTAATCCCATAAAAGAGAAATGGAAACTTAGATGAATATAAAATAATGAATAAATTCGTTACATTAATTAATAAAAAGGATTTTAAGATCAATATATAACGGCAAGAATGAGCAGTGAAATGTCCTATGCTATATATGTGTGAAGGAGAATTACTGATATTTGGAGGAAATGATTTAATTATAAAAAAATTAAATAATATAAATTTATTGTCAATTTCTATATTAAAATTATTTATTATTTATTTCTTAATTGTTATTAGAATTTTTTTTAACAATAAGTCCCTTGTTTCAAGACCGTAGCTCTTTTTTTTATACAAAAAAAATTAAGTAAATTTGACATTGATCTCCCACTAAGGTCAGGGTATAGTCCTATGGTTTAGAGAACACTTATATGGGACTTACGAAATAACCTATTAAATAAATTCTCATGATGGCAGCTGAAACCAAACTCATATCCATATAGGATATAAATCTTTTTCTTACTTTTTATATTAACTTTGATTAGCCTATAGTAGTTCTAAATACATTATTCTAGAATATTAAGATGTGGGCCTAGGACATAAGTTTGTTGGGCCGAACCTTATGATCTTACTTATTTTTGTTACATTATGATCTAACATTTTGCTGATGAAAAGAAGTGCGGCAATATTGTAGAAGGGGGCTGTCCTTGTAATATTTAGGTGCCCGAATGTTATAACATAGTATCATTTTAATAAACTTTCTTATGTTTATCTATTTTTAAATATAAAATATATTTTTTATATTTATTAATTTTTTAAATTAAATTTATTAATATTCTATAGATAATAATCAAATAAAAGAATAAAAAAAATTAAAAAAGATAATTAGGGTATTTTTAAAAAAAATCATGTCATATTAACTAATTTTTTTAATATGAATAATTAAATTAATTATATATTAAATATCATAGGGGTATAAATTTTAATCTGTCATGCTTTATGAATCATATAATGAGATTATCATTCCTTCTTAGTTACCAATATTTTGCAACTGTAAATTCGTCTATTCATCTATTAATAAAAGTAAATACTCAAATTTTAAGGTAGAGATTTGAAATTGAAATACTATCATGACAGCGATGTAAATCAGAAGGGGTTTATTATTTGGTAACATCCCTATATATATGCCCACTCTTGTTTTCTTTTTTTAATGCATTATGATTGTGGCATTCTATCAAAGTTACCTTTATTACTGTTCGATTCATCTCTTAATTTTCATTTTTCTACTTCCTTTTGATGAATTAGAATATATCGTCACCATTTAAGAATTATACATCTATTATAATAAGTTACGTGACATGAGCTAAGACATATAAGTGATATTAATTTAAGACATGTTCAGATTCTCAAGTTCTTTTTTTTTTCATTAGGATATTTTAAAATATTTTAATCTTCTTTCTTAATTTTCCTTTTTTCTTAATTTAGTCACCACATTATTATGTTTATTTTGATTCTTAATTTACATTATGTGTCCTCAACCTTGACCTTTATTCTATATATAAATTTATATGCAATCACCTCTCACAAAATTCACTTTTGATAGAGGACTTCATGTTTATGACTAAATTGAATTGAAATGGTACCAAAATAAGATATTTGACGGATAAACCCTAGCTACATAACCCACAAAAAGATCCCCATCAATCTTGATGACAATGATGATAAGAGAATGGATAAAATCATTGTCTTCATATATAAATTTAAAGTCCAACTTTAAGAAGATACAAGTTCTTTGCTTCCAAAGCAATTTGCATTAAGGTCAAGATTACGTAAAAGAAGTCATCCTATGGAAGATGGAGATGGAGGTTAGAGAAAGGCAAAGATAAGTGTCCAAAATCTTTGCATTAGGAATTTTTGTATATGCTTGTTACAAGTATTTAGATTCTTTTGTGATACAAGTGTTCATATTTTTTGACCTAGAGTAAATTCTTAGTTCCACGAGTTTTTTAATAGGTCCTCTGTTTTATCCAAAAGATGACACGAGAAAAAATCATCTAAAATTTAAAAGGATAAAAAGAATATATGAACTTTAAAATGGATAGATTGGGCACCCAATCTGTCCTTTCAAGTTTTGAAGATAAAAGATAAAATTATCCTTTGATCATTTACTATTCTTACAATGGGATTTACAACTTGAGTAATAATTATGACCACGTTCACTAAAATATTTACTATTATCAGTAACAATTAAGTTGCAAGTAATTGCTTTGTTCATTTACTATTCCTACAATAGAATTTACTATTTGAGAAATTATTTTAACCACTTTTGTTAAGACATTTACTACTCTCTATAAAAATTTATTTGTAAGTAATTGATTTGGTCATTTACTACTCTGTAATGGGATTTACCACTTGAACAATGATTTGGACCACCATCAGACCCTCCTCTTCACTGTTCATCTTCTTTCTCATTGTTCATTCTACTCCTCTCACGCCCGTTCTTCCTCCTCACTACTCACCGCTCTCCCTCCTCTCGTCATCATCTTGCTCGCCCTCACATTTTTTCGATCATCTTCTCTAACGACCTCAAGGCTCTGCTTCCCTCTTTCTCTCTCTTCATATTTTGAATACGAGTAAAACGAATCTATAGCAGCAATGACAGAAACTCAGACGTGCACGCTTACTGTAGATGGAGAAAAGTAAAAGGGAAGGTCGACGGTAGAAGAGAGAAAAAGAGAAAATGAAGAAAGATAATTTCATCTTTTTTCTCCAAATTTTAAAATTGAAATTCAAATATTCTTTTTATTTATTTGAAATTTATATAGTCTGTATTCGTCCTTATTCCTCTCTTTTTGCCTCCCGGTTTTATGCATCATGATACGGTTTGATAATTTTCTCATTTGCTCGATATATAAGTAAAAAAATACAAAAAATGCTATTAAGGGAAAGAGCAATGAAATATGAATAAAAGCTATTAATTAAAATATTAAAATAGATATTATTAGTTAAAAAACACTAACCATATGATCTCTTATAATGATGTATCCAAACTATATTAATAGGATTTAATGATGAAGATTTTATCTTCTTGTAGTGGTCGTGTAACTCGTGTTCAACAATAACTAGCTGCGTTCTTTCACTAAAGAAATTGATTGTTTGAGTTGATACTATATCAAATAAAGTGGTAAATAGAATGTTTTAACCAGCAAAATAAAAACTCTTTGCTCTACATTATATAAGGCTCAAAATTATTCTGTAACTATGTTAATCAAGCGATCAATAAATAATCTCCTTATCATATCCCAATAAATCATTGCTTTTCATCCCTCAATTCTTCCTTTCCATCATAGTTGCTTTCTTTCCTTACTTCTCTCTCCCTAACTAAAGAAAATAAGCATATATTTTTTTTATACAAGAAATTTTAAAAAAATAGTTGGGCTCATCCTTGATCTAAAGGCAAGGTAAAATCTCTTTTCCTTCTAAGCAATATCAATGTCGAGTATGATGAACTGTCAATTACCCTTAAACGTAAATTTAGGCATCTAAGAGTTAGGATATATTCCCAAATATTATTATTAGAATTATAACAAAGTGATACTCTATAAGTATCAAATAATTCTAAATAATTGTATATATCATTCCTTCCCAATCGATCGAGTAAAATAAACATATGTTAAATTTAGAGTTGGGAAATGTACCGATCAAGCCTGAAAAGCCCCTTTTTCCTAAATATCCCAATTTATAAAGCTCAGCCCTTGAACTTGCAGGCTCATAGTTGGTCCGGGGACTTTAGACCTGTTTAATCACAATTCACTAATTCTAGACCTCTTTCAAAGAGATAAAAATGCTACAATAACGTGTTTGCTTTTTCAGAGTATATTATTTTATTATAATTCTAATCATAGTATTTGAAAAAATATTCTAACTCTTATATGCTTAGGTTTATACTTAAAAATAATAGACGGCTCGCTCTGCCCAACACTAATATTGTTTAGGAGAAAGGGAAACTTCACCCTGTATTTAGATAGTAAGTGAATCTAACTATTTTTTAAAAAAATTTGTGACAAAAAAATTGCTACAATAAAATTCTTAATTTAGAACATAATTATTACATTACAGAAAGGGTCATTTGGAGCAGTTATTTTTATACATTTATAACTATTGTAACCACTATTAACAAGTTTGGTAGAGGTTTTTAGAACCATTATTAATTCGGACATAGCAAACAATTTAGTAACGGTTATTTAGCACCGTTATCCATGCGATCAAAGCCACTACAACATTAGTAGCAGGACAAATAAATGGCTGCCCCAGGAGAAGTATGGTGTGGTTCCCAAAATGTAATTCGTAATGGTTTCCCACCACTGTAAAATTGGCGCCTGTATTTGATAAAAGATGGTTGACATTGGTAGCGGCTGGTAGAGGTTTGTTAACGTATGCTAATGTTGGCATCCTAAATAAAAATTTTAGCTGCAAACAAAATTTGAATTTTTGACACCAACAACTAAATTGAATTCTGAAAATTATATTTAACAATTGAGCTGCGTAATTTATAATTAATTAATATTATATTTTATGATAATAAAATTGGGATAATATTTTTATCTTTAACCTATTAACTTATATTTTTCATATATAAATGGCTATTTATATTTTTATTTATTCAATAATTAATAATACTCTAAGACCCTTATTTTTTCTGTATTTTCAATCTTTCAAACTGCAACAATTTATATACATATATATATTTGTGTTAAAATAAATTATTGAAATGTGATAAATACTGGCGGGAAGAAAGGAACTTATATAACGAACAAAATAAATATAGCCTAAATATTAGCTGAAAGAAAGCAACCTATATATTTTATTATGACACATGAACTAATACTAAAAGCTAATCATAATATTAAAAATATTAGCTGTTATCCTTAAAAAAAAATTGGGAATTCACGTTGATTTCTCTTCTACTAGTTCCAAACTCCTAAATCTTTTCAATTATCAAGTCTAAGTATTAGTTGTTTCAAATAATTTTCTAACTCAGACTTGTCCATAGAAAAACGATTCATATACGTTAGGTATAAACGTGGATATCTCTATAGTGAGATTCAAATTTTAATTCGATATACTAGAAAAGATTAAGCCATTTAGTTAGACCAAATCTCCATTAGTTGACTCATCTTATACTTTTTTTTATATAAAAATTTTTGAAAACAGGTTGAACTCACACAATATCTAAAGGTAGAGTAAAATCTCCTTTCCTCCTAAGCAATATTAATATCAGGCAGCGCGAACCGTCTATTACCCTTAAGCATAAACCTAGGCACTTAAGAGTTAGGATGTCTTCCTAAGTGCTGTGACTAGAACTACAACAAAATAATACTCCCAAAAAATTAAATACATTTTAAATGGACTCATCTTATACTTAATTGTATAATACGTGCTACTTATTTAAATGTATTTGGGCTTAACTCAATAAACCAAGTATAGATTGGATAAAATCCAACAAAAAAGCATTTCATTATTCCATGGAACTGTTTGTCATATTGCTCATGTTAATATTTTATTAATAATATCAAGAATATGTTTCAAGTCCAGAAGCTCCATGGGCTCTGTAAAATTGAGAATAAGAAGGCAATGGGCTTTGATAGTATTGAGAACATGTTTCAATTAATAATTTAAATTTTCAATCTTGTATAAAAAAAATTAAATTTTCAATCTAATCTTTTAATTTTAATTTTAAGGTTTACGAAATAAATATTTGAGGAGAGTTTTGTCTTGCTTTACATAAATGTATTTATTAAAAGTAAATTTAAACAAATACTGAAACTTTCAGTTGTGTGGCACATCCTATCATTTCTTCTCTTACTTTGTGATCCTTCTAAAATATAGAAATTGACCTAGGACATTTGGTGTGGATTTGGAGTTTTTATTCCTCTGAATGCAATTACCAAGAAGTTAAAGTTGTTTGGTATATATGTATATAAACTTAGTTAAAATAAGCCCGTAGAATAATACAGCTAGCAGTTTAATTTTTTTATCACAGCAATGAGCATATAGTGCTCTTTGATGTGGTAAGATTTACGCTATATAAATACAAGTTTAATAGTCTAGATTTAAACTTTTTCAATTGATCGATAGTTTTTAAATAAAAAATTATTTTTTATTTTTTCATTTTTTGCATTTTAAAATAATTCTTTTAAAAAATAAAATATAGAAATTTTCTATTTATTTCCTCTCCCCCAATTATTTGTTAGCCAATTTATTCTTTTGTATATTTAAGTTAACCAATTTATTCTAATTAGATAGCATTGCCAATTATCTTTTTCTCTGCTACCTGTACTCTTAACACTTTATATTATAAAACTCTAGTCTAATTTCCAATAAAACAAGCGTCACATCAAAATTCAATATTATGAAATATAATCAAAATAGGTACTAAGAGTTAGAAAAAAATTTTGGACCATCTTTAATTCACTACTCAACTTCAAATAGTTATAACTTTACTCCGTTTTAAATAAATAAACTATCTTTAACAGCATATACCCTTGGGTCTTATATAGTTTATTCTAAATAATAAACCACAAATATAAGTGGCATGTTGCTGGAGTGTGAGATTTTAAAATGCAAAAAAATTATGGAATATATTTTTTATAATTAAATTAATGAGATGCAATGACAAGAATTTTATAAAATAAATTAAGTGATCCAGGCATCACTCTAAACCAAATATATATTAAGGAGTCACCGTTTGGTCTATTTTTCTAATCCAATTGCCTTTGCCTTCCTATATCATTATTTCAACCAAATTGTTTATATGCTTGCTTATATTATTTTAAACATATAAAATATTCTATCAAATAAATAAATGTACTCTTAACAATTGGTCTATGGTTAAGGAAAAGTAGCGTCGGATCTTACAGAACTCAGGTAAGCTCCAGTCTCAACTTCTAATGACTGCATAATTAAAGACCTTAAATAGACAATCACTTCTATTTTTCTCAAAAATAGATTTAATCAAGAATAGGCAAAATGGTTGCTCAAACGACACTAGTATGTGTGCATCATATATGAGAATATAGTTGCAGTTTCACTTTTAGTTATAACTAGATTCTATTTTATTACATGAGTTTCTATTTTTACCTTCATCATTATTTAAGAGTGAAAATTTGAAAGAGTGATATCTGGTACTCTTTTATACAATAGAGATGATTTTTAATCTACAGCAAATTCCTATATATGGTTGCAGTTAATCAATCCTTGTTTTTCTTTCTCTGTTAGAGAAAGAGACCATTAGTGGATAATAAATTCAACTAAAACAAAATCAAATATTTTGCTTTAATTGAAACAGGGAGCATTGGTGAGTTTTGCATTGGTAGGCATGATCATTGGAGCTTTAGTTGGAGGATGGTTTACTGATTGTTTTGGAAGGGAAAAAGAAAAAAGAAAAGGTGGCAAGATTAACAACTTCTTGCATTTCATAAGACTTGTGAGAATAATAGATATTTTATGGTTCTATAAAAGATTGATTGAAGAGAATGAAAAAAAAGGAACTAGAATACAACTATATAAACTTTTGTGATGTTTTTTAAAAAATATAATTTGTAGTGGCTTCGATTCCCACCAGAAACTGCTGGTATTTGATTTTTGTTTTTTGAAAAAAAAATGTTAGCTATAATAGTACAACTAATATATTTTAATAAAAGAAATTCTTCACAGGCCCATAGCACTTTACAAAACACTACCTGGTATCAAATTGTAGTACTAAAGTAGGTAGCGTTTGAGAAACGCTACAAACTAAAAACTATGAGCTATAACTGCACCTTTCCTGTAGAAGTGATTATTTTGCAAAAGCAATAACAATTGTTTGGATTCTCTGCCTTATATAATGTCCAAATTATTTGCATTACAAGTTTTTGGGTATGCTTGTTACAAGTGTTTAGATTCTTTGTAAAACAAGTTTATTCACCTTTTATCTAGAAAGTGTTTGAATTCTTAGATGTGATATGGTTTGATTCTTTGCTCATTCTCCTGATATATAAATCAAAATAATACGAAAAATACTTTTCATTTTCATGCTAAGAGAATGAGCTATGAATTATGAACTATTAATTAAAATGTTAAAAAAACTATTATAGTTAAAAAAAACAATGATCATATCTCTTATGCAGATATATCCAAAGTATGTTAATAGGATTCAATGGTAAAGATTTTATCCTATTTGTAGTGATTGTGTTCAACAATAAATAGTTGCTTCATTCCTTTAAAATATTTGATCGTTTTCATGGGTATTATACCAAGTAAAGTGGTAAATAGAATGTTTTAAACCAGCAAAATAACAACTCTTTGGAAAATGACGCTCATGCTCTCTGTAACTTTGATTCCTCCATCTTTGGCGGAAGAAGATCAATTGCTAGGTAGTGCCAAGAAGATAAAAATTGGAAATAAGTTCATGCAAGGTAATTTATTTCAAGAACAATGGCCAAAAATGGGAACTTCTGGGAATGTATCTTTTGCTGAGAAATTACAAGGTATTGGCAGGAATGAAGACCATTCTGATGACATTAAGGTAAAGGAAAGTTCATATTCTGATGATTCAATGCCAAAGGATTCCTTACAAGATATGGAAAAAGGAAGGGAGGATCCTTTGTTTAAGACTACTAAGGATCCTTTAAGGAACTTCCCCACTTTCACTTTCTCAGGCAAAATGAAGAAGCATCTATTTAAAGATTGGAGAAAGGCGGTCATCGTTAAGCTGCTGGACAGGAATATTGGATAGGCACTTCAGTCAAGATTATAAGCTCTGTAGGTGAAAAGAGGAGTCATTAATCTCATTAACATAGGCCATGGATTCTTTGTGGTTAGATTGTCTAACAGAGATGACTATGTGAATGCTCTAACACGAGGGCCTTGGATTATCTATGATCACTACTTGACAGTTAGACCATGGAAACCTAACCGGAGAAGGTAACAATCAACAGGGTAACAGTCTGGATAAAGGTACCCAAGATACCTCTTGAATACTATGATGAGGAGGCCCTAACCATTATAGGTTATAGGATTAGAGAAACGCTGAAAGTTCATATGAATACCTCATGTCAACTGAGAGGCCACTATGCTTGTATATGTGTGTTGATTGATATGAGTAAACAGTTGAAGCTGAGCTTCTCTCTAGATGGTAAAAATTATTACTTGGAATATGAGGGTCTTTATTATTTATGCACATTATGTGGTGTTTATGGCCATAGAAATGAAGCCTTTCAAAAGAAATGTGCTCACGCTCAAACTGTTGATGCCACTGAGAAAGAGCAAATACAAGATCAGAGCAAAAATAATAGGGAGTTAACAACTCCCATGAGAGGCTAAACAATGGAGAGTTGTAAACCAAGGGACAACAAAGGGAATATTGCTCAGTCGATAACAGAGGCTCAAGATTCAATGTGTTGGCTGAAGAGATAATGGCTAGTGGCGTGGATGGAAATGAGAAAGTACATAATGATCAATTGCATCTACAAGCTATGCCGATAGTGGTTGAAACAACCTTACATCTGATGTCGCTTTGCGGTTACTTTAAAAATTTAACTAAGAATTGCGTATAGTGTAAAAATTTAAATAAATGCAATGCAACCTAAGTTAGAAAATATGATTTGTTTTGATTAACTAACAACTAAATGCAATAATTTAAAAATAAATTTAAATAAAATACTTTTGGTATTTTTAATTTAAAGAAATGAATAATGAATGATAATAAGTGAATATAATAAATTTAAAGGTGATTATTAATAATAAAAGCAATCCTCCAATTCAATAACGCAAGCAATCATAGCTTCAATAGATATGGAAGTAATAAAGAATGAATTAAAAATTATAATTTAGCTTTTAATCCAACAACCGAGCCACCTCGAATTGTCACAAAATATTTTCTAAAGTCCTAATTTATTAACTGCTACCAGAATAATAAAATAGAACTAAGGATATTAAAAACTAATGCTCAATTATAACCCAATAATTCATAAAAATAGAATTTAAGCTAACAAGAGATACAACGATCTAATAATTCAAGCCACCTTGAAAATCACAAAAAATTCACAATAATCTCAATACAATGTCTGACACAGATCAAAGTAAATGAAATTAAAGTTAATTAAAGAACAATGTCAAATACCAAGCAAAAATTCAGTCACAATAATTCTCAATAAATACAAATAAATCATTATAAATATTCTCAATAATTATAAAATTAATCCTAAGACCTAGGAGTCATAATATAATTATTGAATAGAGAATTAAAATAACTTATACTCCCATTTGAGATTCCAAATTCATGCATTTTACATTGAATAGGAGAATTAAGAAAGCTTAACCAGGCATAGCCCTTACAGTCGACACTATCGTCATGATTTCATGGCCATCCATGTACGTTGCTATTCTCCGCTGGTCTAGACGTCGAACTCTGCTGCTGTGCCATCAAACTTTACAGCTAGTTTTGAGCTTGTTGACGCTGCTATTTTTGTGTTCACGTCTATAAGTTAGCTTGCGTGTGAGTGGCATGGTGGAGAAAGTTGGAGGTTCGTTGGTAGAGATAGAGGATGATGGTGTGAAGAGCTATGGAGATGTCGCGCTGTGAAAGCTTGTTGTGTGAGTGGATTTTTTTTCGCGGCTGCCACACACTGCCCTTTTGCGTTCTACTTATGTGATTAAAAGGCTGAAGAAGAATAAAAAAAAACCTAAATGGGCCAAATCGTAAGTTTTGCCTATAGGTCCTTTAATACAGTTTCTAAATTTATGGTCATTTATTATCATTTATAAATTTCGATTTCTTCTAAATTCCTAAAATACAAATCATAAATAATGTAATATCTTTTACTCTAAAAATAATTGTTTAGGAGAAATAATAAAAATATGACAATTATGCCCATATTAAGCCCTAATTCACTGTAAGGTCCAATAATCCAATTGATGCACAAATAATATCTTTAAAGACCAAAATAATAACAAAAGCCCACTAAAAATATGAATAAATATATAAAAATATGAGTTTGTCAACTTTCCTATATTTGGCCTTTTCCACTCCTGGGCAAAATATTACAAAAGAGAATATAACAGTTAAACTAAATGCAAGTAAACATAAAACTGACAAGGCAAGAATAAGCAATCAACTCAAGTAACCTCTGTCCCTAATCAATCAACAGTCATGGAATGCTTCGGTGCAAGGAAAGTAACACAAGAGATATAACAAAGATTGAGGAATGGAAACATAATATAACTCTCGTAGGTATAAGTGTCTCATTCAACTCTCAAATATACAGAATTTTCACTCAATCCATATAGATTAGTACCTACCATAAGTTTGTAAAGATTTTACTATTCTCCTCTACTAACATACCATATATTCATGATCAAGGGGACTTTATTGGGTGTAATGTTAGAGAAAAGCTAATGAATAGATGTAATAAAATGTAGAACAAGATTAATACATGACTAGTAAGAAATAGCTCAAAGTAAACTAAAGTGTGACTATCAAATGAATAACAATCTTTAATCTTCAACCACCAAATGATGCCTTATTTCAAACTTTATTCATTGTTGCTAATTTTTCTTCTCTGTTCTTTGCCTCTCTTTATTTCTTTTTTCTAACTTCTTTGTTGGCTTTTTCTGCATATTTTCTTCTCTTTCTTGTCTTTTCTATTTCTTTTCTCTCTTTTTTTCTTTCTATTTTTGTTGGCAATCTTAACCCAAAAGAATAAAGATAGTAACATCAATAGTGTACAGTTAATCATGAAGAACATAATATAACTCATGTAAGGCACTTGTTCAAAATCAATGGAATGAAATGAAAGTGATAGGCTCAAAGGGGTAAACAAAGGTCAATCTAGATGGCTTGTGTTTGGGTAAAAGGGTTTAAAATTGAATGCCCCTATCATGCTCATAAATCCAAGTAATAATGTAGCTTTGAAAAAGAATCTAGATAAGTTCTATAGGTTAACCAAAACTAGATGAAAATAACACAAGATAAGAAAGAAAAGTAAAGCTCAATAATCCTTCCAACAAGGCTTTCTCTAAGATATTTTCTCCCTAAGATCAAGTTATGAAACAAGGTTAACAACACTGCACCAAATACACTCCACTATGCTAATCAATTAAGAATAAAAATTACTTAAATCAAAATACATTCTTACCTAGATATGCCAATGTTCACATGCATAAAGTAATAAGGATTTAAAAACAAAGCCCAATGATTGCAAAAGTCAAGTTAGAAGGTGGGAACTATAATAGAAAATCACCCATTCAGTAGTAAAAACTCAACCAGTTTAGCTCAAAAGTTTCAAAATTTTTGAAATTTTCAAATTATGGTGATTCAGCAAAACAAATTAGCAAAAGCAATCCCTCCCCCACACTTAAACCATGCATTGTCCTCAATGCATCACTAAAGCATATATCAACAGAAGAAGGGAGGATGGTTAAAAAGCCATGTACTAAAGGGGATATTTATTCAGCGAAAAAAAAACTAACATAAAAAAATAAATTCTTAAAATGCAATATATTCTAAGAAATTGTTAAAAGACAAAGCAATATATCCAAATTATTCTAACTTTTACTACTGGGATAGTCTCTCACCCACACTTATCTCAAATAATAAAGCTCAATAAATCAAATGGTGAAGAGGCAAGGAAGGAAATGGACAACTTTGATGACGAAATCTCTTCAAACTCTTGTAAGAGAAATTCTTATCCCAAATGAGAAACATGCATCTCTTCATTACAACTCCATCTCCTACATTATTCTTCCTTGATGGTGTTACTTCTAGATTAATTAGATAAGCCCTAATATAGGGGATATAATGATCACCATATAATTTCTTAAGTAAGGCACCTGTAAGAGATTTGACAAAATGCAAGCAACATCTTTTCCAACTCTAAGTATGGGATAAGAATCAAAATACTTAAAACTATGAAAAGCCATCAAGTGTGAAAAGTTAGTAATTAAGATACCAGATGTCAGAACTTTATAAGATATATAAGAACATAAGTATTCTCACATCCAATAAAATCAATAAGACTCCCTTTAGTAAGAGTCTTGACTTTAACATGAGGAATTAGAATATAATCATTAGTGATTAAGTCTTTATTAGGTGTCAAATCACATGATAACCTTTAATCCTTATCAGTACCCTCATTTTTATCCTCTTGCATGGTAAGCAAAATTTGTGATAGTTTGGCCTTGGTTTTATGCTTCATTTTCTTTGTTATGGCGCTTTGTGGTACTATAGGATCGACTTCCTCGATTATTGTGGTAGCCTTTACTTCAGCATGTGATTCCTTGCACACTGGCAATACAACAAAAATACCTTCCTCAAACTTATCAAATGCAAAATTAGTAGTAATATCATAATTAAAACAAGATAATTCATCAAAATCATGATTAGTAAAAAGCCAAATATCTATCTCTAAACAATAGACACATGATACGCCACCCTCACTGCACATAAATGAGAGGGATAAAAAGAAGATAGATAAGTAAAATCATCACCATGCTTCATAGCCATACCATACTTGTCAGGTTCATGCACATCAATCTCTTCTTCACTTATGGAGTTAGAAGGTGATACTTTCTCCATTTGTATATTTGTGATAGTTGTAGCCTCTTCATCATTTTACAGTACCACTAGTTATTTCTGAGACTGCTCTAAGAGTTTCTTTTCTTACAGGCTTTCATATTGAATAGACTCTTCTTTCTCAACTTGAAAATTTTGTTGATCAGTGTAAGCTGGAGAAGACTTAACTTCTAGTTGCATTTTCTTAGCTCCACTTTCCTTAACACTTCACAGTGTGATTGTATTCAAAGATTGAGGATATATCACTGTGTTGGAGGGTATATAACTAGTACTCTTTGCTTGTTGTTCACTCAAGTTATTAGAGATTTGAGTAACAAAAGTGTTCAAGTTCGTATACTTAGTCTCCATTTGCTCTAATTTAGAGAACATATTTTATAGCCATGAGTCCATCTTATTCTCCATAGCATATAACTTAGCCTCAGTTTTTGAATTCTGATCTTCAAATTTTGCTTAAGTTCGATAATACCTTTCAAGATCATAGAAAGTTCATTACCTCCATAAAAAGAAAATGATGTCCCTTGATTAGACACAACTTGATTTGAGAAATTTTCTTGAGTGTTACCTTGATCCCCAGCCTATCTAAAGTTATGTTGATCTCTCAAACCTGGATTATAAGTATTAGAGTATGGATCATCACCTACAAAGTCATAGAATCTAGGTAATGAAGAATTTAATTCTCTTTTAATTTTAAAATTCATATCATCAGTATAAAAGTCATAAGGATCATAATTAATATTATAATTATAAATCCCCTTCATATGTCTATTATCATTATCATTATGCCATAAATTGGTCTTATTATACATGTTGTTCCCATTATATCCATTAATATCATTAAAACCATTCATGGTTTCTTTTTCATGATTCTGAATCACTAACAGATAAATATTCACTAGAGGTAGCTAAAAGATAAAAAGAACAAAATAAAAGAAAAACAAATAAAACAAAATGAATCAAACAAAACACAAAAAAAAAAAGTAAAAGGAAGAACCAAATAAACAAAATAATTTAACCTAAATTTTTATTTTTATTTTTTAAAAAATATAATGAGAATGCAACCGCAAAAAAAATATGCAAAATAACTAAGACAGACTCAACAAACAAATAAATCACAATCAATGTTACTTGACATTTAGTTATTAGGGAACCAATTTCTTAGCTCCCTAACAACGGCAACACTTAGAATAGCCTTATGTCACCTTGGGGTTATTTCAAAAATTTAACCAAGAATTTCATATAGTGCAACCTCGAGTCATTATTTTTTAGTAGCCAAAAATTAAAATTAAATTCCTAAGTAACTAAATGCAATGCAACCTAAGTTAGAAAATGAGATTTATTTTGATTAACTAAAAACTAAATGTAAGGATTTAAAAATAAATTTAAATAAAATACTTTTGATATTTTAATTTAAAGAAAGGAATAATGAATGATAATAAGTGAATATAATAAATTCAAAGGTGATTAATAATAATAAAAGTAATCCTCCAATTCAATAACGCAGGCAATCATAGTTTCAATAGATATGTGAGTAATAAAGAATGAATTAAAAATTATAATTTAGCTTTTAATCCAACAACCGAGCCACCTCGAATGGTCACAAAATATTTTTCAAAATCTTAATTTATTAACTGCTACCAGAATAATAAAATATGACTAAGGATATTAAAAACTAATACTCAATTATAACCCAATAATTTATAAAAATAAAATTTAAGCCAATAAGAGATACAACGATCTAATAATTCAAACCACCTTAAAAAATTATAAAATATTCACAATAATCTCAATACAATGTCTGACCCAAGTCAAAGTAAATGAAATTAAAGTTAATTAAAGAACAATGTCAAACACCACGCAAAAATTCAGTTACAATAATTCTCAATAAATACAAATAAATCATTATAAATATTTTCAATAATTATAAAATTAATCATAAGACCAAAGAGTCATAATATAATTATTGGGTAGAGAATTAGAGTAACTTATACTCCCCTTTGAGATCTCAAACTTGTGCATTTGCCATTGAATAGGAGAATTAAGAACGCTTAACTAGGCATAGCCCTTACAGTCTACACTATCGTCATGATTTCATGGCCACCCATGTCTGTCGTTGTTCTCCACTGGTCTAGATGTCGAACTCTTCTACTATGTCATCGACCTTTGCAGCTAGTTTTACACTTGCAGACATTGCTATTCCTGTGTTCACGTCTGTAAGTTAGCTTGCATGTGAGCGGCGTCATGGAGGAAGTTAGAGGTCCATCGGTGGAGATGGAGGATGATGGTGTGAGGAGCTATGGAGATGTCCTGCAATGAAAGCTTGTTGCGTGAGTGAATTTTCTTTTACGGCTACCACACACTGCCTTTTTGCATTATGCTTTCATGATTAAAAGGCTGAAGAAGAATAAAAAAACCTAAATGGTTCAAATCACAAGGTTTGGCCCATGGGTCCTTTAATGCAGTTTCTAAATTTACGGTTCTTTGTTGTCATTTGTAAATTTCAGTTTCTCCTAAATTCTTGAAACATAAATCATAAATAATATATATCTTTTACTCCAAAAATAATTATTTAGTAAAAATAATAAAAATATGGCAATTATGCACCTGTTAAGCCCTAATTCACTGTAAGGTCTAATAATTCAAATGATACACAAATAATATATTTAAATACCAAAATAATACTAAAAATCCACTAAAATGATATGAATAAATATATATAAAAATATGAGTTTGTCAATGGTGTATTGGGGTAATAGCAGGCGCCAAAAGATAGAAGGAAGAGAGAAAGAAATACTATAAAGGAGCAACGTGATGTGGAAGGAGTAGGTTTACGACATGATGTAGCATTAAATGAAGAGAGAGAGGATAACAGAAAGATGAGAAAAGAAAAAAAACAAGGTGTATGATGAAAACTGAGGTGAACATTGGAGGCATGTTAGGGCTAGTACTAGAGAACGTTACTGTGAGTACAAAGGAGGGAGAAAATATGTGTGAATAGGGAGGAGGTAAGTGGGTCAACTGAGGGAGTAGTTGACTTATACCATGGAAAGACCCATCACACTCCTATGCAATTTGGGCACGGAATAGGAAGTGAAGATTTGGATCCAGGTAAGGATGAAGATGATCCAATTATTTTAGGGGATTTGGAATGTGCGACTTGTTCAGACAGTCCAATTATGACAAAAATGGATGGGTTTGAGGATAATGGGAATAACATGGTTCCTAAAACCCAATTTGTGCAGGTTGACTAAGTGCTTTTTGTGTGGTCTAGATTTATTAATATTAATGTTATTTTATGGATAGCTTTTTTATCTTGGAATACCAAAGGAGCTTGTAATAAGGGGCTCCTTAAGAACCTAAAGGCAATGTGCTCTGGACCAAAACCAATCTCATCATTTTATCAGAAACCAAGTATGATAGGATAGCTCAGTTTGAGTTTTTACATTATTGGGGTTTTGATTACATCAAAATGATTCCTAGCTCAAGTCGGTCTAGAGGATTAGTAGCGGCCTAAAAAAGTGATTCAATAAAGATTTATGTCTTGATGGCAGTCTATGCAACTATGCATTCTAACAAACCCAAACGAGCAAGCAAGCAAAGCTTTTGTTTTCTTTTCCACAAACCCAAAAATATTTTTATTCCAATCTAAAAGAGAAAGACTAAACTCTTGCAGAAATTTGTTAAAAACATTATAATCAGTCAAATTACTGGAAATAAAATCTTTGAAATTATCATGGGTATGCTACATTGCTTAAAAGCGAAAATGTTTATTTTCCTCCATTATAATGATTTTGAAATTATAAAACAATAGGGTTATGATCCGAAAATTGTGTTCTAGGAATTACTTTCAAAATGCAATCAAACAAATGGTTTATGAAATGAGAATTTGCTAGAACCCTATATAATCTTTCATATAAATGAGAGCAACCAGTAATCGTAGGTCACTTCTATATAAATTTTAGGCCCTAAAAGCCCAAATCTGACATACCACACTCCCTAACTTTGTCCTGAAACCAATTAACTCTATTATGAGAACAACCCACACCCCCAATTCTATCTGTAGGCATAAAAATATCATTAAAATCACCAAGGATAACCCATGGAATAAAAATAGTATTAGATAAATTCTTTAAAAATCATACCAGAGTACTTGTCAAAAATTAGAATGCATAGTAGCATAGACTGCCATCAATAAAATCTTTATTGAATCACTTTTAAAGACATAAATCAAGGACTGAGTGGATTGCTCAAGGTGACTAGAATACCATATATTATCATCTGAAAACAAAAATAAGAATGAGGAGGAATAGAGTTATAACTCTTAAAGATGATATGGGAAACTAGATTAACAATGAGGTTCAATTGGTTGATATGGTTTTGAATCCTTTCAAGAATATGTATGATTGGTCAAATAATACTTGTACCTTGCAAACAAAGACCAACTTTTTGACTAATGTTAGTGTTCGCCTTCCTAATATGGCCATTGAGACATCTGATAAGGAAATAGAAGAAGTATTTTTTTTTCTATGGGGCCCCATAAGGCTCTTGGTTTTGATGGGTTCTCCCGAATTTTCTACTCGACAAATTGGAACATAGTGGGGACCTCCTTATGTAAGTTCATTAGAAAATCTTTTAAGACAGGGACTGTGGACGATACTACTAACAGAATATTGATTTCCCTCTTACCTAAGAGGAATAGTCTGGAGGTTATTGGCCATTTTAAACCCATGACTTTGTGTATTATACACTATAAATGTATTATCAAGGTAATTGTCAGCAGATTAAGGAATGTTATGGATGAACTTGTCTCACCTTATAAGTCAAGCTTTATAAAAGGTAGACATATACAAGATAATATTATAGTTAGACAATAAGTCATGCGTATAATGAAGAAGGCTAGAGGAAAGAAAGGATTAATGGCTTAGAAGATTGATTTGGAAAAGGCTTATGATCTCATTCGATGGGACTTTATCCAATAGGTTCTTATGGATGTAGGGCTAGATTAGACCCTTATAAAGTTAATCATGGGTTGTATTACTTCTGTTTCATATAATTTATGGAATGGATCTCAAACTGAATTTTTCTTTCCTAAAAAAGGTATCTGACAAGGAGACCCTATCTCACCTCTTTTATTTGTTATTTGTATGGACATGTTATCTCACCTTATTACTGAAGCAGTTTATTTAGATCGTTAGAAACCAATTTTCATGACTAGCAATGGCCGGTCGATCTCACATCTCATGTTTGTATATGATTTTCTTCTCTTTGGCGTGGTGACTGAGGAACAATCAAAATGTATGATAGATTGTCTGGATAAATTCTATAATGCATCAGGTGCAAAAATTAACAAGAGTAAATCTTCAATCTTCTTCTCCCCAAGGTGAGTTTTAACATCAGGAAGAGGATTAGTGACATAATAGGAATGCCAAATTCTACAGATATAGGAAAATATATGGGTTTTCCAATTATTAGAGGGAGGAACTTAGAGATAATTTCCAATACATTGTAGTTATAGTCAAAGCAAAACTTGCAACTTGGAAAGAAAATACTCTTTCTATGGCGAGCAAGATTACCTTGGCAAAATCAATATTAAGCTCTATACCGATATATTCTATGCAAGTTGCCAAAATTCCAACAACCATTTGTTAGAAAGTAGAGAAATTGTAAAGGAACTTTATATAGGGATACAACCAAAGTTCACATGGTTTTCACCCCATTGGTTATGATCAAATTTGTAGACCTAAACTATATGGTGGACTTGGATTTAAGAAGTTGACTGGTACCAAGTTAGCATGGAAATTAGTTAATGGCGAGAAATGCCTATGGGTAGATGTTCTCTTCAAGAAATATATGCTAAGAAATGAAGACAATTTGCTGGATGCTAGAAAGGGAGATTCTACATTATGGAAATTTATTTCTCAATAGAAGGATATAGTTGAATTGGGCAAGATGGCATATTAGAAATGGTCAACTAATCAATTTTTTGTTACCTACTATTTTGAGATAAAGATTTAAAGGAAGGGTGTCTTAGGCCACTTATAGTGGAGGAGGAAAGCAATAAAGTTGCTGATTAGATTTCGTTTGGGACATGGGATTTTCATAAACTTGCTTCTGTTGTTCCAAGTAGTGTATTTAAGAAATTGATTAATATGTTACCACCCATGCCGAGAATGGGTAATAATGTCAAGGTATAGAATGCTATGACTAAAGGAGTTTTCACTGTTAAAAGTAATTATTATTTAATTGAAAGGCAACATGCACTTGTATATATCTCTGTATATAAAGACATATGAAAGTGGAGAGATGTAGAGCAAATTTGAGTTTTTATGTGGATAACCTTTAACAATCACTTACCGACTAATGTTTAGAGAAATACATGGTCCTTATCTAATGCAATCTGCTAGTTCTACAGTCATGATACTGAGGATACTTTACATATACTCCGTGATTGTGTATATACAAGACAAGTGTGGCGTAAATTGATTCACCCCAGGGATGGCTTATCTTTGTTCAAAGCTCTTTTACGATATTGGCTTGCTATGAATCTCAAAAAGGAGTTAGGAGCTGATAATAGTAGTAATTGGAGACTAATTTTGGGAGTTTCAATTTGGAGGTTTTATAATTGGAGAAATCAAGCTACATTTGACACAAACTTTGTGAAACCCTTAGATCTATATGTAGTTATTGTGCAAATATGAAAGAGCTATGTACAGGTACAATAAGAACAATTAAATATTGATTTGGCCTTATCATTCTATCTCATTAGCAACTACTACCATCAGAGTAGATTAAAATAAATGTGGATGGAGCTCTTACAGCATCCCTTAGTAAAGCGGGATGCGGTTGAGTTTTTAGAGATCATGCAAAAAGTTAGGTTGTTGGATTTACAAGTATACTGGGTTTGTATAGTGTTATTGAAGCTGAATAGTGGTTTATCTATAAAGGTCTAAAACTTGTATGGGAATTGAGGTTTAAGTAGGTCATTCTTGAGTTTGATGTTAAGAGTATGGTTCATATGCTACTGAATTTGAGAGGTAATAGATGAAGCTTGCTACTTTCATAAATACATACTCTTATTAACCTAGCATAGGATATAAAGTTACAATATATATCTAGATATCATAATCAAACTGCGGATTCTCTAGCAAATGATGGGTTAAGGATTACAACAATCTTTGATTCTTGTCCTTCACATCTAAGGGCCCTTGTTACTAGAGAAAATTTGTGATTGAATCCCCTTGTAGATTAGTTTTATTTATTTTGAGTATAGGTGCCCTTTCTTGTAAAAAAACAGAACTCTTTGCTTTTGCGTAATATAGTGCTTAAAATTATTGGTACTCTATAACTTATTGAAGCTTTCAATGGATTAATTACACTCTCCTTATCAAACTCCAAAGTACTAACCTATATCCCAATCAATTATTGCTTTTCATCCTCAATCTCTCGTTCCTTTCTATTACGTGATAGGTGCTTTCCTTTTCTTGTTTCTCTCTCCATAACTAAAGCAAATAAACGCATCTTAAACCCAACAAAATAGTTCAACAACCTACGTGAAATAGAGTCACAATACAGATCCTATTTAAATTATGCAACAACTGCAACGTTATAGAAAAAGAGAGTTTATGTGAAGCAAACCGCAAGGAAGTCTACGTATGACATATGCATGCAACTTCCCTGAACTTTCCCTCAACCTCTTATATATACTAAGGTTTCCAAGTTCTAAAACAAAAGGAGTATATTACATTATAAGACCCATATGTTAAACTTAATTGTATTGTATGCTGTACTTATTTAAATGGGTTTGGGCTTGACCAAATCCATAAAGAGTGGATCAGAGTAAACCCATTCACTATATTCTATGGAAATGTTTGTCATATTGTTCATATTAAATTTGTATTTTTTTATTATAAAAATTTAAAAAAAAGAGTTAAGTGTTAAATTTTTATTAATAACATGAACAATATGTTTTAAGTCCCCAAACCTATGGGCTTTGTAAAATTGAGGACAAGAAGGCAAGGGGCCTTGACACTAATGAAACTTTCACTTAGGTGGCACTCTTTTTTTTTTTTTTTGTGATCCTTCTAAAATATAGAAATTGACTTAGGAGATTTGGCGTGGATTTGGAGTTTTTATTCCTTTGAATGAAATTCCCAATACACCTTTAAAGTTGTTTGGTGTATATGTTTATAACTTAATATAGGCTTGTAGAGGATAAAACTAGCTTTTGTGCTTATCACAATGATTAGCATCTGGTGCTTATCACTATCGTAAAATCTATACTATCTAAATACAATTTCGATAGTCCAAATTTTAACTAATAATTTTGAAATTAAAAATTATTACAGTTTAAATATCATCTTTATTTCAGATCTTATAAACATTAAAATACTTTTTTAAAAAAATAAAAAATAAAAAAATTAAATATAAATTATCTAAATCTAATTAGAACAGTTCAGATTTCAGAGCTTATAATCGCCCTTGATGAGCACCTTAAGTAATTCATGTTCAATTTCTCTTTCTTTCCTCTTCCCAAATTATTTGTTAGCACATTTTACCCTAATTAGCTTGTAGTGTCAATTATCTTTTTCTCTGTCACCTATACTCTTAACTCTTTATTTTATAAAACTCTTGAAGTCTAATTTCTAATAAAATAAGTATCAAATCATAATTCAATATTATGAAATATAAACAAAATAGTCACTAAAAGTTAGAAAAGAATTGTGGAGCTCATACATTAATTCACTACTCAACTTCAAATATTAAAACTTTAATAAGCCATCTTTCTTATAATCAAGACTTTTACTCACATATACCCTTAGGTCACATATATATATATATATATATATATATATATCTAATTTGTTCAAAATAATAAACCGCAACTACAAGTGGCATGTGTCAGAAGCAAGTGTGAGATTTTTAAATGAAAAAAATTACCAAATACATTTTTGGATAATTAATTTAATTAATTATATGCAATTACAAGGTTGTTATAAAACAAATTAAATGATCCCGTGATCACTATATAAAACTATATATATATATATATATATATATATATATATATATATATATATATATATATATATATAAGAGACACCGTTTAGTCCCTTTTTATAATCCATTTGCCTCCACCGTCCCATGTGATTTCATTTCAACCTAATTTCTTTTCATATGCTTCCTTATACTACTTATAATCATGTCCACATTTTTATTTAAAATAAATAAAATATTTAAACAATAAAATAAATAAATAAATGTAGCCTTAACAATTGGTCTATGTAGCATGAGGAAAGTATATATATATATATATATATATATATATATATATATATATATATATATATATATATATATATATATTATGCCCAACCCAAAAAGAAGAGATGTTTGAACTTTGAATTAAAATCGATCAAACAAATCAATATATTAATTTTCTTAAAACTTATATTTCAATAACCACAAAAAAAAAAAAGTAGATATGAGAGATGCGAGATGGATTCCGGATGAGACACATTTTCAGGATGACCACATGTCCCTATTACGATGGAAGCTAAAAAGAAGAGATACTGCTCTCCGACAAAGCAAACAGAAAAGAAACGATGAAGACGAAGACAGAAAACAGAGGATGAACAAGGGAAGGCTGTGAGGCTCCTTCTAGGTATAAGGGCGGATGAATAGAAGACAACGAGAAATGGATGGCGAAAGAAGCAAACAACGAAGCTAGCTAGCTAGAACAGAGAAGACGACATTTGAGAAGAACGATAGGAGTGGATGAGACAGTGAAGCACCAGAACTGCGTCCGAAAAGCACCAACAGAAGAGCGCGCACATAATTTCGAGAAAATTAATTTGCTAATCCTTCTCATTTACCTCAATTTTAAATTATGTTTATGTAGTTTATTTTATTTAAATTGGACGCTTATAGTATGATCAGTTATCGGATTCATCATTGAATTATTGGATCAAATAATAAGTGCCCAATTTAAATAAAAATAAACTATAGGGACCTAATTCAAAATTAAGCAAAAATATAAGTTCATGTGTATTAAATTTTTGTATATGTTATTTATAGTTATCACAAGCGCCTCGATCAAAATACTAAAAGAGCTTTCCTCCATTTAGAATTTGATTTCATTTGATAGAATCGTAAGAGAAAATAATAATCACATTTCGGTGAAGATAAGCACCGAAAGTTATTTAATGTTTTTCTTAATGCTGCTCTCTTTCGTACATACAACCCTAATCATGATTGGGATTAGAATATTAAATGCAATATACGTTGAATTTTACGATTCAATTTATTTTTTAAATTTGACAAAAATGAACTGAACAATTTGTGTCATGATTAACTCATCAATATATATATATATAATTCTTTTTATATATTATTTTATGTGGTCTAGTTTTTGTAGTTGAAGATTTGCGTGCATGCTTGCTGTTCTAACCTTTTTGTGAACTAAAGCAAAAGGAGATTTTAATTAATTAATGAATATATATTATAATTAATGTGCATATGTTATGTCATAGCCCAACAAAATAATTTTTTAAAATTATAAAATAATGATTGGTCTTACAGTATCGGTGGCTAAGAGTAAGCTTTTACGCGGCGTTGCTTGAGATGAGAGGTGTCTTGAGATCAGAGGAAACATCATAGCAAAAATGACATAAAATGAACCAAACCTTAACATATTTAGTTTAAGAGATTGTAGGATTAAAAGTTTAAAACTACTTTTAAGCATCAAAGTTATTCTTATGGTAGGTTTTGAGACAACTTTACACACACACACATATAGAGAGAGAGAGAGATTGTGAACTTGTTAATTAGGCATCACATGGGAGAGTAGCAATATATACTAAGCCTTGTCTCTCACATGTCCGAGTCATACTTTTCTAATCAATTCACATATAATTTTATTTTATGTTGATAATAAGAGTTTACACATATAGTAAATAACATGCTCTTATCCTATAAAGATATAAGTTTAATTCTCGCTGCCATCTTGAGGAATCCTTTAATAGTAATCCATAAATCTCCTACAAATACTCTCTAAGCACTGGGTCTATGTTCTAAGCTTATTGGAAGATCGGTGTTAAACCTACCTAAATTTTTTTATACAAAAAAAATCTATTTTCTACTTTCTCAACACAAAATTACATTAACTTTCACTAGATTTTAGATTATTTGGGAATATCTCTTAAACTTTTGAAAATTTGACAATTAGATTCCTAAACTTCAACACATTTCAATTAATAGATAAGTTTCTTTTATCCACCTTTTCTTACTTACATGCATGAGCTTAATTATTTTTTACTTTGAATATCTTCATAATTAATATTATCTATATAAAAATTTGATGGGGACTTTGCCACATTAATTATGAGATATCTGGCATGGCAAATAAGAGTAAAATATTTACACTAATATTGGTAAGAGTAAACTAAACTGAAATATAACAAATTTGTTATATAATGTAAAAAATCAGGGACGCTAGAGTAAGTTTTAAGAGTTTGAGGGGTCATTTGCAAGTAATTCAAAATTAAAGGGACTTCTTGCTATTTTCTCTTTCTTCTTTAAGGTTCCAATCATGCCAGCTTTCCCCACGCACTCAAACATCTCCATGTTCATCTCAATTATTAGAGAGATTTTAAAAATGTTTGTTTATTAATTCATTTTATAAATTGACGGTTTGATTTTAAAAGTAGGTCAATTTAGGAATTTAATTTAGTCTTGAAAATTAGTGAATTCATAAATTACCTGAAAATAATAAATATTTGTTTTCTTTAATTTACTCATTTCATCACACCTTCAAATTACTTGACAAAATAGCCAACGAAAGGTTTGTTTATTTTTAAGGATAAGTTTATATACCCAATAATTTTTACATATTACAAACAAACTGATAAGGTCGTTATCTAATTAGTTTTACGTTATAAGAATAGTATGGGAGAGTTGAATGTTGTGATTCAAATTTCAAACTACTTAATCAAAACAATTTAATGAATTCATAAAAATTTAAAAAGGATGTTATACTAAATTTTATGAAATTTATTATTAATTTTGGAAATTATTCAAATACCGTCTGAATAATTTTGGTTTATTTTTTTTATTGATATGGAAACACTATAAAAAACCAAATCATGAATATATTCATTCCCTAATTTTAAAGACTAAGGGTTGGAATAATTAATTTTTACCCCTACCCCCCCCCCCTGGTTATTATTACTTGAGCTCCCCAAGTAGCTTATTAGTAATACTTTTAAGTGCATGGCATGAACATTATATATAATTCTTCATGTTATTGGTTTAGAAACAAACAGATCGAGTCTTTATATATAACTAGAAATGTTTTTTCTTGAACCAATTAGGCAATAATTCAACGTTAGTTGTATCAAGGTAAACAATATAATTTAATTAAAATATACAAAAATATTAATATATAACTCTGAAAAGAATTATATTTAAATAGAAAAGGTATTAATCCACAAATAAATAAGATATTTTTGTAGAAACAACATATAATTCATTAAAAAGAATTATTAAAATACAAATATGACATATTGTTATTTTTTAACTTAAAATGATATCATTTCAATTTTTAAAAAGGAAAAAAATATTAAATTTAATATGGTTGACACATCTAAAACTTTTGAGAAGACTAGTTAAGAGACTTATTCATCAGTTCATTAGTCTTAACACCTCATTTATGTGGTAGTTTTAATACTATTGATAAGAGTCATTGCATAAATCGTTTGCTGTTAATTGTTTGGAAAGAAGAGGGGTAAGAGAGTGAGGAAAGTGATGGACATGGACAGTAGCTGAGATTTGGAAGGTTGCAAAGACAAAAACCCAACACAGAGAGATAACAAAAAATGGCAAAATGAGAGCAACTTTGAGTTAGATAATTGAGAACACGTCAAAATAAGGCTGTAAGTTTATCTATATACAAATGCAAATGAATCGTGCTTGTCGGAAAAAAGGCACTTAGCCACATCTGACCAGAGACTATCTCTCACTCTTTAGAATTCCTTTTTGTTTTCTTCTACTACGCCATTCCACGTCTTTTTCTTTTTTACTTCTCATGTTTTTCTACGTGCATGCTTCTTTCAAGTAAACGTTAATTAACCCAATCTTATTGGGAAACACCAAATACGTACATACATCTCCTTCAATAATTTTCCTCCTATCCTAAATATTAATGAATTGACAGATAACTAATTTGCAGAAATTGATGAAATTATTTAAATTAATTATTTATACAAAATGTTTATAGGTTTTCTAAAATACCGATTTAACTATTTGCATTAGAAATTACACCATGATAAACACAATTAATAGGGATAATTAAGATAAAAATGAAACAAAATCAATTAAGATATTATATTTAAGATTAAAATAAACCCCTCTAATAGCTCCTAAATTCAAGATAGGAAGAGTAACATAATAATATTCAATTACAAATAGTATGGATGATATGCTTAATTATGCTATATATGTGGGAGAGCAGCTTAAAAGGGGATGATCCTACAGGCAAACAGTGGTGGAAATGGAGGAATTGGCAAACGGCACCCTAATTGTGTGGATACTTCTCTTAACAGAGATTCAAATATTAGTTCATTATATTATGAGTTAATAGTTATTTCTATTACATAAATTTTTGCCCCCTAAAATTTATGTAGACTTTATATTGTATATATTAGAGGGCTAAAAATGTATAATAGAAGAAAATAGTCTCTCACATCACAAGGTAGCAAATCAAGGTTTAAATTCCAACTAGGAAATATGCATATATTTACAATATATTTAGTAGAATAGAAGAGTTTTTGATAGAAGTGAAAGTGGAAGTGAAAATGGGTTTTAAAAGTTTTTTTCGTAGGATAAAAATGAGTATGAAATTGATGTATATTCTTTTATAACTTGGAGTAAAATAGTTTAAAATATTTTTTTATAACTTGGAAAAGGTTAAAATTGTCCAAAAATTTTATAAATGGGGTATAATAGTCCAAAAAATTTCACTTGTATTTCTATAATATGAATTCCTAATTTTTCTTATAGAACTAAAATGACTTAAATTGTTGAAGTAGAAGTGCAAATGACTTCTATCATACCAAACGAGATAAGTGGAATATTCTTCTTCTCACCTACCAAATATGACATTAGTATGTGACAATATTTTAAAATGTTTTCTTTCCATAGGAGGATAATTGTACCTAGAAAAAAAAGACAGTAACGGTGGAATTGACAAGGGCCACACCTAAGTTTTCAAGTTTTTCTTTGTATTATATGTGTTAATTAATACATTTTTTGGCCCCCTAAAATTTATGTAGACTTTATATTGTATATGCTTTTTAATCTCGACCCCTCAATAAAATTCTGGCCCTTCCCCTGCTGGCAAGGTTGGTCTTTGTGATGATATGTTGTTAATTGGATCATTAGGTCTCGTTTTATTAATTGCTGGTATCATGATGAATCATGATGAAATCTTAAAAGAGGATGATTTTTCAAGGCTTTCAACACACATTTTAATATAAAACCTTAACTAATATAATTCATTAAGTCTATGGATTATATTCCTTCATCTATATACCTTTTGTTATTCTAATTATATTTGATAAGTACTTGCCTAATTCTCGTGTGCCAATTCTAAAAAAAATTCTTTAGTACGCAGAATAAATTACGTAATTAATGTTTATTTATTAATTTATCCATATAATTAATACATAAATATATTTTTTGTATTTTTCTCTCTCTTGCATAACCTTATTTAATATGTGTAAATTAAAATTAGGAAAAAAATAATTTAACATACTTAATGAATATTTTTTAACTTTAATAAATTAGTTAAAGTGATTTATATTATGAATAGGAAGCAGTATTATATGGTGTGATATATACTTGTAATAAGGAATAAGTAAACGAGACAAGACTAGGCAAGTTTTTCAATTTTTGACGTTTTTTTTTTGTGTATTTTATTTTATACTTTCCTTATAAATATGTATGTTTTGTTAATCTCTTACCTGAATTCTTTAGTATTTTATTATTCCTCAAAAGACATAGAAAAAATATTTTTATATTATTACCACAAAACTTCTTGTGATGAACCTATCTATTTATCAATAATTATCATCTCTACTTCCAGTGTAATGTGTTTGTCTTGAAGTCTTACATTGAATTATAAGCCTTTAATTACTTAAAAGTATATTAAAAAGCATATTTACTATGTTTTGAAGTCACGCAGGTTTTTAAGATGTTGATCACATGCATGCATGCTTCTTCATTTCAAATAAATATTCGACTAACTTAAATATAATTAAGATAATCCTCATAATTATAAAAAAGAGATTACTTTTATCAATAAATGGTTAATTGATGTGATAAATGACATCATCCCATAAATATGATGACACAAATTTAAATTCCAAAAACTTATTATTAGAAAAGATTAAAATATTTTATACTCTAAAGGCCGTTTGATTCAATTGCATTGTTCGCCCACAATACAATGAAATGAGAATGCAATATAATGTTAGTTGAGGGATTTGTTTTGATGCTAGATATATTCATTATGTCTCACTACCACAAAAAAAAAATATTTTCTAAATCAGTTTAAAATGGTATTTTATATCGAACAACAATCCAATCTAAAAATATACCATATAGAAAGTGTACACATTTTAAACTGGGTAGTTCACCAGTGTATAAGGAGTAGACTTTAAACCGGTCCCTTTTGAAATTATGAATAAAATTTACTAATATCTACACGAGTTATAAGGACATCCGATATAGATAAATGAATTTTCTACATGGGTTATATAAACGTCAATTGTAGATTAATAAATTTTTTACACCCGACGTGTTTATATCTGGTGTAGATTAATCTATTTTCTACACCTCACCATAAAGACAACCGGTATAAATGTTATAATATTTACATATTATTTCTACACCTGCCAGTATTCTTTGTCTGGTTTAAATGTATTTTTAAAAAATGACATGTTCAATATTTTATTAACCTCATTCCCTGAAGCTTCATGAATAAACAACCCAAATATACGACTCAAAGAGATAGCAGCAGAGGCAAAATTCAAGATAGCAGAGACAGAATTCAATTGCTCATTATATTATTCATTTAATAAAATTCAATACAAAAATATAACAATTTGAACAGAAAAATAAAAAAGAAATGTATTCAATGAAAGATATATACTATTAGAAGAATCGAATAGAACCAAAAACTCAGCCTAAAGATTGTGCATGTCCTTAATATCTTGTTCAGGAAATGAGTCAGGTTGATCAAACATCTGAAACATCAAAATAAAATCAAAGAAATTAAGACATTACTAATATATATTAAATTGACAAGAAATATGAAATTATTAAAAATACAATTTTACCTCCTCAATTAGGTTAATCCTATTTGATAAGATAATATTGATCACATGTCTAACCATGTAGAAGAAGCACATGTTATTTTCTTTGGGTTGCCTTCAACTTTATAATATTAACATGATAAAAATTATTTGTCATCAGCAAAATGTGGAGCATAAGACTTATTTGTGCTTAAGACCCCTTGCAATTGCGAAGTTATTAACCTATTTATTACAAAGACATTTGTTCTATATAGAAGAAAACTCGTGTTCATAATCTTTTTAGCATCAATCGATGGCTTGTAATGGAGGAAGCATAAAAAGAAAATTTTATAATTGTGCTTACATAGGATGACCAATTGATAATAATTGCTGTAGAAATTAATTAAAAAATAATGAATATTACCAGTAAGCAAATACAAACTAGTATGAAATAAAATAAAATATTATTATTCTTACTCCTGCATATATAGTGTAAAGAAACAATCAATATCAATTTGACCGAGCCTCCTTAAAATGTATTAAAGTCTCAAAGCTTGAGAGGTCCCTTTTGTATAAATTTGAATTGAGCATAGAAATTCGAACTTACCTTGTTTGCCCTTGGAAACTAACTCATTTTGCATGTACCTACAATTAATGCAAACACGACATTAGTTATAAGAGTTAAATTTTGTTATTACAATATTTATATTTAAATTAAACTTACATAAAAAAAACACTTAGATGCGCCTGGAGGTTAGTTCATCCTTAGGAGTGATAAGAGATTTCACATTCGTATGGTCAACAAAGGTCGATGCCCTTATATCGCCCACAATTGACTCTATAGGCAACGTATCCACAGGGAATATTTTGTCATATGCCAATAGGATCACACGTTGCAGGCACTCAAAGTGGAAGGTATAGGAAATTCACTTGGAGATGACACGATATGATTTGAAATAAGATGCTTTAGCCACAATATGAAAGTCCCATTTGTCTGACTCACTGTCTTCACCTCATCAGTAGGAATTGGGATAAGAGCATCTTCAATTATCACGTCTTTAACTGTCACCCTTAATTAATCGTCCTAAATTTGGATGTGGTGGGCAATTGCCCATAAGATATGGATGGAACCATGTGCCACTAATCTTTTGAGAGAATCCTCCACATATAGATCACAAGGTTTAACATCTTCTGACACCGGCCCAGCCATGTAACATCTCCCTTTAATGCTATGATAGGCTACATTTGAGAGTGTTTGGGTGGCACTTGCCTCCTATTACCTTGATGTCATCATGGATAACATTTCTTTCTTGATCTTTGCCAATCTCTCTTGTAATCATGCCTCAATTAAAGCTTCTGTCTGTCCCTAGCTTCTACTAAAGCCTCTGCCTTAACCTTTACTCTAGCCTCTGCCCTCATGGTGGATAATAATGATTCCAACTCTGCCCTCGGTACCACATGCGGGGAATGTCATTGAGATGCTCCAAAATATGTCTTATACCCACACCTCCTCTAACTCCCCTGACATGGCCCCCATGCTCTTGTTTGTCCATATCAACAGTTAAGATGTCATTCCTACTATCTGACTTGAAGGAGCCATATACATCTTGTTGTTTAAATCAGTCTATAACATATAAAGAGCAAACATAAGAAATAATATAATTAGTCTACTAAAAAAAATAATAGAAGTAGTACTTACAATTTTTTCGCAAGCACACGGCGTGATCACTTGTATATGATATGCTCCTTGTTTGGTGAGCATACAACCATTTATCTTCATGACTTGTTAGAGATGGGGAGCAAGAGTAACACTAGGATCTGACTCATCTTTTTCTTCTAGCAGCTTCCTCTTTACCCCCAACAAGTCTTTTTCAATCTTTGTGTAACCCCTCGAGATATTGTGTGAGGACAATCATTCTTAAAAGCATATTCAATTGATTTTGCCTTTTTTTCCTATAAGATTTGAAGTAATTAAAATCAATACATATGATAATCTGATACGTTTGCTTTTACTGCCAACACATACAAAAGGAAGAAATATGGGAAATGTAAGATTCATTTTTCACGACATATACACGTAGGACACTAACAAATTCTTCTTAAGTAGCTTTATCAATGAATTGATACTTACTGCATAGAGAAGGATGGGGTTGCCCATCTTTGTCCCAGCCATACACATAATAACAAGCTAGTTGTGTCTTAAATACCCTCAAACGCTTAGCGCAACAAGACAATGTCTTCTTCTTCAAGACATCATTATTGGGAACATCATAAGTGAGCTGCAACAATTGCCATTAAAAGCAAAGTTATCAATAAACAATTATTTTTCTGGTATTGCTCTGCATATAATATAAAATAGTTAGTTCTTATACCTGGATAGTGTCCCAAATTTGATTCTTCACACGATCATCAATAGCATCCCAAGTCTATATTACGATATAAGGCTTGTTACATGCTAGAAGGCTAGCATAACTTATGTATATGGTCTTGTGTTCACCAATTGGGTTCCAACGTCTATCAAACTCAATCGATAGCAATTTATCTTCCTTCCCGTTTTTCGCAATATTTTTCAATCGTATCGCACTTTTACCCCTCCTTTGCTTAGAGTCACTTAAAGCATCGCTAGCCTCATTCTAATTAACATTACCCTATATTCCTATATACATGATAACAAAATCAATCATAGTAAACATACTTAACCCTTTTTCCTTGACCCCGTTAGAATACACAAAACTTGTTCCTTTAACATTTATCCATAAAAAGAAGTGCAAGCATTTATTGCATGAAAACTAGAAAACCTAGATTAAATGAACACGTAAATGGCGAAGCACGTACACGAGAAAATAAGTATCGAAAACACGTACACGGTAAAACACAATGAGAATAAGAATAGAGAAGAACGATGAGCACAACGAAGCCCCACGAAAACCATAGAGCACGACGAGTGGAGTAATGATATAAGTAAAAAATAAGACTGAAGAAAACTTGAGAAATGAGAGAAGTGCCAAGGGGCGGGTTTTAAAAATATATTTTCAGTAGTCATTTTACACCAGATATATATGACATAAGGTGTAGTAAATCATATTTCTAAACCTAACTAACAGAATAACTAGTTTAAAAACTTGTCTACTTATTTTCAAAAATGCCATGACTAATATTTTAAATTTCAGAAGACTTTTTACCCCGGATAACATATAAATCCTGTGTTAAGAAGGTTTTAATTTATTTACAAAAATGACACCTTCAATTTTTCAAATCACTTTTTACACCGAACAACATGTACAACCAGTTTAAATATTATAGTTATTTTTTCCACTTTTATTACCCCATCCCTTGAAATAATAACATATATATGCAATTAGAACAATAAACTTATGTTATTATTACATCAAAAATATATATGCAATAAGAACTAAAAACATAATTGTATTATTATACTAAATATAAAATATAAAATACTCACATGCAAATCAATCAGAATCCACTTCTTCTTCATTCAATTTTGGTAAACCTACTGAAAAAGAATGGGGTCTCACAAATTGAATCATCATAATCAATAACTCTTTTTCCTTGGAGAACGACAGACCATCTTTTATTTACTAAATCAGTGATATAGAACACTTACTTTGCTTGGTCTACCATAATGAAAGATTCATCCCTAAAACTTATACTATTCAAATCAACTGGTATAAATCCTAATCGATCCACCATAATATTGTTGTTTATATTAGCCTACTTGTATTTGAACACGGGAACTATGAAATTGGAGTAGTCCAGCTCCCAAATCTCTTCAACAAAGTCATAATAAGGGATGACTGCTAATTTAAGATTGTTGTCTTTTGAACTAGAGAAGTGTGTAGCTTCAGCCACTAACATAACACCACTATTTTGCACACTACTTTTATCATCTAGGGACTTCGTATAAAAGGAATACCCATTGATATCAAATGAATTCTAACATATCACATTAAATTTAGAACCATATGCCAACTATATAACTGAATTAGATACACAATCATCATTTTCAACCTTCTATTTGAACCAATGTACAAAAGATTTGTTGTGTTCTCTAATCAACTTTTACTCTGTCATTCTATTGTTTTTTTGGACAAGCTCTTTATGAACAACTATATAGTCTTGAATTTCATCAATGTTATTGAAGATGTATAAGTGTATTTATTGTAATTCATTATGATCAACACTCTTTGCCGACATTTTGTATTGACCCCTTATTTGGCATAGGGTTTAGAGATACCAGTAAGTCTTACTTTAAACAGGTAGTGTTGGCCAAAATCCATAGTTTCTTCAAAAATATATTTTTGAACAATGGATGCTTCTTGCCAATTTGGATTCTTCATATACCCTTTAAAGATTTTTATGTATATTTCAAATGGATACATCTATCATAAGTATACAGGATCACACAGTTTTATCTCTCGTACTAGATGGACGATGAGGTGTACCATGATGTCAAAAAGCTAGATAGAAATAATTTTTCAAAATGGCACAAAATAACATAATCCTCATGCTCTAATTCATCCAACTTTTCAGTCTCAAAGATTTTGTCACATATAGTATTAAAGAACAAGTAAAGCCGGTCACAATGTGTCTCAAATCATCTTCAAGGATTCTTTAAACAGGCACTAAGAGTAATTGTTACATCAAGACATGACAATCATAAGATTTTTGGCCTACTAATTTCAAATCTTTCGTCGACACAATCTTCTTAAGATTAGATGAGTACCCAGAGAGAACTTTGATTTCTTGCAAATACTCGCAAATACTTCTTCTCTCATCCTTAGACAAAATATTAATCTCTTTAACACAATAACTCCCCTCACCATCTGACCTTGGATGTAAATCCTCACGTATTCTCATTTCTTGTAAATCTAATCTTACTTTCAAAGCATTTTTGGAACTACCATGTATGTTGAAAAGTGTTCCAATAATACTGTCACACACTTTGCTTCACATGCATGACATAAATATAGTGCTTTATATGAAGATGTTGCCAATATAGAAGCTCAAAGAAGACAAATATTTTTTTCTCACTTATCTTGGTAGTCTTACCAAAAGTAATGTTGATGTCTTTCACCTTTTCACAAATTTATTCTCTAGTCAATGGCTCCAAAGCATTTTCAAATTCTTGGCCGCTAAAAGTTTTTTTCTTCAGCCGACGGTATGGGTGGTTTTGTTTTAGAAATCTCCTATAATCTAGGTAAATTGTCTTCCTTCTGTAACGAAGTTGATAGTAGTAAGTCCCTTCCTCACAAATTGGACAGGCTTTATGGCCTTTAACACTATATATTGACAAATTTTTGTATATAAGAAAGTCATTAATTGTACAAAAAATCATGGCCTGCATATTAAAGAACTCCTTCTTAATTGCACAAAAAGCATCCACACCTTCCTATAGCTTCTTTAAATCTTCGATTAAAGGTATTAGGTAAACGTCTGTGTCATTTTCTGATAGTTTCAATCCTGAGATCAATATAGACAATATTACAACTTGCGTTTCATACACAATAAGGGAGATAGGTTGTAAACCATCAAGAGGATTGGCCATGAACTATATATACTACTAAGGCTACCATAAAGGTTTATGCCATATGTACTAAGTTTAAGCCTTAGGTTTTGTGGTTCATTGTCGAACTCAAGAAATAAGTCATCAATCTTCTTCCATTGCAAAGAATCAGCCAGATGATGAAGCTTTCTATCACAAATCCTTTCAGTCGCATGCCATAACATTTTTATGCATTATCTTCATTAGCAAACAGGCTCTTAAATCTTGGTATAATAGAAAGATACCATAACACCTTTACAAAAGAGTTGTTTGATCTATACGTTGGTGTCTTACACATTGGGCACTTCTTCTCATCTTCAAAATCTTTCCTTTACAATATACATTCATTTGGGCATGAATGAATCTTTCTATACTGCATGCCTAAAGGACATATTATTTTCTTAGCATCATAGTAGCATTTGGGTAACACAATTTCTTCTGAAAATATTTCTTACAACAACTCAAACAATTCTAGAAAACCTCTATCACTTCACCCATGACGTGCTTTCACACTTACCAATCTCAACACCGCATTCAACAGGTTGGTATTTTCTGCATCCTGGGTATAGTGGTATTTCTGTTTCATTGTACATATTACCATATGCATGTGACTGTATAAAAAAGCATCTTCTCCAACATTATGAACCATGTCCTCTACCCAATCATTAGTATCCATGTCATCATCAAATATATATTCTACCTGTTCAGATGCATTCGACCTTTTCATATTTTTACCATGTCATACCCATACCGTATAACTCTTACAAAACCCCTCACAAATTATATGAGTGTACATATATGCATGACTTTATTTTCTCTCATTCAAACAACTCACACAAGGACAATGAAACCTTCCATTGTCATCATCCCCATTTTGTTTAGCAAAATCCAATAACTCCTTCACCCCTCGGCATATTCAACACTTGTTCGTTTAGCATTTATCCAATTACAATCTATATTTGTGGAAGATTAGCAAACTAGAAAATAAGAAAATAAAAAAACTTAGCTTGTAGCTAATGATGAAATAGAATATATCACACACAAGTGGAAGAACTTATCAATTCAAACAAGTAAATAACAACAATGAATCCAGCAAATAATAGTAAAGGCTACTAGATAAGGAGTTTAAAATAAAACTCATTAACTATGAAGGCCCGAGAAGACTTAAACATGTGAACTAGTTAAAAAGATCCATGGGAGGCACGAAGGGGATTTTGATTAAATTAAAGTGTATTTGTTAAGCAAATTTACACTGAATGAAATGAGATATTGGTGTAGAAATAAATTTTTTTAAACCTGACATTATATTTTACACCGACAACTTTTACAATCGGTGTAAAATATTAGAAATTCATTATTTCATAAACAAATATACATAGGATAAAATTTACATTTGGTGTAGAAAATATGATAATCTACAATTGACATTGACATGTCTAATTTTAATTGTTGTATTTTTTTATTTTTGAAAAATAAAAGAACATCATGTCATCATAACAATAAACTTCATTCATTCAACTTTACTAATAACTTTACCTTAAAAGTTTAAAATTTTAAAAAATATCTATCATAATATATAATATATTATCTCTTTTTATCATTACATAAAAAATAAAATAGGAGGGACAGATAAAGGTTGCAGGCTTTCATTCCTCATCTGTCTCAGAGTTTTCGGATTCATAATGGGTAGGATTAACATGATTATAGAAGCTATCATTTTGTTGATGGCGGTGAACTTTTGAGTGGAAAGATGGTCTTTTAGTCTATCAACTTTCTGAGTCATTTCTTTCACAGAGTCCTCCAGGCCATTGAAGAGCATGATAAGTTCCTTAAGGAGCTCTATCAGAGTGACAACCAGGGGAGGAGGAGAAGGAATTAAAGGGTGAGGGTCAAGATGTTTGTCTTCAAAATCATCTCTATTTATTCTATGTAACGGAAAAGGAGGTATGCGTGAGGAAGAAGCCATTAGAGGGTTTAAATAGAAGAAAAGAAAAGAAAACATAGATAAAGTGATAAGACAAAAAGTATTGATCATATGAATGGTATACATATGGTTGATGAATAAGAACAATTTCAGAAAAGAATATCGAAGAATGCAATTGACTTTCTATCATAATGACTATAAATGTTGAGAACCAAAGAAGTGAAATGAATGGTCTGGAGAAGGTACAGAAAAGAAGTGGGAAATCATAGACAAAAAATTGAAGAGTCAAAATAAAAAGTATATTTAACTTTGATTATAGATATTTTACACTGGTTACGTATAAATCCAGTGTAAATATTTTATTTTATTTATAAAAATATCACTGGTCATTTTTTTAAACCGTCTCCGCAATGATCAGTTTAGAAATAGGACTTTAAATGCATATTTTGCAGTAGTGTCTTTTATATTTATTTTTTTAAATTATCTATATTAATTTCACATGTTAAAAGAGTTTTTATTAATATAGGTAGTTTCATATGCATATGATTAAGGTATTTTAAAAAATTAACATATTTCTTTAAATAATTAATTTAACTAATTTTTTAATATATATTAAATAAATTATTAAATTCTTATAATAACCCTACACCCAAGAATGTATCTTTCTTCTTACATATAAATAATGTTCATTTTATTTAAAGTACAAAGTTTAATTAAGGAGTGCATGTTTGAGAGGTGGGCGGGAGGGTGGGGGATAAAATATGATATGCATTCATTAAAATTCTTTAAAATTTATATTTAAAGATTTATCCTTTGAACCCTACTCTTGGATGGCGCTCATTTTAATTAATTCAAGCATATTTTAAATAATGATAGAATTATTAACTAATATTACCAAATTAATTAATATATATACATACAAGTGCAATAATAAAAGATTGTTAGTATATAGATGTGATATGAGAAAAGATAGATAAACACTATCTTATCTCCATTAAATTGAAAGACTATTTTTATAATTTAAACCTATACCAAGACTTTTATGTCACATAGTAGTAACTTAACATAAATTTATAGCAGGGGCTTTAGCATTGTCAGTGATACTCTCTCTATACACACTATCAATATTCAAATCTCTAACTAAATGCTTACAGAACTCAATTAAATACCCATTATACTAGACCTTATAATTTGTATAACTATCTACTCTACAATACACAAGTCCAAAGCCTAATTAATTCATTAGTTGCACTTGAATTCAAAATATAATTATAATTTACTTATCTATGAATAATATAGTTCAACATATATATAGCACGTAATTTAGTTTTGAAGATATAAATGAGTACAAGCATATATGGGTTTTATATATAGATAGTCTTATCTGAAAATCATGTTGATATTGCAACTCTCAAAATTATTTTTAAAATATGACTTGTATCCAATTAATTCAAAGTTAGACCAAAAATAGATTAATGGTACTAAACACGAATCATTTTATTAGTGGAAACTATAGAAATGCAGAGTTAAAAAATAGTCATATTATTTATAAGGTGTTGGTAGTAAAAATTTGTTATAAATGTTATTTAATATTTATGTATTGATATATTATTTATAGGATTTAAGTTAAAGTCAAAAGAATTATTATTAACGTAACAAATTTCATATGAATTTTATACAAAAGAAAATGATAAAAAAAATTTAAAAAAATAGTAGACGTCAAGCAGAAATTTTTGTTATTAATATTATATTTATTGTCATTAACAGATTTAAAATTTATTATTTTTTAAAATTTTTATGTATTTTTATACAATATTTGGATTATATGTAGCTTAATTTTATTTATTATATTTGAGATAGTTATCACATTAAAATTGCACAAAATAGAATAAAAATATAGGGTGGAATAGTACTTTGCATAGAGTCGCATATATGGCCAGCTAGCTATATTATTGACCGCATCATTTTTTTTATATAAATATTATTAGATCTAATTAAATAACTCTTTTAAAATATTTTTTATATTAACACAAGCTCAAACTTAATATATTATACTTCATATGCTTTTTATTATATATTTGAGATTCATAATTTTATATAAGAGTACATCTTATACACATCTAGATTTAATATAGATAAAATAAATTATTATTTTATATTTTCATATTTTTGTTAAATTAAAGAATAATATAATTTTTTATTTTTTAGACACTTTAATAATTAATTTTAAAATTTTAAATAGAATTTAAATTAATAAAGTTTAGCCTTTAAAAGGTCGTTTGTGCAGCGTAAATGCACAAAATCTACCCTTAAAAATAAAGAAGGATAAATTATACAAAATTTTCTCATGAATTTTATATTATATGTAAATAATATTTTTAATCTTTAAAATTTTAAAATAAATATCCCTAAACTGTTATTAGTTTCATTCATTATTTATTTATAAATAATTTAAAGTTTAAGAAATCTATTGGTATATAAATCAAATTCTCATAGAACTATATATATATATATGCATATAAAAAGAAAATTTAAACGGTATAAAATTGATAATTTAGGGTTATTTATATAAATTTAAAAATTTAGGAAATTTATTATTAAATTTTAAATATTAAAAATTCCATTTATATATTATTTGAAGTTTAAAAAGTTTTATGTAATTAAAAAAATAAGGGAGTAATAATAATAAGAAAGGGCATTATGGTAAATGAGAAAAGAGAGAGAAGCCCAAGTCACCTGTCTCATTGGTTGCCCGGCAAAACATTTCAGAAAGGGTAATGCCATCTAGAAATCACGGGCCTTAACAGCGCGTTGTTGAATTACACCATAATTTTCTTATTAGTTGTTTCACCCACAATGTGAAAACCTGAAACTAAAAATTTATCCAATTTTAAAAAATTATTATTCTTTTTATAATAAATGTTTGAATTACATGATTAATTTATCATACATATAAAATACTAATCTAATTTATATTTGTATAGAACAATTCATATATCATATTTATTATTTTTCTCCTCAAATTATCTTTATTTACAGTTCCTAAAACTAATAATATTTAAATTTAAATAGTTATAAAATATTTATTAAACAAGAGTATTATAAGAATAATAAATTATATTTGTTAGTGTTAATTTATTAAATATTTTTAATCTATTTAAATTAATTAAATAATTTTTATATTTTTATTTATATCTTATTTGGATCATGATTAAAACTACAAACTAGAGTTGGGAAAACTGGCTGTTTTTTGTCAAAACGGGGCGGGCCAGCCCGTTTTGGGGCGGGCTGGCCCATTTTTAAGCTTTTTTTTTTAATTTTTAATATTATTATTTATTTTACCCAAATATTACTTTGAATATTTTTAGTATTGAATACTAATAAAGATAATTACCTATTTGTTAATATGTGTTGACATATTATAATTGATTAATATTATGTTAATATTTATTTAGATTTATAGTTATAAAATTTGATATTTTTTATAAAAAGTAAAAATTTTTAAGAGTATAACATTAATTATATTTTAATTATACTAATATAATATTAAAAATTTTGTATTAATATTCTAAAAGTTTAAAAATAATTTTTTAAAAATTAAAAAAAAGAGGAGCGGGCTGCGGGCTGGCCCGCCCCTAAAACGGGGCGGGCTCGGGCTGTGTCCCTAAAGTGGGCTGGCCCGTTTTTGGCGGGCCAGCCCGCTTTCTCAACTCTACTATAAACTATATCACGTATAGAAAAGATAGAGTGAGACCTTGAACCAAAAGAATTGAAAAGACCATGTTGCCCCCCCCAAAATGTGCAAAATATCACGTTGGGATTGTGATGTGTGTTTCACACACATATATGTGGTCTAGTTTTTTTCAACCGAACAATGAATATAAGTATACTATTTATTAGTGATAATTTCAAAGGAGTATACATGCGCCAATAATTATGAACTTTTTACACATAAAATAAACCCTATAACATTATGTATATGGAAACTTAATTACTCTGTATTGTTTACTTAGAAATAACTTAACCATTAACCTATTGAAGAGCTATGGAGATTTAGGGTGTGCCTGTTTAAAATCAACAAGAAAATAATTATATTTTTTTAATTAAGTCACAAAAAAATTTATGATGAAATTTTAAACTAACTTAAGTGGTTGTTGAAAATTTTCAACTGATTTTGATTAGTATAAGAGGTTAATTTAGAATAATGTGACAAAATAATACTTAAATTTTTGTGAAAAAAAGTGTCCCCTTAGCTGATAATATTTTAAATATAATAAATTTAAATAAAAAATACATGTAAAAGTTAAAATGAATTGAAAATAACCAGTGGGAGAGATCACAAGCCTACGCGCTGCAAGTAAGCAAGCCAGCTGCAGTGAGAACACAAAGAAGTCATCACAGAAACCCTACAAACCAGAGGGAAAACTACGTCTTCTTCAGCATAGACAGCCCCCACACTCAAAATCAAATTAAATTAAATTAAAATTAATTCAAAATAAACAAAATGATTTTTTTAAGGAAAAAAAGTTGGAGCAGGATTAGAGAAAGAAACCAAGCTAGTGAGAGAGTAGAGGCCACTTTCCCACTTTTATGCGCTGCACGCATCCTTCCTACAGAACACAAGCAACAGAGAGAGAGAGAGAGGTGCTTGAAGTTCCAAGAAAGAAAGAAAACCCCATCGCAAGATCTTTCTTCTATCCATCTTCTTCTCTCTATCTCTCACCATTAATGGATTTATTCTCATCCTCCATCTATTTCCCGATTCACAAGTAACATACCCACAAGCTATTCTTAGATTTTGCTCTTCAACTCTGCTCTTCTGCTTCATTTGTCAGTGTTCTTCACTATCTCAATACCCATTCGAATTCAGAATTTGCTCTCCTTTTTCTCTGCTCAAATACGCTTAATTTCTGAGCCCAGATCCGATATTTGTTACACAGACCAAATCCATTTTTAAATTCCTTCGTCCCGTGAAGAAAGATGCTACCTTGAAAAACTGGAGTCTCTTGTGGGGTTTGTTTTGTGTGTGAGAATCTCTCTGGTTTTGTTTTGTTAGATGAAGGCCATGCCCTTGCCTTTTGAGGAGTTTCAAGGGAAGGGGGTGTTCGAGTTTTCTTCTTTTGCTTCTTCAGATTTGTTTCCTCTGCATCTTCAGCATCATCAAACACCACCGGAAAAGTGGACCGGCGGCGAGAAAATTTGCTATGTGGGCACTGAGCCCACCTCTGTTCTTGACGCCAGAAGAAGTCCAAGCCCTCCGACTTCCTCCTCAACAATGGCCTCTCGTGGAAGCAATAGCGCTGCCAGCAAGGGCGGTGGCGGCGATGGAAGCTGCTCAACCAATAGCACCACAAACGGCACAGCAGCGACAGCCTCAGAAAACCCATCTCAGGCGGCCTTAGACACGTCCCGCGCAGAGAAATGTGCTCTGCCGGTGGAGGGTTGGGAGGGCGTGTTGTCTGAATCCCCAGGTCAAGATCAGTCTATTCTCACACTAATTATGGGCGATATCGAAGATCCAACTTCAGGATTGAACAATATCTTGCAGAGCAGTGGAGTTGGGTCTCAAATGGTGGATTTCAATGGAGGTTTTGGGGATGTAGATCAACAAGGGTTTGAGCTTGAACCTGTTACATGTGGGAGTATGATGAGTCATAACACTACAGAACCCATTTTCTCTGCTTCAGGAACCAATCCTCTTATGTTGTCTTCTTCTACATTGGGGTTCGATTCTCAGCCTCAAGTAATTTCTACAGTTGAAGACAAGCTAAACCGAAATCAAGTTCAATTCTCAGAGAATCCATCTTTCTTTATGCCATTGACATACCCAAACTTGCAGGAGCAGCAAGTTTTTTCGCATCCTCAAGCGAAACGGCTTCTTTCTGACACAATTGGGCAAGGCTATCTTCAGGTTCTAAAGGGTCCTCTATTGGATTCTGGGCAAGAGTTATTTTCTCGGAGGCCGCCGCAATTCCAGCTTCCTTCGGACCCTCGACATGTGCATCAATGGCAATCTTTACTTGAGCCACCAATGAAGCAGCAGAAGGTGAGCTCTTCAGGGGATGATTTCACAACCCAACAGCTACAGCAGACTATAATTGACCTGATTTTCAAGGCTGCAGAGCATATTGAAGCCGGTAACCCGGTAAATGCGCAAGGGATATTGGCGCGGCTCAATCACCAGCTCTCCCCTATTGGTAAGCCTTTTCAGAGGGCTGCTTTCTATATGAAGGAAGCCTTGCAGTTATTGCTTCATTCAAGTGGGCAAAGTTTATTGGCTTTCTCACCCAGTAGTTTCATATTCAAAATTGGGGCTTATAAGTCATTCTCTGAGATATCTCCGGTTCTTCAATTCGCTAATTTTACTTGTAATCAAGCCCTCATTGAAGCTGTGGAGAGGTTTGATAGGATTCACATTATTGATTTTGATATCGGGTTTGGAGTGCAATGGGCTTCTTTTATGCAAGAGCTGGCCTTGAGAAATGGTGGTGCACCTTCTTTGAAGGTTACTGCTATTGTATCTCCATCTACCTGTGATGAAATTGAGCTCAGTTTTACACGAGAAAGCTTGAAGCAATACGCCAAAGAGATCAATATGTCCTTTGAGCTCAATGTTATGAACATTGAATCATTAAGCCCTGCATCCTGGCCCCTTCCTGGTCGATTCTCTGATACAGAAGCAATTGCTGTGAATTTGCCAGTTTCTTGTTTCTCGAATTACCCTTCGTCCTTTCCTTTGGCCCTTGGCTTTGTGAAGCAGCTCATGCCAAAAATTGTGGTCACTTTGGATAGGAATTGTGATCGAATTGATGTCCCGTTCCCCCACAACTTAATCCATTCTCTTCAATCTTACTCGGCCTTGCTTGAATCATTGGATGCTGTGAATGTGAACCTTGACGTTCTCCAGAAAATTGAGAGGCACTTCATCCAACCGGCCATTGAGAAGATCATATTGGGTCGCCAACATGGTAGAGAAAGGCTACATCCATGGAAGAACCTGCTTCTTTCATCTGGGTTCTCCCCATTCTCATTCAGTAACTTCACAGAGGCTCAAGCAGAATGCCTGGTGCAGAGGGCACCTGTGAGGGGATTCCAAGTTGATAGGAAGCACTCTTCTCTTACTCTATGCTGGCAGAGGAAGGAACTCATCTCTGTTTCAACTTGGAGATGCTAAAGCTAAATCAGCAATCTGCATTCAAAGTTGCTTCGTGACTTTCTCATTTAGTTTGTCTTTCTGAATCTATCTATTCAAAGGTGCTTCATGACTTACTCATTTAGTTTGTCTTTCTGAATCTATCTTATTGTCTATGGTTGTTCTCTGTACTAATTATTTACGTAATTTAGGGTTCTTAGTTATGCAATCATCATCAACTGGAAACCTCCAAATGTTTTGTTAAATGGATGGAATGGCATTGTACAGTTCCTATTATTATGTATTTTTCTACTATTTCCCACTTCAAATCTGTGCATCATTTATGCCTTTTCCCCCTCCATCTTCTGGATGGTGACTTTTTTATGTAGTCTTGACCTTAAAGTAAATTGCTTTGGAAGCAAAGAACTTGTATGCTCTTCAAGTTGTACTTTAAATCAATGGAGACACTGATTTTTATCCTTTTTTTTAAATTACAATTGTTTTCTCAATAGGTTGTTTTGTCGGTTCATGAGAAGCTTCCATGGTAAATTTTGTGAGGAGTGATTGCATATAAATTTATCTATGAAACGGAGGTGGAGGATAATGTAAATTAAGAATTTGAGGTAAACATTTAAAATAGTGATAATAATTTTGACAAGAAAGGAGAACTTATGAATCTGGACATGTCTTGTTTAATGTCTCTGTGCAATGGATTGAGTAAACAAATGTCCAATTTCAAACCATGGAAGCATTTATGGAAACATTCCCAAAATTGGTGGCGACTTCTATGTAAGTTGCCATTGCAATGAACTGTGGATTTAAGTGTCTTTATTGCTGCTTGACCCAAATCTAAGAGTTAATAAACAAGTTTGTTTTTCTCTTTTATTTTTTAAATTTATAATTTTATTTCTAATCTCTTACTATTAACTTGACATATTAAGGGGTATTTTAATTATATTTGGGGAATAATTTTAATGTAAATTTTAAGGTACTTTAAGAAAATTAATACACATTTTTTATAAATAATTAATTTTTTAAATTTATCCAAATTAATTGTTTAGAATTATTAATTATTAATTAATTAAATAATAATTTAAATTAATTACTCATTACGTTGACTGGTTTGTGAAGTTGAAACACGGCAATGATTATAGTGGTGGATTTGTACGAGTCTGCGTTGGAGAAAAATGGCTGCTGACGTAACGTGTGTTTTATGCGAGACGGAAAGCCTTGAAAGCGAAGTTTGTGATATGGAATAGAGAGAACAAAGGGAGTTTTATATATTTAATTTAATTTATGTCATAAACCATTATTAGATTTTTCTAAACCATGCTATTTTTAACACAAGTTTAACATCATTATTAATACCAATATATCATCATAATATATATAAATAAGCAAGTGAATATTTTTAAAAAATAGTTGAAATTAATAATATCTATTTATTTTGTGTTACTATTAGCAATCTATAAATATTTTAATATTAATTTTTAATCTCTAAATACGCAAATAATGTCAATATATCAATGTATAATTTTGTTTTAGAAATTTTCTTATAGGAATTGTTAAAAAAGAAGCATATATTTTGTAATTGTTAAAATAGAAGCATATATAATTAATTATTTAATTATATCTAATTTATGATTTGAATTCATGATTCTAGTTTATGTTTGAGTTTATTTAGACTCATAATTTTAACAATCTTAGTGGCCAACCCTATCTATAAGGTGGGTAGGTTGGATAGTTATAAAAAAATATCTTATATCCACCTTTGAAATATGATGAGTAGTTGATAAGATAATAGAAATATTTTCCAGCCACTTATAATATGTTAATTAAATAAGATATCTCAAATTTGGATAATATTAATTTAAATATGATGCTTCATTTAGCCAAATTAATTTTTGGATTTATCAGCTGATCTGGTCTATTTTTTAAATTAATTTAAATGATGTTAAAGTATATATTTGATTCTTTATATATTTACATCAAGTTTTATTTTAATTTTTAAAATTTAAAAAGTATATTTTTAGTCCTTTAAACTTAATATCATTAACTTTATTTAAAAAAAATAATGACCCATCAAACTTAAATAATGATCATGCAATTAAACGCTAACAAAATATATTTATATTTTAATCTTTTTAAATTGTATTATATTTAATCTTAAAGAGTTAAAATATAGACATATTTTTATTAGGATTTAATTACTCAGCCATTATTTTAAATTCATTGAGTTAATATTTTTTATTAATAAAATTAACAATGTTAAATTTAAATGATAAAAAAACCTTTTAAAATTTAAAAAACTTAAATAAAACTTAATATAAATATAAAAGACTATATATATACTTTTAGGTGACAACTTCAATATGAAATTCAACAAAATATAAATAGAGTAAATTTTATATTTTATATTCACATATTAATTAATATATTAATATTAATGATATGACTTTTTCTTCGTCTTGATTTTTTTTTTCATATTTTACCAACCCTCTTGTATGTGTTAACCATTGTGATTCAAATAATTTGTATGTATAGATTGGAATCCGTGCTAATTATTATCGGTTTCATTTTTTAATAAAAAGCAAATATATTATAAAGTAAACGTTAAAATATTCAAGATATTAGTTCAATAAGAGTATGTTGGATGGAGAGAATCCATAAGAAAAAAATATTATAAATAAAAAAATATGACAAAATAAAAAACTCTAGATATGAGCTAACATCGGAAGCAAGGCTATTCTATAATGCATTCGAGAAATTTGGAACCGACACATAATATTTACTAGTAAGGACGCTGATAATGATAGAAAGACGAGTAAGATGAAGTATTTACAATTTTATTTATTTTCTAAATTTCGTAATAAAGAAAACTCTAAATGAAGCTCGATCTTTCAGTTTTCCTCTTCAACTTTCCTATTTTGATTGATTTTCCATATTATTATTATTATTATTATTATTATTATTATTATTATGGTTGAATATTTTCAAGGCCTACGTGCACCATCCCATTATACTAAGGCATGCCAACTTGCATTTTCAAAGTGACGACACGCTAGCTGAACCAAAAGTTGTTCATCTAATTATTATTAAAAAAATTATTAATTATTTTATTATTTTAATGCATCTGTTAATGAAATCACATGGGGTCTTGTGTGTGCGGGGCCCACTCACAATTAGTGTAAACTTTAATCTCTCGTCTCTTTTATTTAAGCTTGGAAGCACCTCATTTAATTAGTACCTTCACAAAGCACAATAATTAATGATAATAATTAAAATATTTAATGATTGAGGTCATGTTGCATGGGAAGCTGTAACATTGTGATTAATTTCCCCTAAATCTATATAAAATTTCTGAGAACTCTTATATAAAACATGGCTGATAATTTATTTTAATATAAAATAAAGCCGAACTCACCAACTCCATAGACAATAAGGCATAGGCACATTCTAAATTATTTTAGTATTAATTGTTAATTCATTATCTAGCTCTAACCCTGAAGACTTGGCATGCACATATTCATTCAATATATTGAATAACAAAATGTATAACAAATTTTATTATTCTTTAACTAATCTAATAATGTGACTTATTTTTAAATATTATAATATATATATATATAGCACATAAGACACAATATTTATAAACTGTAACTTTTACTATTTATTCTTCAAATTTTATGCAGTGTACGAGAAAACATGTAAGTATAATATAGCAATAATATAATAATTTAAATTATTTGTCAACCAGTAATAGAGAGTGTGGCTATTTTTTGGACTTTGTAATGAACAAAAAATATGTATAATTACAATTTAAAAATTAATATAATATAATACTTGAAAAAAAGGTATACTGTTATGCTTTACATTGTATTTTCAATAGAACTCTCTACATTACCAATAAAACTTGGCACATTTGATATATGATTTAATCGCTTAAATATTATATCTTATATTATAATCGGGATGTGTACATGGAAAACAACTTTGTTAGGAGAAATAAAATAGAATTATGTAATTTTTATACCTTATAATGATTAGTTTTTAAAATATCAGTTAAGATATATTGCCTAATTGTTTTTAAAAAATAGAACTCTCAACATTTCAAATTTTTCCTTTTGTAGTTTTGTCTTTCTTAGGTTTGATATATTGTGTCCAAAGTATTGCTTATTTGTTGCTAATACTCATCCTTGAATATAATTTAAGCAAAAATACATTTTCTTCATTCCATCTATGTTTAATTTTTCCTCTATTAATTATCTTTTAACCACGCGACTATTCTGAATGTGGCCTGTTGGTTAGAGAATGTTGACTTAATCACTTTAAAATAAGAAGAAAATGGTCTATACATTATAATTTTAGGTAAATTTATTGAAGACCTTTGGCTCTGTATTTTTTTTTCTCTTTTTACCTCTTTTAAATTAACTACTCTTTTTCACCAACCATTAATTTAAAGAAAATTTCAGACTCCATACAATAGGCAAATGTTCAAGTTAATGGGTTTTATATTTTATACTTTCAAACTCATATATATATATATATATATATATAATTGCAAGACTTTCTACGTCCGCTAAGAATGAATTTTCATATCAATTTGTAAAAGGTAATGTATAAGAGCGTAGTAGTATAGAGTAAATTTACATAAGAAAAAACTACTCAAGTAGAAATCACTTTCTGCATGAGTTACTTCGTGTATATTGAAAGATTAGCATATGCATGATGCATCTATATATACAGATATTTGTGCGGAAATTGGGAAAGTACACCATTAAAAAATTTTAGTGTTTCACTAATATGTATACAAAATTTATAGAGTACTCAACACCAATACTTTTTGTGGAGAAAAAATTATCAGGTTATTTTTACTAATAAAATATTGGGTTTTAGGCACACGTGTAGTAGAATAAAATTTAAAAAAAAATTATAAAGTCCCCCATCAGATATATTGGCACTGTTTAAGTCAAATTAGTAAGGACACTTACTAATTGAACTTAAGATCCGATCTCTAAAATTCTATTTGGTAATTCCTATATACTGCTTATCGAACGAACATGCTCTATTAGTATCCTCATCAATGAGATCACATGAACTTGAATGGTGTGTTTAATTCATATCACATGTACTGTTCCTCGAACAAACATCATTCACTGGTATTCAAACGAACGGCTTACGAACATGAACGATGTGCTAACACTTTTCATGAACTGTGCTTGGTTAAGTTATTCTTAATAATGTGATTTAAGTAAAAAATTACCCTCAGCTCTTTTCACAGTTTTTTCTCTATAGATAGTTTCTTACATTTCTCTTACTCTTAAAAAGAACTCTAAGACTCATTATCGATCAAGTTAGTTCCACTAATTGCTGAAACATGGTATATTTAACTTAAATTGCATATTTAAATTAAATAATAAATTATATATTATTTTTATATATTAAATATATAAAACTCATCCACCACCAATATAAAAGAAATATTGTATTTATCCTGATTAAAACATCAATTTAAAAATGATATACATTGATTTTTAACCACCAATATCATCAATAGTATTATTATTCTATCTAATTTATGATATATAATTTTCAATATGAAATCTTCCAAATATATCATATTTTAAAATAAATCTACTACATAATTCAAATTCTAAATTGAACTTCATTTTTGTGGAATGATTAGTCAATTTAATGTCACTACCAATGTGGATTAGGCACATTTTAAAGAAGGATCAATTTTCAAATCTTCTGTAAGAATTAAGAGTCAATATGAACACTTTGACTATCAGTTTCTGGTTTGTATTATTGTACGCTAATTGATTATTGATTTCGGTTTGTGGTCTTACACGCCAATAAAATGTTAGAAACTGATGAATTGAACAATATTCTCAATATATAATATCCTCTTATCCTATTTATAGGATAGAGAGAATTTTTTCATATAAATATAGTATTTTACCATTTTATTTATGTTGACTTTGTTTCCATTAGGTATAATATATATTAAATAAGAGTAAAATTAAAAAGTTGTTAAAATTTATGATATAACTAGTAAGATTTAAAGTTTTCTTTAGTATGTGTGAAATATACTAGAAGATATGCTAAATAGAACTAGAAAGTACTCATCTAGTTCTATTTATAGGGAATAGAGAATGATTATTTTTGTTATATTTATAGGGTAAAGAATTTTTTTTATATAAATATACCTATTTTTCATATAAATAGAAATAAAATTAAAAAATTATTAAATTTTATTATATAATTAATAAAATTTAAAATTTTTATTAGTCTATATAAAATATATTATAAATAATTTATAAATATGGTTATATGTGTATATACATACATTATCCAACCAATTTTCAACAATTATTAATGAATGTGACTAAATTGATGTGATTTGTAGAGTGTCAGTAATGTGTGTAAAAAATTTATAGAACTCAATAACCTATAATTTTTATATATAAAAATTTATTAGTTTATTTTTATCAATAAAATATTAGGTTTTAGGCACATGCATAGTAGAATAAAATTAAAAAAAAAATCCAAAGCTCCCAACATATTTATTGGCACCGCTTAAATCAAATTAGGAAGAACAGTTACGAATTGAACTTAAGATCTGCTTTTTAAGATTATGTTTTGTAATTCCAATCACTAGTACTGCTCCTCCAACGAACATGCTTTACCGATATCCTCATGAATGAGATCACACAAACTTAAATAGTATGCTTAATTCATATCACAAGTAATGTTCCTCAAACAAACACCCTCTACCAGTATCCAAACAAACGGGGTTGGGAGCAAGAACAATGCGCTAGCACCTTTAATTAACCATGCTTGCTTCTTGCAGTCCAATAAGATCATATTTATTCTCAATAGTGTGACTCAAGTGAAAAATGGCCCTAAACTCTTTTTGCAATTCTTTCTCTATAGACAATTTTTGAAGAGTCAAAGAACTCTTAGTCTCACTATTGATCAAATTAGTTCCACTAATCACCGAGATATACTATTATTAAACTTAAATTATATATTTAAATTAAATAATAAATTATATATGAATTTTATATATTAAATATATAAAATTTGTCCACTATCAATATAAAAAATATAAAAAAAATATTTTATTTATCCTGATTAAAATATTAGTTTAAAAATTATATATATTGATTTTCAACTACTATTATCTTTAGTAGGATTATTATTCTATCTAATTTAGTATATATCATCTTCAATATGAAATCTTCTAAAGATATCATATTTCATAATAAATCTTCTATAGACTTTAAAACCTAAATTAAACTTCAATTTTGTGGAATGATTAGTCAATTTAATGTCACTACCAATGTGAATTAGGCACATTTTAAGACGGCTCAATTTTCAAATCTTCTGTAATAATTAAGAGTCAATGTGAACACTTTGATTATATGTTTATGGTTTGTATTATTGTACGCTAATTGATGATTGATTTAGGTTTCCGGTCTTACACGCCAATAAAATGTTAGAAACTGATGAATTGTGTTGACTTTATTTCTATTAAGTATAATATATATTAAATAAGGATAAAGTTAAAAAGTTATTGAATTTTGTTACATAGCTAATGAGATTTAAAGTTTTTCTTAGTGTATATGAAATATACTAGAAATGATTTATAGATAAGATCGGAGTACTCATTTAGTCTTAATTATAGGGAAGAGAAAATTTGTATCCTCTTTACAGGGTAGAAAGAAATTTTTTTCATATAAATATATCTATTTTTCATATAAATAGAGGTAAAGTTAAAAAATTATTAAATATTGTGATATAGCTAATGAGGTTTAAGATTTTTATTAGTCTATATAAAATATATTATAAGTAATTTATAAATACAACAAGAGGAGTATACAGATACATTGTCCAACCAATTTTCATCAATTATTAATGAATGTCTTAATTAATGTGACTAATCTTATGTGACTTGATAGATATATAATTACTTTGTTTAATTTGTTTTTCGAGTTTTATACGAGACATGGTACTGATGTATCTAAGCTTCATTGGGTGATTTAAAATATTAAATGGAATATAAGTATACATATAACAACTACACATATTTTCATAGGATAGGTGTAGTAGTTGAAATTTTAAAAAATAAATCCTCAATCCTCAATCCTCAATCCTTAAAGTTTGCAAATCCCAAGTAGATAATCCTCACAAGATAGAGAGAATTTAATGTTTAAATAATTCTTAAAAGAGTGAAATACAAAATTAGAAGCATAGAATATAAAGAGCTTTAAATTAGAATAGTGAATATTCAGATATTTCATATATGAAACAAGTATGTTTATTAGCATGTTAAATAGCAAGCAAGGTTAACACATGTAAAAATTGAAGATGAACTTTATACATAAAGTAGAGAAGTTATAACTTGTCAAGTTCGTGTGAAGTTCAATAAAAATATAGTTAATGCGTTCAATCAAAGTTTAAACATTAAGGCTTAGTTAATGTGATAGGAAGTTATAAGGATAGCATGTATTTAAGAGTTTTCCAGAAATAAATATTCAAAAATATTTGAAAGCTTAGTTAACACATTAGGTATATATAGGTTAACATGCATGTTATGTGTTCTTTAGAGAATAAAACTTATGAGTTTCCTCTTCACAAGACTCACAAGAGAAAAACAAACTCTAAAGACATATTTAGTAGTATAGAAATATAAGTGAAAAAATAAAAGTAGAAGTAGAATAAAATATTTCTCTTATTTGATATAATAAAATTTTTATTTTTATTTCTATTTTTACTTTAAATATTTTGAATAATTTCAGTTCTATCAAAAAAATTAAAAAATAAGATAGGAGAAATGGAAGTAAAATATTTTAAACTATTTTATCCCAAATTATAAAATTTTTAGATAACTTTAACCCTTTTCAAGTTATAAAAAAATATTTTAAACAATTTTACCTTAAATTATAAAAAATATATATACATCAATTCTATATTAATTTTTAACTTATTAAATAAATATTTAAAGCACATTTTTAGCTTAATTTCATGTTTACTTTTACTTTTATTTCTATAAAAAGATTTTCTATCCTACCATCTTACTAAAACATATACTAAGGAAATTATTTAATTCATAAGAGAATTTTTGTATTAGTTTTTTTTAAAGTAATTTTAAGTAAGTATATAAGAGAAGTTTAACGTAAAAATATTTTTAAAATTATAATTTGAAAGTTTTTTAAGTGATATATTCAAATTTTTTTAGAGTAAAAGTCAATTTTAAAGCATGCATAATATTATGTAAGTGAAAAACTTGGCACATTGGGTTTAATGGTGGGAATGTTGCACCGACCAACTTTAAGTGGTCCCATTTGGTTTATAATTGAATTGTTATTATAGAGTACTAAAATTGCCGAAACTAAAGTGTTATAAAATGAATTAATGATAAAATTGTGAAAAATGTTATCAGTAAATTATTTGGTGATTAATTAATTAATGGTGGGCATGTTATGATCTAATCAAAACGCTGGAATGTCGGTAAGTTCAATGAATCACCCATCTCAATAATGGAGATATTCTAGTAGTAGTTTACAAGTTTGACTACGTTTTTAATTTAAAAGTAAGAGGAAAAAAAAAGAAAAGAAATTGATTGTCTTTGTCTTTGTCTTCCCAAGCAGCAACATCATTTTCGTTCTAGGTCGATACGTACGCGTGATCTTGTGAAAATAAATAAATAAATTTTGTAATTATCTAAAAACAGCACATATTCTTTTTATAAGCAACATGCTGTATATAAACAATAATTTATATATGTCTAAAAATTTTAATGTATATCTTTTATTTTTATTTCCTAATTAATTACATATTTCTCTCTTACTTATTCTCTCTGTCTATTTTTTCACTTATTTTATCTCTCACCTATTAATATTATAATAAATAAAAGTATATTTAAAAAAATTATATTTTTAACATATTTATTACTTTTAATAATTTTAATTCACATAATTTAGATAATTGTTATTTATAAAAAGCATTGGAATACTTAATTCTCAGGCAATGTATAAAGCAAATTTTAAAAAATAAAATAACAAACTGTAAGAAGATAAAATTTAGGTTTATTCGCTTAAATCTATTAGGTATTTTTTCTAATCAAATCTTGTCAATATAGACTTTTTTAATAATAAAAATTCAAATTAATAAAATTTTAAAATTTTGTTGGACCATTATTAATAATTAAAATATATATGACAATATTTAATTACCATGGAATTGCGTTTTTGATAGTATGTTAATGATTGATCAAATATTTAATTCTCATCTTACCCTTAATATAAAAATTAAAATTAATCAATTAATTTAAGTAGATTAAAATTTAATTAATTTTGATTAAATTTAAATTTTTAAAACACATTTATGTTATATATCACTCTTTAATTTAATTAAATTAGTCAACTATCTTTTATATGTATTATACTAATTAATTGATATATTTAATTTTTTTTCATCTACTAAATTAGTTAATTAATTTTTATATTAAATATAAGAGAGAATATTCAATAATACTTCAAAATAATTATTTATGAGGATCTAAGTATAAAAAATTATTGATACCCTTTGATCCTTATATGTCACCAACTATAGAGTGTTTTTTATTCTTACTATAAGGCATTAATAACCTCATTAATTATTCTTTTTCTTATTTTACCTTTGGTATTAATTGATGTTCAATATTTTTTGAATGAGACTTCTGGAACTCTATGTTTTAAAGAAAGATAAAATTGAAAAAAAAATATATCAATATAAGACATAATGACTCAACTTTTATTTTTTAATATGTGTAAAATAGTTAGAAATATTTTATAGTCTATCCTTTCTAAAATATAAGATTTCATTTGGCTTATCTCAAAATATAAGATTCAATTGAGTTCGGCTCAATAATAAATATTTTTTCCCTTATTTTACCATTATTTAAATATATTATCTCTTATTATTATACTCATTATTACTCTCTCATTTAATTACTATAAGTGAAGGCCTATTTGGAAAATAAGATTTATTTTTTATATATTTATTATTTTTAATTAATTTTAACTATTTTTTTAAAAATGTAATTTGGTTAAAGGATTTTATACTTTGGAACCGGAGTATTATGGACAAGATGGAATATTATATTTATCTGTTGGAAGCATCAAAAGCAAGGAGATAAGAGACACAGGAGGAAAGGTAGGGAGGGTATGATTTATGCATAAAGCTACCCGCTTGTTATATCTATCTAAACCCATAATAAAAAAATTCTATTAGATAAATATAGAGTAAAATTATATATAGAGTTACAAAATATAAAAAATACACTTTATATTTTTTTAAGCTGAGTATTAGATAAGGACTGCTATACCCTATCCATAAATATTTATTTTTTTATTTTTTTATTTTTTCTCTAGATATTATATATACTTGAAAAGGAGAATATAAGAGTTACTAGTGATTAGATAATCATTTTAAAAATATAAGTAGTTAAATTGTATCTTTTAATATTTATAACTATATTAATTTATTCTTTTTTTAAACTTTCCTAATCATTATATAATTATATTATAAATTATAATTATTTATTTTATTTTTTGTAGATACTTCATCTTGGTCAATATTTGAGAGATTGATATAAAGTTATAATTACAAATTACTTATATTTTATTTTTTTTATATATAATAAATTTTAATATTTTAATTATTATCTTTTTATTGTCTTATTTTTAATAGGTTATAGATATTATTTAATTTTTAAAGACATATAAATATAATATTATTTTAAAAATTTATAATTATAATTTTTTTATAATATAAGTATAAGATCAATACTTAAGTATATTTAATCTATCAATTCCTAAACCGTTAATACTTAACTTAAAATAATTAAAATTTTTACTTGATATAGTTAGACATCTTTCATAGACACCTCTACTCCACAGCGTCCAAGTAGCATGAAACTTTGGGAATGGGACCCACTTTTTCCAAGGGTCATAATTTTATTCTGTGCCACGTGTACGGATGTTTTACGCCTCGACTATGACAATACATGTGCTAGTACCTACCAGATCACCGTTGCCAAAGCCAAACTATAAATATTAATTTGCATCTTCTACATTAAATTTGAATAGGCTAAAAGTATATTATACTATATTACTTTTAATATTTTATTGTAATAGATATAAAATCTAAAATCACAGTAAAATTATAATTTTTAATACTTTGAAAAATTACAAACTAAGATTTAAACCGAAACTATTTAGATTTATAATTGCTAAAGTCATAATATTTTGTTTGTTTAAATATGCAAATATGAGGATAAGCTCTTAAATGAAAAGTATCAAATTACACATGATATTGCTTTTCTCTTACCGACAACATGCCGTACTAAACCCAGCTATTATAAATAAATACATTTAAGTGAAATGAATGAGCTGTCCTAAATCATGCATATGGAGTAGTAATTTTAAATATTACTCACTCATATTTTAATATAAAATTTTGAAAAATTGAATGGGCTTTTTAATTGATAAAAAATGTGAAAAAAATTAAAAATTTTATAAAAAATTAAAAATAATAATTATTACATGGTGTTATTATCCTGATTATTACATCATTGGTTCGATCATCAGCTTAACAAGTCGAACCATAAAAACTTTTTTGATTTGACATCTGATAGTTTAGAACATTGAGATTGGTAAATAGATTTATAGAAAGTATAAAAAACTTGACCTAAAAAAAAAGATAGTTATAATATTTTTTTAATAAAAAAATTTCTGTTAAAGGCTTTTAATACAAGCTAAAAAGTATATTACTTACTTATTGGAAACCTGCAACTCTTTTTAAAAATACGGGCAAACAAATGTTATGTGGTATCGTAATGAATACAAATCCTATACATAAGTATAGGCTTGCCTTAGCAAGTTATCAACAAAATCATAACATATTCTTGCCTTATTGGTGCAATAATCACCCTCCAAATCTCTCATGAAGAGTTTGCATGCGCTTCTTATGGATCAAAACCCTAATTCCCTAAAAAATGATGGTATTTGTTGCAATGATACACTATTAGATTTAAACTCTTAATAAAATCACTGCATAACAGTAGATAGTTGACACCCATTAATTAATACCGATTGAATCAAGTTTTTGATAACCATATTGAGGCAATGTCAATCTATCAATACTACCACATAATGCATTGTTCAATAAGAAGCCTGGTGGACTAGGTTAGGCATCAGGTTAGGGTCATAGAGCTCATCTCAACCCAGTCCAATATATATACATGCTTTTTGTTCTCATTTTTTAGGCATTGAGTTGGCCTAATATGTGCTTTAGGTCAGGCATCAATCTGGGGTGAGGCTTAACCTAACTTGTCCAATGACTGACATATATTTCATAATTTTTACTGATTCTTATGACTTTAAACTACTTTACAAATCATACATGCATTAGATAGGGTTATGATTTCATATCCATACTTCAATTTTTCTTATAAATAAGTGAAGTTAGTGTGAGATATTTATTATATTATAAATTATTTATATATTAATTAGGATAATTAATAAATATTCTGAATGTGACCTATAATCATTTTGGCTCAGTCCAAGGTGATTAACTCAGTTCATTAAAGTTAATTTTTTGATGACATAATTTTTCCAAGTTAAAGAGTAAAACCTAATTTTCTATGCTCACTTTTTGAAGGTTCCTCACTAATGACGACATTACATAAGTTGTTATCACTATGCCTAATCACTAATTGAAAGAATCCCTACTTATTTCTTTTAATTATTTTCTTTAGTTAACAGGTCTCTGATTTCAGTTCTTGTTCTTCCTTAGATCAACTAAGCTAATGACGAGAGGTAACTATAAGTCTTATGATGTATCTTATATAGAATTCATACATATATATGTTATAATGTGGACTGATTAGATTGTGTATGAGGTGTTTTTATCTAACACATGGCATTAGAGCCTAGTTTGATATCCCTTTGCCTTGTTTATTAATTTTTAATCCTCATTAATAATAATCTAAGATAGAATATGGGATATATGAATCTTTAGAGATAAGTTTTTAATTTTTTGACTGTAGCCCATTTGTTCTTGTGTATTTGTAATGTGGCGAGAGTTATGAGAGAGAACTCGCTGTCGAAACATGCATGAATTTGTTGGGGAGAGGAGCCACCGTTGTGTCTCCCTCAGACTTCATATTTAAAGTTTCAGATCTTGTTTTGGCTTATTTTTTAACGGATTCAAGGTAAGAGGAGTGTCCATAATCACTTCTAGGTCATTTCGCCATTCAAACCACTAAAAAAGGAGCTTTGATCACTGGAAAACTCTCCAAAAGTCGTCGGCCTCAATTGTTGCTAGAGATGGTCGCGGACGCCCTGCAAGTCAAGTCACTGAGTTCAATCAGGTTAACCTGACTCAGCGAAGATGAAGGGACAAAACAGTGTGTTTCAGCTTTGAGCTGAAAAGCACTATTTCATTAATGTTACTGGACCATTCGTCAAATTTTTTTTGTGAAAATCCATCTGGGCCACACGCATTTTAAGCATATCAAATTTTTTTCTCTTCTTCTTTCCCTCTGGGCTTGCATGTTTTGGGCCGTCTAAATTTTCTTTGAATTGTTTTGCTTTTGGACTTGCATTTTGGGCATGAACAATTTTTTTTTCTCTATTTCTAGAAAATGTATTTGGACTCTATTTTTGGGCCTTTTTTGTTTTACATAAAAAATAATTTGTTTTGGGCCATTTGATTTGATTATCCAGAATTCATTTCCATAATGTTTTGTGTGTGATATGTTTCCTTAAATATTATTGCATGTATTGCAATGGTTTAAATAAAAAAATTAATTTCTTTATTATTTTAACATTTGAAAAAGGTGTTTACAAAATTTAATTTAATTTATTATTTAATTGCCTATTTTTGGATAATTTTATTTTGGCAATTAAATTAACTATTTAAATTTTATAAAAAACTTTTGAGTTGAAATGTGTTAAAATTAATCTATTAAATATTTTTGGGTGTATGAAATAGTGAAAGAATTTAAATTAAATTATTTAGTCACCTTTGTTGATTAAATTAACTTATTAAATACTCCATTAAGTTGTGTATATTTTGAATTCAAATGCACATTAATAATATTTGTGATTAGCATGCAATAATCTGAGGAGTAGTTACAACATCCTTATTTATTTAATTTTGTTGCATACACTATTGACCACATATGAATTTAAAATATCAAATGTAATTAAATGTGTAGTTATGATTTATCTTTACCCACATGTAAATATCTCATAATTGTACATTTAATTAGGGTGGCCTTGTTATTTTCTAAGTAACCCATATGTATTGAAAAGTACAAATGCATTCTAGTTTCATCAATTGAGATAAATACATGCTATATTAATGCCTTTGTTTACAGGTAAACATTAGTGATACGTATTTGTTACTACTTGTATGATATATTTTGCTAAGCATGCATACATATAATAGTGAATTGTGATTGCTTCAAATTATAACTCGTGAGCTTATTTGTACATTTATCTGTTTTCATTCTACAGTTCCAATTGCTCCCCCATAATCATTGATGATGTAAACAACAAAACTATCTTAGATGGCAACATTAATTATATTGATTGGAGAGATGATGTTTTGTCACAGCTTAGTTTTATGGACTTAGATTATGCCTTGAGGTATGAAAAGCCTTTAAGACCAAATGATGCCTCGGATGATAGAAAGGCAAAAGAAAGGTATGACATGTGGGAGTAGAGCAACCACTTATCTCTTCTGCTTATAGAACAAAGGATCACCATAAGCATTAGAGGAGTAGTCCCTAACTACGAGACAACTAAAGGATACTTGAAAGCTTTAGATAAGTAGTTCAAGCTGATAGACAAACAGATGGGTGGTGCCATTATGTCTTAATTATGTTTTATGGTGCTTACATGCAATATATAATGAAAATGTGAGATCTAGTATCTCAGCTGAAATCCTTTGAAATAGAACCTGTAGAAAAATTCTTAGTGCAATTGGTTTTAAACTCACTTCCTACTCGATATGATGCTTCAATGTCTCGTCTAACACATAGGAGAAATAGTTAGTAGATAAACTATTGTCCATGAAGAGACTAGATTGTTGATGAGTGGGAAATATGCACAAAAGGAGGCTCATGTAGCATAAAGTTCCATGGCTGGCAGCAAGAGGGAAAATAAAGAAAAGAAAGAGAAGGAGAAAAGGAAAAAGTGAAAAATCCCTTATGTTTCAACTGTTAACAAAGGGAATACCAGATACTTCTTCTGTAAGAAAAAAGGGTGCATGAGGGATGAGTGTCTCAAGAGGAAGGTATATTTTCATCGTATGTTACTTTTGAATCTAATTTTTCTAGCGTTAATGATGACACTTAGTGGATTGACACTGGTTCAATGATCAACAATTTGACTACCATGCAGGGTTTCCTAATAAGCAGGCATCTACATCTCAATGAGGAAATCGTCCTTTCAGGCAGTGGAAGATGAGATCTAGTGAAAACTGTTAGAACATTCACATAACTTTTTTGAATAATCATCTTTTGAACCTTTATGAAGTTTTTTATGTTCCCAGAATTTTATTCCACGTCAAAACTAATTCCATTTGATTATCATTTAGTTCTTTCCAAGAAACTTATGACTTTGTCAAATGACTCTGCTTTAATTGCAATCTTAGTTATGATTGATAGTTTATTTAAAATTATTTCTGATTAGCCTAAATCTCTTTTTGTTTAGCATGGTACTAAAAGAATTGTCATTGATGATAATTCTTATAAAATGTAGCATAAGAGAATGTGACATATCTCTGTTGATAGAATCAAAATGTTAAGTAATCTTCCATCTTTAGAACATTCATAATTTGATTCTTGTGTGTACTGCATAAGAGAAAAATAGACCAATAAGTCATATAAAGGGGCTAAGAGAAATTTTGAATTGTTAGGAATTATACATATGAATATTTGTTGCCCTGATTTGACTGCACATGATCAAAAGTAATTTATCACCTTTATTGACGATTACTCACGATACATGTATGTCTATATGCTTTATAACAAAAGTGAGGCACTGGACGCCTTTAAGGAATATAAAGTAGAAATATAAAAATAGATTGAGAAACTAATCAAGATCGTGAGATTAGACTGAGTTGGTAAATATTATGGCATATACATTAGTGAAGGACAAGCACATGTCTATTTATTGATTTTCTTTGAGAGCAAGGTATAGTAGCCTAATATACCATGCCTAGCTCACTTGACATAAATGTTATAGTTGAAAGAAGAAATAAGACCTTGCGGGATATGGTTAGCAGCATGATGAGTAGCTCTAAACTTCCAACTTCCCTATGGAAGAAAGTACTTAAGACAACCATATACATATTAAATAGGGTCCTAATAAAGGTTATGTCTAAAACACTATTTGAAATCTAGAAAGGTTAGAAACTTAGTTTAAATCATTTCAAGGTATGGGATTGATCGGCTGAAATAAGAGTGTATAATTTACATGAGAAGAACTAGACCCTAAGACCATTATAGCTTAATTTGTAGGCTATAAATAAAGGTCAAAAGGTTATAAGTTTTATTATCCTCCACCTTTTAAAAGATTTGTAGAATCTAGGAATGCCAAATTTATTAGGAATAATGTGATTAGTGGGAGTGATTATGTACTAGATGATCACATAGAGTAAACCACTGACACTATTCAGGAGGTAACATCAATAATTAATGATCCTCTTACTTTTAAAGTTGACATTGTGCATGATGTAAACCCTATGGCTCAAGTTGGCAATGCTAGAGAAAATGAACACAAAGAAAATGAGCAAACTATCACATAAGTAGTATTATCACAAAATGTGCTAGAGGATGTCCCTATTCAGTAGCCTGTATCAACCTAAGAAGTTGAATTAATGAGGTCAACTAAAAAAAAGATTGGTATTACCTGATGACTATATAGTGTATTCTACTGAAGTTGACTATGATGTAAATGTTGAGAATGATCCATTAACATTCACACAGGCCATGAAGAGTACGAACTCTAAATTATGGCATGATGCTATGATTGATAAAATGAATTCCATGGTAAACAACCATGTTTGGAAACTTATAGAGTTAAGTAGTGGGTCTAAGGCCATTGGGTGTAAAGGGTTTATAAAACTAAAAAGGACTCACAAGGCAACATTGATATACACAAGGCTAGGTTGGTTGCTAAGGGCTTCACTCAAGTAGAGGAAATCAATGATAGTGAAACTTTTTTACATGTATCCAAGAAAGTCGTTTTGCATCATTATGACATTGGTTGCACATTTTGATCTAGAGTTGCACTAAATAGATGTAAAGATTGCATTCCTCAATAGTGAATTAGAGGAAGAAGTCTATATGAAACAACCTGAAGGGTTCATTGTAGAACATAAAGAACAATTGGTATGCAAGCTAAAGAAATTAATATATGGTTTGTAATAGGCTTCACTACACTTGTACTTAAAGTTCCATGAATTGATCATATCATTTGGCTTTGTTGAGAACATTATGGATGACTGTATATACCATAAGGGTAGTGGGAGTAAGATCATATTCTTAATTTTATATGTGGAGGACGTTTTGCTTGCTAAAAATGATTTGGAATTATTATGTGAAGTGAAACAATTTGTTACTACTAGAAAAAACACTTATCATGGCGCTACTTCACAGAGGTTATAAGCAAAATCGCCATGAAAAATTGAGATGATATTTTTATAAATAAATTCTATTTTAAAATATATTTTTGGGCACTTTTTATCAAAAACCCCATGAAATATACTTTTAAAGATAGTTATATAAAAACTATAGTCAAAAGTATTTTAAAAAGGTAAAAATAGTAAAAATAAGATACTTTTGAGGCAGTTTTTTAAAAGCCTATGTTAAAAGTTGAACTTCACTCTCTCTCATGTATCTCACTACCTTATCACTCACTTCACTCTCTCTGACTTTTCTCCCTCTCACTTCACTCTATCTTTCTCCCTTTCAAGTCACTTTACTCTCTCTCTCTTTCTCCCTCTTCACGTCTTGAACTTCACTCTTTCTCATGTATCTTACTACCTCATCAATCACTTCACTCTTTCTGACTTTTCTCCCTCTCACTTCACTTTGTCTTTCTCCCTTTCAAGTCACTTTACTCTCTCTCTTTCTCCCTCTTCACGTCTTGAACTTCACTCTTTCTCATGTATCTTACTACCTCATCACTCACTTCACTCTCTATGACTTTTCTCCCTCTCACTTCACTCTATCTTTCTCCCTTTCAAGTCACTTTACTCTCTCTTTTTCTCCCTCTTCACGTCTCTAACTTTTCTCCCTCTCACTTCACTCTATCTCATGTATCTTACTACCTCATCACTCACTTCACTCTCTCTAACTTTTCTCCCTCTCACTTCACTCTGTCTTTCTCCCTTTCAAGTCATTTTACTCTCTCTCTTTCTCCTTCACGTCACCCAAGCCACCTTCCTCTTTACCTTCACTCACTTCACTATCTCTCTTTCTCCCTCTCATGTCACCCAAGCCACCTTACTCTTTCCCTTCCTCACTTTACTCTCTCTCTCTCTCATAATTCCTTATCCTTTTTCTTCCTCTTTCTTTCTTTAACTGGGTAGTGAGATTAGACTTGGTTACTTTTAGTAGCGGTTTTTAAAAAATTGCCATTGAAAGTGATTAGAGTATATGTTTAATAGCATTTCTTAAAAACTACCGTTAAAAGTCTCCCGAAAATTTAAAAACTGACCTGATTATAATTTCACTTTCACTTTTTTATAGCCATTTGAGATCTCGTTCCTCTACCCTACAATGACAGACTTGCACAAAAGTGTTCATCTTATTTTCAATTCCTATCTCCATCAATCTCTATCGTCTCCATTGTCGTCCTCCGTCATAAAAGTTATAAGTCACTATTTAATTTCGTCATTTGCTCTTTTTTCTTGCCTTTCAATTGTTTGTTATTTACAAACTATAATACATAATATATAAGCTATCATCCTTATATTAAATACTTATAAGTTTTTTTCTATTTGCCATCTTTTTAGATCTTCAAATTTTTTGCTAGATCTATAACTTCTTCTTTAAATATGGTCTAATATTTTTAGTGAAGCTGACTGCAACATCCTAATTTTAATTCTAAACATTTGAGCAACATTATAACATAATTTATTAAATAACTTAAGGTTTAGAGTATTTCAAATACATTATTTCATATATAGAATTATAAAATTAAGAAATAATAAAATAGGATTTAAAATTGAAGGTAATATGTATTTATTTATATTTATATTGAGTTGAATTCAATGGGGTTATTTTATGGTAATTGGCAACTATTGTATAATTATTTGAGTGCAAAGAATTTATTCAAATTATATTATCATAAAATAGAGCTTAATTATTTAAATTTTTAGATAATCTTAACAATTGGTGATTAATTAAGAAAACTTTAGATATGATTTAAGAGTAATTAGAAAATAATTTTCAATTGTCAATATTTAAAAAAATATAAAGAGAACAAAAAAAGAGAAATAATTAAAGAAAAAAAGAGAGAAGGAAGAAAAAATAAATATAAGAAGAAGTTAGCATGTTCAGGAGAGGAGAAAGAAAAAAATGAAGGAAAATAAAAAATGAAAGAGAAATATATATATTATAATGGTGTTCGACCTACACTATTATAATAATACTATGCTCTCCTTCTACCTCTCGACTCCATTTCTTTCTTCTTCCTTTGTCTTTTTTTTCTCCTTCGCCAGTTCCGTTTGGCATTCCAACTCCATTACCCTCCCTTTCAGATCCATTTGAGCTTTATTTTATTCTCATAAAATCTTTCTACTACATATTTACTTCCTAATTATTGTTATACACCTAGAGAGCTCTTTAGAAATATAATTTATTTTAGAAGCAAAGCAAGTTTGACGATTAGGGTTTGAAGTAAGTATAGATTTTCAACAAATGAGAATTATAGAATTGTAGAGGTAAGTAAATACTTACATTTAATCGGTTTAAAATTTTTTATTTGTATTATTTAAGAGGTTTAGAGTTAGGGTTTAAATGTTAGAGAGTATAGATGATTTAATATAAAAATGTTATTAATTTAATTTGAATTTAATGATTGTGTTATATTTATTGGAGGTATAATTGATATTTAATCAGTTTATATTGTGGCTAGAGCTTTTAAATTAAAAATATGTATTTTTTTGAAACCCTAGATTAGAGAAATTGGAGATTTTGATCAAATTAAATAATTGTAGGTTAATTGATAGTTCAAATGAGTTATTGAAATTTAGGAATGATGTGATTTAACATTGAAATAAAGATTTGGATATTGTGAGTGAGATTTGCAAGTTAGAGGTAAAAATTGAGAATTTTAAACCTATGAAATTAAATTAGTTATTTATTTAGCAATTTGATATTGATGATTTAATGGATTGATTCTGAGGTTGTTTATAAAATGTTAATATTAGAGATTTTGAATAGGACCTTAAGATTAGAAATTGGGGTTTTTAGGTGAAGTGGGGAGTTTGATATTAACTAAGGATTTTAAAGGGTAGAATATAATTGAGACAATATAAGATTATTATTAGAATGATAATTTGAAAAATAGATAAATTGTAGTTATTTTTCTTCATATTAAAGTGAGCAAATTTTGGGATTTTATGATGATTGGATGAAAATTTTGAGGTTATGAAGTTATTGGATGATAGAGTTGTGATTGGGATAGATAAATTGAGTTATAGTATTGAATTAAGAATTTATAAATAAAAGAGAGTTAGAAAAGAAAAGTGAATATTTATTTAAAAGTATATGTTGTGTCAAATTAACAATTTATTGACACATCTTTATACAAATGATGTAGATAGACTAGTGAATTGTAAACTAAGTATGGGGCTCCTTATTTATGGTACTTTTATTAACTTTGACGAGAGGTAACCAATTTCTACTCATTGTGTGTGCTAATATGATGTTTGTGAGTTATTTGATATATATAAATCTACTGATTATGATATGATTATATTGAGAAAAATTTGATTGCTGATTTTATTGAAAATGATCTTGTGAGACTTAAAGTAATTTGCAAAGTTTAAATAGATATTAAAAACTTGTTATTTCTTGAGATTATAATTTGGAGAAAGTTATTATTTTAAGAAAAATCCTATTGTGATATTTATTGAAGTTATTGATTATTGAGCAATTGTTATTTTGATTAGTCTGATTATCTTGAGAATTATATATATGATTTTTGGGATTGGTGATAATGAAATTGTCTTTTCTACCACGTGTCATATCCTCTATTGGAGTTCAATTGTTAGCTTTTATCCTACCAATTTATCGAGGGATTTGCCCCACCAATTTACTGAGTGGCTACAGTAACCCCACCTATTTATCAAGGGAGAATGAACCCATAGTTCAATATTGTGCTTTGTGAATTTTAGCCGATCCATAACACTCGACTGGTTAGCTTTTTGAGTGGCCAGTCATATGTAATTATCAGTAGCCCATGGATTTGGTAGGCGGTATAAGGCGGTTCGGTTGGTTTGATGAGAGGAACTAGGGTGGTATTTCTATTTGATTATATTATGATAATGTATTATTTTCTATTTCGTATATTTTATTAATTTTCCCATTTGACATCTCATAAGCACATGTTAGTATGCATGATGGGTATGATTGTTGATTACTGAAACATTTGTCTTACCCCATGGTTATTAATATTTTTTAGGAGATAGTCTCATGCTAGGACCTCAAGGAAGACTTCATAGGCTTGAAATAGTTATATATTGGCACAATATGGCTCATTTTGCATACTCTGATATAATGAGATATTTTAGTTGGATTTTATATCAGGAATACATGCTAGTAGTAGGCTTAAGGCTCTAGGTTGTTACTTGTGATTTATTGATTGTGAATCCACTTTCGGAATGTGTAAGATTGAGAATTTATTTATAAATGGGTATTATACAGGATCTCAGTTATAAAGCTCTTATATCTATGATATTATCCTTATATAAGTTTTACCCATGTCTATCATGGATAACCTTTTCAAATAAGTTAAACTCTTTTAATTATGATAATGCTTAAGAGTGGTTTTGTCTTTTTCTATTATGGTTAATCTTTAGAAGTAAGTTTTCTTTATCTAGCTATGATAAATTTTAAATTATTAATAAAACTTATTTTCATCATGATTAGTTTATAACTAATTTTGGTAAAAATAATTTAAAGTGGTTTTTTATTGTTATTAGAAGGAGAACATTATACTAACCATGGTGGCTAATAGTAGATCATGGTAGATGGATTTTGTTGGAAGAAGCTCAAAGATCTTTAATGGAAGAAGCTACTGGGTCTTCAGTTTCATCAATAGATCTTTGATTTCTTCTCTCCATATCTGGTTTGATGCTTTTGATGAGTGGGACATGAGTAGTTGATGGTGGGTATAGGTCGAGGAAAGATGAAAAGAAAATTGTAGCTTTATATGGCAGTTTAAGCCATAACCGCCGTGGAAAGAAATCACCTTTCACAGCGGTTACAAAACCGCCATTAAAAGATAGACTTACAACAGCCATAGATTTCTCACCACTCTTAAAATTTTCATGAAATGCCACTCTTAACTATTGTTAAAAGCCTCTTTCTACTAGTACTTGTTCAAGAGTTTTGATATGAAAGATATAGGTGAAGCATCTTATGTCATTGACATAAAGATCTACAAAGAAATGATCCAACGTTTTGTAGGCTTCTCTTAATAAGCTTACATTGACAAAATTCTTGAACAATTCATATTTCAAAATTGTTCATCTAAAGTAGCTCCTATTGAAATAGAGATAAATTTAGTCTAGATCAATGTCTTGATACTGACCTTAAAAGGAAACAGATGAAAAATGTCACATATACCTCAGAGTGGGAAGCTTGATGTATGCACAGGTTTGTATAAAAGTTTATACAAGACCTGGCGTTGCTTTTTTTGTTGGCATATTAGGAAGATACCAAAGCAATCCTGAGGAAGCACATTGGATAGCTACAAATAAGGTGTTTAGGTACCTACAAGGTACTAAATACTACATGCTCATGTACAGAAGAACAGACAATCTGGAAGTAATTAGATACTCATATTCATACATTGGAGGATGTGTAGATGCAAATAAATTTACAACTTGTTACATCTTTCTATCTGTAAAAGGAGATATATTGTGGAGAAGTACAAAACAAACTAAAATAGCTCATTCTACTTGTGAGGCTGAGTATATTGCATATTTTGATGCAAGTTCACAAGCGATTTAACTAAGGAATTTCATTATTGGGCTCAAGATTGTGGATTTAATCTCTAGGACAATAAGAATGTACTGTGATAAAGCAGTTACAGTGGCCATAACGAACAACCAAATGAATAAAAGTTAAAGCAAATTTGTCAAATTTAAATCCTTATGCTTGAGAGAAAGAGTTTAAGATGCCAAGTTTCAGTTAAACACATCAACACATTAGATATGCTAGTTGATCCTTTGACTAAAGGATTAAAACCAAATGTATTCATCACACATGTACCTTATATGGGACTTTATCCTTCATTTGATTAGTGGAGGTATAAGTAATTAAATTGAATTTACAGTTTATCATTTATAATTTATGATTGTATATATTTGTGATATTGAAATTGATAAATATTGAGACAGGAATCGAATGAACATTGAGTTCATACATAAAGTGATACCTATTAAGTAATGATACTACATGTAATATATAGAAGGTAATGCTCGATAGAAGAGGAATTATCACCATGATTCTAGTAATATGGCATTAGTTAACCTTGACAGGGCAACGTCATTGAGTATACGGGTCAAGTGGGAGAATGTGATATATTTATTATATTATAAATTATTTAGATATTAATTAGAGTAATTAATAAATATTCTGAGTGTGACTCACAGTCATTTTGGGATCAGCGAATGAGTCAAACTAACTCAGTTAATTAAAGTTAATTTTCTGATAGTGGAAATTAACGTACAACATAATTTTTCTAAGTTGAATAGAGAAACCTAATTTTCTCTGTTTACTCTTTGAGAGTTCCCTACTGGTGACGGCAATATACAAGTTTCATCATTGTGCCTAATCATCAGCTGGAAGAATCCCTACTTATTTATTCTAACTATGTTCTTTGGTTAACATATCTCTGATTTCAATTCTAACTCTTTCTTATATCAACTAAGCTAATAAGCAAAGATAAATATAAGCCTTCCACTGCATTTCATATAGACTTAATACATATATGTGTTATAATATGGACTCATTTGTGCAGTTCAAAAGTTGCATATATAGCTAGATATCTTGCCCCTCATATGTAAATATTGAAGATTGATTACAAATATAATATAAGAAAAGTCTCCGACAAACTACATGTAATTGAAGTAAAGAATATAAATAATGGAAGAAAAGGACTTTGGATTTTGATAATGTCTTTCTCAATTAAGGAATAATGTGTTTTGGTATACTTTAGAAGTGGGGGATCACTTGCCCTATACAAATTTGGGACCATCCCCACAAATATGAAGGGGTGGCTTTCATTCAACAATGATTAACTACATGGGACCATTATGCATATATTATCTTCACTACACCCTCCAATTATATATATAAGAGATTTTTTAGGAATGGTATGTTCTTATTTATAAGAGATACTTTATATAATTTCAATATCATATATTATTTTTGCTCCATTAATTATTGGTTAGTATCATAGCATAAATTATATCACTCACTGTCTCTCAATACATAAGGTTGTTTATGGAAAATAAGTTGCATTTTGTACATATTTATTTTATTTAACCAATTTTAACCAACATTTTGATATCCAAAATTCAGTTATTTGTATCTTATAAAAATGACAAAGAAAAGTATTGTATTGGAGACATATTTAAATTCTTTGATTATTTTAAAAATGTTAATAATATTCATCCTTGATATCTAACCTATTTGACAAACTCATATTTTTATATATTTATTCATATCATTTTAATAGACATTTGTCATTATTTTGGTCCGTAATTATATTATTTTTGCACTATTTAGATTAATCTACCTTATATTGAATTAGTGTTTGATAGAGTCATAATTGCCATATTTTTTTATTTCTCTCAAACAATTATTTTTGAAGCAAAAGGTATTACATTATTATAATTTTGTATCAGAGGAATTTAAGAGAAACCAAAATTTACAAATGATAACAAAGGACCACTAATTCAGAAATTACACTAGAAGACCTATGGGTCAAACCTTGTGATGTGGCCCATTAGGTTTATTTCCTTCCCTCTCAGCTTTTAAAATGCAGCATGATGCACACGAGAAGCAACAACCATGAGACCATTACCCAATTACAACTATAGTCCTTCTACACTCATCATATCTCAGTTGCGAGAAACTAACCCACTATATTCACGCTACCTGTTTGTAATCTCGTCCTCTCTTCCATCATCTACTCCTCCAGTCATCCATCGTCACCAAAGGCAACTCCACAATGCAATGACAAAAACCACATCTCATGTATAGAACTAGTCTAGGCAGTCTGTACCAGTGCCAACCATGGTCTGCATCCTTAAAGCATCGGCAATAACAGACATCACAGAACAACCACATTTAAGCAACAAAGCAGCACGTGAACAGTACAACAACTAGAAACACACAGGAGTCGTGACGGTGTAATGATGTTAGTGATGATGGCAACGTCGATCTCTGTAGCTACGCGTGGTTAAGCGTCCTAATTCTCTAATTCAATGGCAAATGCATGATTTTGAGATCTCAAAGGAGAGTTTAAGTTATTCTAATTTTCTACTCCTTAATTATTTTATGATTCATAGATCTTAGGATAATTTTATAATTATTGGGAAGTATTATGATGATTTATTTATATTTATTGAGGATTATTGTGACTAAAGTTTTTCTTACCATTTGATATTGTTCTTTAATTAATTTTAATTTCATTTAATTTGATATAGGTCAGACTTTGTATTAAGATTATTATGAATATTTAACAATTTTATAAGGTGGCTTAGATTATTTGATTGTTTGTCATCTGTTAGCTTTAATTCTTTCTATTTTGAATATCTAAGTTATTTTTGAACATTGGTCTCCAATATCCTTAGCTTTATTTTATTATTATGATGGTAGTTAATAGATTAGGACTTTAGAAAATAATTTGTTATAATTCGAGGTGCCTCAGTTATTGGATTAAAAATGTAAATATAATTCTTGATTCATTATATTTAACTCCCATATCTATTGAATCAATAATTGCCTATGCTATTGAATTAGATGATTGCTTTTATTCTTATTAATCACTTTTACTTTCATTCATTCTCTTATTATCATTTATTTTCACTTTCTTTGAATTAAAAATACTAAAAATATTTTATTTAAAATTATTTTTAAATTCATAGCATTTATTTTAGTTAGTCAAATCAAACCCCCTTTTTCTAGCTTAGATTGCATTTCATTTAGTTACTTAAGAATTCAATTTTAGTTTTAGTTCCTCAAATAGAACGACCCGAGGTTGCACTATATGCAATCCTTAGTTTAATTTTTTAAGTAATCCCAAGGTGACATCGAACCCAAGGTTATTTCAAGTGCGCTATTACTGGAAAGCTAATAAATTGGTTCCCTATAACTAAGTGTCAAGTAACATTGAGTGTGATTTATTTATTTATTGATCATGTCTTAGTTGGTTTGCATACTTTTTTGCATTTGTATTTTCATTTGCATTTTTTTAAAAATAAAAATAAAAATTTAGGTTAATGTTTTTTGTTTATTTGGTTATTCCTTTTTCTTTTTTTTCTTATGTTTTGTTTGATTCATTTTATTTTATTTGTTTTTTTAATTTTGTTCTTTTTATCTGACAACTACCTCTAGTGAATACGTGTCTGTTAGTGATTTTAAATTAGAACAAGAATCTATAGATTGTGCTAATAGTAATAATGGTTATAATGGGTTTAATGGGAACAACGGACATAGTGAGAACAACTTAGGGAATAATAGTGAGGATAATAGAAGCATGAGGGAGATTAATAATTCTAATGTTGATTATGATCCTTATGGCTTTTATACTAATGATGTGAACTTTGAAATTGAAGGAGTATTAATTTCTTCCTTACCTAGATTTCATGGCTTTACAGGTGATGATCCACACAGGTATTTGAAGACCATGCATGCCTCTAATACTTATTCTCGATATAAAGAGGTTTTTGCCCTATACCAAAATAGGAATAACTAATATCAAAAGAGGAATCCCTACTCTAACACTTATAATTCAGGTTGGAGAGATCACCCTAACTTCAGATAGGGTGAGAATAAAGGAAATTCTCAAGAAAATTTCTCAAATCAAGTGGTGTCTAATCAAATGGCATCATCTTCTTTTTTTAGAGATAATGAACTTGCTATGAGCTTGAAAGGTATTACTAAACTTAATTCAAAATTTGAAAATCAGAAGTCACAAACTGAGGTTAAGTTATATACTATGGAGAATATGATTGACTCATGTCTATAAAATGTGTTCTCTAAATTAAAGCAAATAAAGAATAAGCATGAAAACTTGAATGTTTTTGTTACTCAAATATCCAATAACTTGAGTGAACAACAAGCAAGGAGTAATGCTTATATACCCTCCAACACAGTAATAAATCATAAATCTTTAAATGCAATCACATTTAGAAGTGGTAAAAAAATTGGTGCTAAGAATGGGCAATTCAAATAATAGAAGGGGATGAAGAGCCGGTTGATAAGAAAATAGAAGTTGATTATGCTCCCGCCAAAACTACTTGAGAAACTTTTCAAGCTGAGAAAGAAGTTTATATCCAATTTGAAGGCCTATAAGAAAAGAAGCTCATGGAGAAATCTCATAAACAACCAGTGGGGCAAAATTATAAAGAGCCAACAACTATCATAAAGGGACCAATGGTGAAAGGATCATCTTCCGACTCCAAGGATGATGAGGTAAATATTCGTGACTTGCCTTTTCCAAATTCTTTCTTTGCTTGGTAAAAAGATTGCTGAAAAGAAAGAAAATGATGAATTGTTTGAAATGTTTAGAAAACTTGAGGTTAATGTCCTATTACTTGAATTAATTAAAAAGATGCCTACATATGCTAAATTATTGAATGACCTATGTACAAACAAGAAAAAATATAGGTATAGTGAGAGAATCCAACTAGAATTGAGTGTTAATGCCTTATTTAAGTTACAGTTGCTTATTAAATGTAAAGACCTGGGTTCCTGCACTATTCCTTGTATTATAGGTAGAACTATAATTTCTGATGCCCTACTTGACTTAAATGCAACAATTAATGTCATGCTGACCTTTGTTTATAAGGCCTTGGATATTAAAGCTTTGAAAGATACTAGTGTAGTACTTGGCCTAGCTGATAGGACGGTGAGATATCCTAAAGGCATTCTTGAGGATATTCTCGTGCAAGTCAAAGGTCTTATTTTTCCAGCTGAGTTTAATGTCATTGATATGACTAATGACCTCTCTATTAAGTATACTTTGATTTTAGGTAGACAATTTCTGTTAACTACTAAGACCATAATTAAGATAAAAAAATGTCTTATCACTATGGGGATTGGGGATCAAGAGTGCAATTTAATCTTTTGGAAGCTATGAATCATGGTTGTGAAGATTATTCTTATTTAGGTATTAGTTAGATTGAATGTCATGATAATGATGTGGACCATTTATATGAGACTAATATGGACAAACCTCACTGGTACAAGATGATTGTAAAGCATGATGATACATCATTCTTTTACTATGATATTACTACTTATTACGCACTTGATAGCCTTGAGAAAGGTGTATTTCTTGATTTACAAGAACTAATGATATAGGGGTTGATTCACAAGCTATATAGCTTTCTGTTGAGTGGCGCTGGAACATTAGAAGAGGACAACAATGATTATGCTATTGCCTTAGGCCTTTCTAATCCCACTCTTACTTCTAATTTACTTTCTTTTTTTATTGTCAGATTGACCCTAACTCTCCTATTTCTGTGTCATCTGATGGTGGCACTGAGTCAAGAAGTGGAGTAAATATATACTACACTGAGCTTATATTTCCTTCCCTAAACCACATAGACATACTATAGTTAAACACATATATCAAGACTAGTTCCTTCTATTGTGTAACCCCTAATTTAGAATTGAAACCTCTTCCTTCTAATTTGAAATATGTCTTTCTTACTGATGATTATAAATTGCTTGTTATTATTTCTAGTTCTTTAAGTAGTTATGAAGAAGAGATATTAGTTTATATGTTAAAAAGGTATAAAAGGAATTTAGGTTGATCTTTAAGGGATAAACCATAGATTGATCCCTGGGTTTGATCTTTAGCTAAAGGATCAAAGCCAGTTAAGCAGCCACCCAGGAGGTCGAATCATCTTATTCATGATGTGATTAAAAAGGAGGTATCTAAATTATTGAGTGTTAGGATCATATATGCAATCTCAAACAATGATTGGATAAGCCTGGTACATGTAGTACAGAAGAAGAGCGGTATCACAATAGTGAAAATTAGAGTAATGAACTTATTCCAACAAGAGTTCATAATACTTCTAGGATGTGTATAGACTATATAAAGTTGAATGAAGTGACCAGGAAGGATCATTTTCCATTACCTTTTTAGTGATCAAATATTGGAAAAAATCTCTAGTAAATCTCATTATTGTTTCTTAGATGTCTTTTCAGGTTATTTCTAGGTACTTATTGTACCTGCAGATCAAGACAATACTACTTTTATATGTCCTTTTGGTATTTATGCTTATCAAAGGTTGTCATTTGGGTTTGCTCCAGGCACCTTTCAAAGGTGTATGATGGCGATCTTCAATGATTTTTTAGAGTGTAATATAGAGGTTTTCATGGATGACTTCACCGTTTATAATGATAGCTTTGATGATTGTTTGCTTATTCTTGAACATGTTCTTGATAGATGTATTGAGAAAAAGTTAGCTTTGAATTATGAAAAATATCATTTCATGGTAGATAGTGGAATAGTGTTAGGTCACCACATCTCCCAAAAAGGGATTAAGGTTGAAAGAGCCAAGTTGAAATCATTTCTTCACTTCCATATCCTACTTGTCTTAAAGATTTGAGGTCTTTATTGGGGCATGTCAGGTTTTATGGATGCTTTGTAAAAGATTTTAGTACAATTGCTTTACTCCTTTATACATTGTTGAAAAAATATGTTGATTTTCACTTTGAAGATAAATGTCGACATGCCTTTGTCTCTTTAAAATCTTTTCTTGTTTCACCTCTTATTAGGGGTGTGCAATTATGCATAGGCAGGCTGGGCTGGGTAGCCCCCTACTTAGTGTCCTGCTTAAAAAAAGCATGGGCTACAAAAATACCAAGCCCTGCCTAGTAAAAGCCATAACCATTTTGGGTTGGATGCCATGCTCATATTATAAAAAAAATTTAATTATGAACTTTTAAAATAATACCATATTCATATGTTTTCAAAAGCTAAATAATATCCATAATCCACTAAGAATAAGGCAACACAAAGATAATAATTAAAGTTTTGAAATCCATTGCATATAAAAAAGCCTTAAAGTCTAAATAGTTTGTAATTACAACTTTGCATCACCCCAATATTGATAAAGATGAAGCATATGAAAAAAAATAAAATAAACAATTATAGTTTGTAATGTAATAATATGATGATTAGCAAAGTTAAAATAAAGAAAAATTAATATAGTTATAAATATTAAAATATGCAACTTACCACTTAACTACTATATTTCTAAAATGACCATCTAGTGAAACTTTTTATGTCTGGGGCATGGATTTTATGGGTCATTTTCCTCCGTTATTTGAATTTTCATATATATTACTTGTAGTAGACTATCTATTTAGGTGGATAGAAATAATGCCAACTAGGAAATATAATTCTTCTAATGTTGCCAAGTTAAACATGGGTTTTCATATCTTTTGTAGGTACAACATTTCAAGAGTAATCATCAGTGACCAAGAAACATATTTTTGCAATAGGACCATCAAGTCTCTACTTGCTAAATATAGAGTTAATCAAGTTGTCCACTCTTTACCACCCTCAGATAAATAGATTGGTTGAAGTCTCTAATTAGGAAATAAAATGGATACTAGAAAAGATTATGAAACCATCTCGCAAATATTGGAATGAAAGACTTGAGGAGGTGCTGTGGGCTTACATGACTTCCTATAAGACCCCTATAGGCATGTCTCCTTTTCAGTTACTCTATAATAAGTCTTGCCATATACCTATGGAGATTGAGCACAAATCTTATTGGGTAATCAAGGCATATGATGTAGACCTTGAATCTTCATTTGAAAACCAGACAATGCAACTCCAAGGTCTTAAAGAGATGAGACTTGAGTCATATGCTAATGTTAGAATTTACAAAGACAAGTTAAAAATGATTCATGACAAATAGATTATGAGGAAACAGTTTCATGAATATGACAAGGATATAAAATTCAAGGCCCGGTTGAAATTGATGCTCTAGAAGTTTGCCACTAAGTGGGAAGGCCCTTTTAGAGTTACCAAGGTACATTCTTTTGGTATAGTAGAGCTGGTGGATAAAGCAATATGTCATGTTTCACAAGCTAATAGTCATTTGCTTAAGCACTACTATGAGAATCAGATACCCCTTAATTGCACGATCGTTCCTTTCCACCCTTCTCATTTACTTTATCTTGTATTGCTAGTGATATATGTTTGCTAAGATAGTTAAGAGTAAGTGTGGGGACGAACTATCACAGTAATTATAGATTTATTTGTTTTATATCTTTTAACAATTTCTTTGAATATGTTGCATTTTAAGGATTTATTAGTCTTACATTATTTTTTCTTTGAACAAATCTCCCTTTTAGCTCATGACTCTTTAACTATCTTCCCTTCTCCCTTTTCGTAATGCTTAAGGACATGGTTTAAGTATGGGAGAGGTATTACTTTTGCTAATTTGTTTTGCCATTGTTGAATCTCCATAATTTGAAAAATTCAAAATTTTTGAACCTATTGAGCTAAATTGATTGAGTTTTTCAATGCTATGTGAGCAATTTTCTACTGTAGTTCCCATATTTTGACTTAACTTTTGCAATCCTTGGGCTTTATTTTCAAATCCTTATAGCTTTATGTAAATGAACATTAGCATGTCGAGGTAAGAATGCATTTTGATTTGAGTAATTTTTATCCTTAGTTGATTAGTATAGTAAAGTGCTTTTGGTGCAATTTTATTAACCTTATTTTGTACCTTGATCTTAGGGAGGAAACATCTTAGAGAAAGCCTTATTGGAAGAATCTTTTAGCATAGCCTTTCTTCTTATCTTGTGTAATTTTCACATAGTTTTAGTTAACCTCTAAAACTAGTCTAGATTATTTTTTAAAACTATATGAATACCTATACCTAGAATTATGAGCATGATAAGGGCATTCATTTCTAAAGACTTTTACCGAAACATAAGTCATCTCAATTGACCTTTGCTTACCCTTTTGAACCCATCACTTTTATTTCATTCCATTGATTTTGAGCAAGTACTTGCATGAGTTATATTATATTCTTCATGATTAAATATGCATTGTTGATGTTGTTATCTTTATTTTTTTTGGGCTAGGATTGCCAATAAAAAAGAGAAAAAGAGAGAGAAAAGAAATAAAAAAGAAAAGAAAGAGAAGAAAATATGTAGAAAAAGACAATAAATAAGTTTAAAAAATAAGAGAAAAAGAAAAGAAAAGAAAAATTGGCAATAATGAATAATTTGATGATTAAAGATTGCTTCTATTGGTACATTAATGATTCATTTGATAGTTGTATTTTAGCTTATTTTGAGTTATTTCTTAATATTAATGCATTAAACTTATTCTACATTTTATTTCATCTATTCATTAGCCTTTCACTAATATTACAGCCCTACAAAGTCCCCTTGATCATGAATGTATAGTATGAATCTATGGTATGCTATGGTAGGTGTTAATCTAAGTAAATTGAGTGAAAATTCTCTATATTTAAGAGTTAAGTGAGACACTTATACCTATAAGAGATTTATTATGTTTCTTTTCTTCTATTCTGCTATTTCTCTTATGTTAATTTCTTTACGCCTAAGCATTCCATGATTATTGATTGAATAGGGATAGAGGTTGCTTGAGTTAATTGCATATTCTTACCTTGCCAGTTTTATGTTTATTTGTATTGTGTTTATTTGCACCGTGGTTGTTCTTACCTTGTTAGTATGAGGGAGTTGACAAATCCATATTTTTATATATTTATTCATATCATTTTAGTGGGTATTTGTCATTATTTTGGTTCGTAATTATATTATTTTTACACTATTTAGATTAATATACCTTACATTGAATTAATACTTAATAAGGGTATAATTATCATATTTTTTTATTTCTCCCAAATAATTATTTTTGAAGCAAAATGTATTATATTATTATGATTTTATATTTTAGAAATTTAATAAAAATCAAAATTTACTAATGATAACAAATGACCTCTAATTTAAAAATTATACTAGAGGACCCATGGGTGAAACCTAAAGATTTGGCCTATTAAGTTTATTTCCTTCCCTTTCAGCTTTTAAAATGCAGCAGGACGGATGCGAGAAGCACGACCGCGAAACCATTACCTATTGCAACTTTATTCCTTCAACGCTCATCATACCTCGCTGCGAGAAACCAACCCACTACATTCACGCAACTTGACTGTCATCTCATCATCTCTTCTACCATCCACTCCTCCAGTCATTCATCATCCCTGACGGCAACTCCACAGTGCAGTGACAAAAACCACATCTCATGCACAGAACCAATCTTGGCAATCTACACGAGTCCCAGCCATGGTATGCATCCTTGAACCAGTGGCAGCAACAGACATCATAGAACAACCACGGTGCAACAACAAAGCAGCATGTGAACAGTGTAATAACTAGAAACACACAGAAGCCATGATGGTGCAATGATGTTGATGATGATGGCATCATCAATCTCGGTAGCTAGACGTTGTTAAACATCCTAATTCTCTAATTCAATAGCAAATACATGAGTTTAGGATCTCAAATAAAAATTTAACTTACTCTAATTTTCTACCCTATAATTATTTTATGATTTCTAGATCTTAGGATAATATTATAATTATTAGAAAGTCTTATAATAATTTATTTATATTTATTGAGGATTATTATGACTAAATTTTTGTTTAACATTTGACATTATTCTTTTATTTACTTTGATCTGGGTCAGACTTTGTATTGAGATTATTGTGAATATTTAGTATTTTTTAAGGTGGCTTAGATTATTTGATCGTCTATCATTTGTTTGTTAGCTTTGATTCTTTCTATTTTGAATCTGTGAGTTATTTTTAAACATTGGTATCTAATATCCTTAGTCTTATTTTATTATTCTAGTGGTAGTTAATATATTAGGGCTTTAGAAAATATTTTATGACAATTCGAGGTGGCTCAGTTATTAGATTAAAAGTTTAATTATAATTCTTGATTTATTATATTTAACTCCTAAATCTATTGAAGTTATAATTGCCTAACTATTTTAATTGAAAGATTGTTTTTATTAGTATTCACCACTTCGCTTTCATTCCAGTAGCTTATTATCATTTATTATCACTTTCTTTAATTTAAAAATATTAAAAATATTTTATTTAAATTTATTTTTAAATTCATAGCATTTATTTTTTAGTCAATCAAATCAAACTCCCTTATTTTTCTAACTTAGGTTATATTTCATTTAGTTACTTAAAAATTTAATTTTATTTTTGGCTCTTCAAATAGAATGACTTAATGTTGTACCATAAGCAATCCTTAGTTTAATTTTAAAATAACCCTAAAACGATATCGGATTTAAAGTTATTTCAATATTCTAACCACATTTGGATGTTTATATATATATATATATATATTTTTTAATTTTTTTAACATTTTAAAATCTTGCTATTTTAAAAAAAATAGAATGCGAAGATATTTTTAACTATTAACTTAAAAAATTAATAATTTAAAATTAAAATATATGGTGTTGGGATCATATTTAAATTATCAATGATCATAATTTAATAATTCAAGTCTCACCTTTGATACAAGTACATTGTTATTATTTTGATTAAGATGAATTAAAAAACACACCATACTAAAACTTAAGATTTTACTTAAGAAAAATAAATACAGAACTACATGAACCAACAACCGTTATATATAGGAACACTCATTCATGTTAAACGTAAACTTGACCTCAATTCATTTTACTATCCTTATAATTGCATATATCAAAAGGGAGTTTTTATTAATAAGAATAATGTTTATATAGGTTACCTCAGGAAACCAACATAAATTTATTATAAATAATTAATTTGATTAATTTATTTAATATTTATAAATTAATTATTTAATTTTTATATTTATAACGGAATGAGCATATAACATCTGCTGGTCAAGAAGTGGGATCTTTTAGGAATAATGATTGAGCTTAAAGTGGCTAAAGTGGGAAGAGAAAGGGAAAGGTCGTTAAGTAAACAAAAAAAAGAGAAGAAAAATAGAAATTTCTTTTTTATAATTTTCACAATAATTAAAACAAATTCAAAATGGCCTCATGCAAACACTTTCAAGACAATATTGTGTTGCCTTTAGTCATCTCACTTGTTCAAAGCATATTCCCACACAAGAGGCTGATAAAAGGAGACGATACACAAACAATTATCCAAAGTATCTTACATTATAGATATGGGAGCACATAAAAAGTTGGATTGTTGAGGGAAAAAAATATTCCCCTTAAAAACCCATACATAAATTCATTAATATTGAAAAAAATAAAAGGGAAAACCCTTAATAAGGATTAGCATGATTATTAATATTTTTAGATTGAATATTATTTTTTAAATTATAACTTGATATATAGTATAATAATATTTTAGGTTTGTAATAATTTTATAAAATATGAATAGTAACTTTAGAAAAAAAATAATAAGTTTGAAAAGTACAAGAAATAATTTTAATATTTAAATTGATATTTACTTTTATTTTTTATTGCTAGCTTAAAAAAATTGTGGCCTAGCTTGGAAAGTACAATGATGAGCACCTTTTATTAAATGAAGTAAGCATGCACTTTTGCTCGTATGGAACAATTTTCATCCTGGGAGTAAGGGACCATGTTTTATATTATTATAAAGACTCCAACAAAATTTACAGCTTTCCATCTGGGCCATCTGTGGGCCCCACCATAACCATTGGATTTTATAGAGACAAATTGTGCAGCCCATCACTAAAGCTAGCCTAAGCCCATCTTTTTTATGTAACAGGTTAGCGGAACTTTTTTCAAGTTTTTTAATATTTTTATAGAAAATTATTTTTAAAATATTAAAAAAAATTACTAATGTCATATTAACATAATAAAAAATATTTTAATATCATATTTTTTTTTTAAAAATAATTTTTATAAAAAAATCTCAAATTTTATAACTATAAATTTAAATAAATATTAACAACATAATATTAATTAATTATAATATAATAATACATATTAATAAATAAATAATTAATTTTACTAGTTTTTGATAATATAAATATTTAAAAAAATAAAATAAATAATATTATTAATAATTTTTAAAAAAAAAGGATTGGGGACTAACATATTTTTAAATAAGCTAACCTATCACAAACCTTTAAGTCTACCCTGCATTATATATTTTGGCAGTCTCAACCCACCAGCTCTATAGTGATGAGTGAGATTGTGAGATTAATAACTTTAGTTTTTAGAATAAAAATAATAATTAGTTAATTACTATTTAGAACAAGTTATTAATACAAATAAAAAAATTATGTTTACATGGAAACTCCCCAAATATGCAGATCCCAATTCAAGAACTTAAAATGGCCTAGTCACTCTAAATATTTTAGGGATTAATCTGAGATTAAAATTTTTGTGGCAACGTTAGCTGAACTCTTGGAATTTAAAAAATCAAAAAGACAACAATTTTAATTTAACTTATCAAATAAGAACACAACTAAAATAGGGAGAACATATTTTATAAAAGTTAATTCAAGAATAGTCCTTAAGAATTTCCTTAGAATCTCATCTTGAGATTATAATATTATATATTTTTCTTGTCCACAAACAACAATGATGTGACCAGTGACCACTGTTAAAGGCATATACACCTACGTGCGTCCACAAAGAATCTTTGTTCCTAGAACGATCTGCGTTGAAGGGAATATGACATATCCTTAGTGGGGAAGTAAACCCTAGAAGTCTACATTAGAAGCTCGAGGGAATATTTTCCTTTTTGTTGATGAAATCGTGTATATGTAAATGTAAAGTTGGTTAATTAAATTTGAGAATCTAATTAACAAGCAAATGATAATTGAATTTTGACCAATATCATTACTATAAAATATAAAATATAAAAAAGTTCAATCTAGAAGGCTTCTCTATTAAAATAATTAAGGTCCTTGTGGTCCTTTATGTTTCTCTATTAAAATTAAGGTCCGCATGTTTGAAACAATAATTTTCAATGAATGATATGAATAAATCAAAAAATAAATATATAATTAAATCATACATACATTTTTTTAACTCAATGCAAAGAATTCAGGTCCTTGAATTTGTTCCCCTTTTAGTTCATAACTTTATATAAAAAAAGGTTTAATTATTGGTTGAATTTAGCATGTTGATGGACCTAAGTGTCTTGCAAATTGGAGTCATTATCATAACAACCAAAAATTATGAATGTATGGTGGGGTCTTAATTAATAATTACATATAGTCAAACTGTGAAAATATAACTAAATAGATTATCCTCATATAATTATATTTCTTAAATGATTTAATTACAGCATTAATCAAGTAAGAGTTAGAAGTGTTAAAATTGCATAGAATATAAGATAAAAATGTAACTTTTTTTATCCATCATATATATATATATATATATTTATTGTCCAATGAAAAATGAAGCACATTTTATTTTCCAAAAAGATTTAGAATGTCTAGATGAAATAAAATTATTTTTTTTAAAAAAATATAGATGTTTTAGAAGGACCATTAAAAATAAAATATATGAATAAATATAAATTTTAAAAAAATGACCATTAAAAATGTTTTAAATTTTCTTGAATTTACTTAAACTAAACTCCGTTTTCAGTGTTGTACAAAGCCAAAGCCAGAGAAAATGAGTTATATTATTCTTGATTTTTATTTTTTTTAACAAATAAAATTAGAAAGAAAATGTTACAATTCCTGATGAACACACTTAATAATTAAAGAAAAAGGTAACTTTCCTATCATTCACCATCATTGATAGAGTTTTTTCCTCTTAAATATATTATTAAACAAATGGATTAGACAAATTGAGCACCCTTAACAAGTTGATACTAGTAGGCCCATCTTTGGTAGTTGGTAAACAGGGTCACATGTACCTTTTGGACCATGAAATTATTGAGGCGTAAATTATTTTAGAATTAGATTGATTATTACTAATATATTAGGCAATATAAAACTAATTTTTCAAAGGTCATTTTATAACGTGTGTGTGTGTATTTGTAATATGGATAGATTCTTGATTGATTTGATTATTCTGAATCTATTATTTTAATTAATTGATTTTCTTAAACTAATTAAATGAAATTCACCCAATTTTTTGCTATATAAACTTGATCTATCTCATTATCGTAAAATATTATTATATTTTATTAACAACTAAATATTTAAATATATTATTAATAAATATCCCATTCAAAAATTTTATTTAGTATTTTATTTGACCTTCTTCTACCTTGTTCTAGAAGATTTCAATTTATCTAATATACCCTCCTTCGTAGCTTCTTGTAGCTTGTCTTTATCCATGTCTAAATCCCTACAAATGACTTTTTATCGTATTATCTTATAGTGATTAAGTGATATACTTCATACCTAAAAAAAATACAGAAACAAATAAATCATAATCCTTCAATCATAAATATAAGAGTCATTTGACTTTTTTTATAGAGATTAATGAAACTAAACAAATTATTTAACTATGATCAAGTCTAATATCTCAATATGAATTAATATTATATATTTTTTAATTTATCTAAATTAGTCTACTAACTCTTATATTAAATATAATTAACTAATTTATTTTTTTTAATCTATAAAAAAAATTAACTCTTATATTTAAAATATGAAGAATACTGTCTATTAGGCATTCCATGTACTATTCTTTTTGTACAATGTTGTCGCTCTTCTCCCAATCAACCACATCACGAGTCGACCTTTTATTACTCAACTACTTTCCCTTCTATCCCCACTTTTTTCCGTGGAAAAATTTTAAGAAATAAAATAGTGAAAATGGAAGACAAAATTGGGTACTTGGGTTGAAGCCTACTAGTACAAATGGTATATATGGAATGATAATTAAGCAAATCAGGATTGTTTGCCCTGTTTGGTGGAGATGAAAGAAAGGAATTTATTTCCTTTTCTTTTCTTTATTATTCAACAATTTTTATTTTAATTATTTTCTAAAAGGATACAAAACTTATTTTATGTAATTAAAGTTAGTATTTTTGGTAAGTGCCTAAGTCAGAATTCCAGTACTCTACACACAATTTACAAAACATTAGTTCTTAATGTATGACAATTTATCAAATCCTACTGACAAATAAAATTTTCAATATGCAAATTTCCCCCAATTTTCCTTAAAAGTTAACTTGTTAATTTTAATAATCTATTTTTTCAAAAAAATACCAAAAGCACCTCCAAAGCCCTCCGAAAAATTTCATCCAACAACTATTTTGACAAACCCAATGTCACCATGCCAAACTAAATCAATCAATATATCAGCATTTATCAACATATGAAATATAAAAGATACAATAAAAATGACATCACGAGTGGTATTAACATAACAACCTTCTTAACGCAAAATAGACTAAACTCATTCTAAATAGAAAGTTGAAGTATACGTTGGCTGAGTTCGGACTACTCCAAATCCAATAGTGTTCAACCAGACCCTAGCTGATACTAAAACCTAGATCAGTCCATCCAAAAAGCGCCTTCAACGGAAAATTTGATCATTGAGGAACAAAAATATTGCTGATACTCTGGGAGTAATACCTTGTAACTGGGGAAAATAATTCTCTAGATAGAAAAAAAGACCTGCTGATTCCCTTGGCTCGCCCTTTGTCCTTGCTGGCAAATGATCGTAAGTTCAACACACATGCAACCAAGAAGTTTTATTTCGGCACCAGTTCTATCCCATAGGCTACCACTTGTGATTGAAAAGAAAGAAATAAAGAGAGATAAAATCAACCTCTCCAAGCCACAGTGGCTATTTTGGGGTCTTCAAGGAAGATTAGAAAAGCTGCCAAAAGATTATTCAAAGAGTTGGCACACTAAATAAAATACCCAAATTCCCAAGATACAAATGTCATCAACTTGCCCAGCATCTATGATTTTGCTAATAAAGCTACCAACTACTCACACATTCAAATTTTTTTCCTTTTCAAAAGAGCGACAATAATTGGTTGATACAATAAACACTAGTATTTGTGGATCATTTACAATCTCACTGCTTTCTACATTTTCGTCTCCTCGGAGTTCCTGGGTCACGTCCTCTTCAAAAGGTATCCCAAAATGATGCCAATAATGCCAACCAGAACTACATATATCAATGGAATGCCACTGCGGTTTCCGCTGACTTCACGCCTCAAGAGATCCTGCAATGTGAAGGGTTAAAGTTGATAATATTTTTTCATGGGAACCATCTAAAGGTTTAATTGCGTTGTTAAAATTATTAACTTCTGCACCGAAAGTTAACAATTACTGGAAGTAAAGGCTACACTTCACAGTGCTACTGAATCAATGTTGACGATCAATACTAAAAGCTAGATTAGACAATGAGCAAGAAGCATTACAGGCTTCCTTGGTTGTGTTTGCCAAATTTATTGTTTGGGTAGAATTGACTCTGAAGACTTGGTTTTAGGCAAAATTGAGGTTGGCCAAAAGCAGGTACACGTTGCTTCTTTCCTAACCATGGTTTTGGGCTTAAATGTGGTTTGGAAGAAAATTGATCTGCTTGGTTCTAAGTTCCAAAACGAGGCTTTGGAAATTGTGCTGTTAGGTGACCACTTTTAGAGTGCGTTTGGGTAGATATCGAAAGGCACTTTTGGCCTTCAAAACCATGGCTTTGAGAAAGAGATGCCAAATAGCTAATTTTGTGCAGTACTTCTACATCGAAAACCATGGCTTGGGGGTGGAAAACCACGGTTTTCTAGAAGCCCAAAATTTTACTTTTTCAGAAGCTATTCTTTACTAAAATCACTTTTACCACTTTTCTTGAGAAGCAATTCTCTAAAAACTAATCTTAAAACATGATTTGGGCTTCAAAACCATGGTTTTCAGCACCCCCAACTTTTTCAAACATGTACTACATGTTTTCCTTTTTCATTTTGTACCATATTAAATCAGCTAGGTACAAATCAAGCAACTCGGGAGGTTATAAAATACCAGATGACACAATGGACTTGTAAGGTTTGGTGGATATTTACAGGGGTACTGATCAGTTAAACATGGTCTTAGGAATACTTATCCACCAAATCAATATGATCAGTTTTGTAAAATGAACAGAACGAAACTAGGATATAAAACAAAACCAACTAATCAAATCAGATTTTAGCCACTGCATCCAGAGTATCCCTCATCTCACTTGTCTTCCTCAGCCTTCAGTCACCAAGAGCTCCATCTCAACTTCACTCTAAATAAAGCTAAAGATACATAGCAAGAATCGGCCTATACAAGAGTTTAGCTTTAACTACAAGGAGAAATAAAATCCTTTGCTTTTCCCTATGTTCCATTTTTCATTACTTTCAATATCCCCACCCCTCTCATGAGACATAAGGTGAAATTGTGGTGTGTCTCTAACAAACAAGGGTAAGGAGAACATGGGAGTTTGTTTTTTGGGCCCAAAGAAGAACATGAGAGTTGAACGACAGCTCAATAGCAATCTTGAGTCCAAATTCAGGTATCGCAAATCAAGATACGCAGAGTAGACTTCAAGTAGGGAAAACCCAACTTAACAGCCAACGCGCCTTAGCTTACTTAGTTCAAGTAAATAAAGATTCAATAAAAATGGGAAAACAGACCACGAATCATGGATAAATTCCCAAACCACAAAAAAATCATATTCCAAACATATAGTGATGCTGATATTACTAAAATTTCTTTACTATACCCCACCAAATTTACTGCATTACCAGACAGAGTTGTAACATGAACCAAATCTGGGGAGTTTCTTTTTATACAATACTAACACAATTCTGGTGAGTTTCTTTTTATACAATACTAACAATGTTAGAGAATCCATTTTGACGTCAATTAAAACCTATATAAAATTACATTTCTTAAGACTTTGAATAGGGAGACAAAAGGAAAAACTTATTTCTTTGTCCAAAGCATAAACCCAACAAAAAAGAGCACTAATAACAGCCAGCTAACCACTTCCACCTAAAAATATCGTAGCACAAGAAAATTTTCTTCCAGACAAAAAGTGCTTGTTAAAATGGAAAACCCAATTAACCTGGAAAACACTTAACAGACACGTACAAAAAGGGGAGAATAACCCCACAAACTAAGAAGACAATTTTCAATCTAGGACACCTGTCTGTTTTGCAAAAGAAAACATTTCTCATTTTCAGTAGACATTCAGGCTGCAGCTTTGCCCAAATCCCGGGATATTGCAAAATTAGCAAAGGAAATGAAGTAATGAACTTAATCGTTGTTTTAATCACAATCATATTTTCCAGATGCGCCCTACCAAGCTATATCAGAATATATACATTGACAAATCAACTCCAAGAGTCAAACAAAAATCAGTCATGCTTCTATACAATGTATGCTGTAAAGATATTAGAAATATCATGAGATATATAAATATCCTATAATTAGTATATAGAATAAGATATAATACTATTTTATTAGTATATAGGATTTTCTATTTTATCTAGGTTTATCTAGAATTCTCTATTGTATGTATAAATATTCCTTCTGGCTATCAATAAAGTACAAGCATTATTCATTTGAAATAACATGGTATCAGAGCCATCCACCCCTTTCATCTCTTGGTGTATAGGCGTTGCCGCCACTCTGCTTTGCGATTTGAAATCACCATCCAAACTTATTGCCATACACAGTGTTTGAGGCCTTGTTTCTGTTTGGTCATGAGCCCTGTTCCTTTTGTTTGGCCATGAGCCTTTTAGTTTCTGCTTCTATTTGCAAACTTGTGCAGGACGCTACGTGTTCTTTATCCCTAGTGTGACAATTTGGTTGTGCCTACAACATCGTTTGTTTTTTATTTTATCTTTGATGGCTGCACCTAAAACTACGGCAATTTCTGAGATGATTCCAGTAATCACTAAAATTACTAAATACAAATTCACTTGGAGAAATTATCTTAATTGGAGTAAATATATTCGTATCTATTTTCGAATTATTGCAAAAAAATCACTTGACCGATGATACCCTGAACGAGAAAGATACCTCTTGCAAGTTATGATTAAGGGATGATGCACGACTCTTTTTACAAATTCATAACTCCATTGACAGTGAGATCATGCCTTCTATTACTCGTGAATTTGTTAAAGAACTAATGGACTACTTGGCACTCTTATACTCAGGCAAGAATAATATCTCTCAGATATATGAGATTTGTAGATCTTTCCATCGCGCAGAAATGCCAGATGACTGTACCTTTACAGCCTTCGTTATGGACTTCAAAGGAATGTATGAAGAACTAAATGCTCTCATGCCTATTTCTAATGAGAGGGAGGTTAATGTGTCCCACAGAGAGCAGATGGCTACCATGAGTTTTCTTACTGCACTTCCACCTCGATTTGCGGCTGCTCGTTCTCAAATTTTCTCTAGAGCTCAACTCCCCTCTCTTGAAGAAGCTTTTTCTCGTGTACTGAGAACAGAACAAACCTCTTTACAGCCCTTACTGAGTCTACTAGTGCGTTGCTCAGTTGCAATCAGACGGATAATTGTGAGTTACCTAATCGTCGTAGTTCTGGCACCTTTCAGATATCACCATTGCAGACAGTTCCTAAACCCATGTTCTTAGTTCTGGCACTATTGACCCTACCTCTTCTATTCATTTAGAATCTGTGCTTAATATCCCTAACCTTGCGTTTAACCTTTTGTCCCTACTAAACTTGTCAATTAAACTGTTCGGTCTCACTTTTTCCTGATCATTGCTTGATACAGGATCTTTTGATGAAGATTATTAGTAGGAGTTACGAATCTAGTGGTCATTACTTCCTTGATGATCAGGGGTCTCGTATGGTGGCTTGTACCGGTGGTGTCACTCCTTTTGAAGTACATTGTCGTTTGAGTCATTTATCTTTATCATCTCTGAAAAAGGTTTATCCTCAATTTCAGCATTTGTCGTCCTTAGATTGTGAATCATGTCAGTTTGCTAAACATCATCGTCTTCCATTAGTATCTCGAGTCAATAAACGGGCTTTGTTTTCTTCTGAGTTGGTACACTGATGTTTAAGGACCGTGTGCAGTTGAGTCTAAAGCTGATTTTAAATACTTTATTACATTTGTTGATGATTATTCCCGTACCACTTGGTTATATTTGATGAAAAATCGTTCTGAGTTATTCTCTCATTTTTGTGCTTTTACTGCCGAAATTAAAAATCAATTCAATTCGTCTATCCATATTTTGCATAGTGCTAATACTAAATATTTTTTTGAATCATTTCCCTCATTTATGCTTCAAAATAGAATTCTACATCAATCTTCTTGTGTGGATACACCAACTCAAAATGGTGTTGCCGAAAGAAAAAATCGTCACTTATTAGAAGTAGCTTGTGCCCTTTTATTTCAAATGCATATTCCAAAACCTTTTTGAACAGATGCAATCTCTACTGCTTGCAATCACATGCTCTCCTCTGTTCTTGATGGTCACATTCCATACAATACTCTCTTTCCCTCCAAACCTTTGTTTCCCATTAATCCTAAGATTTTTGAATGTGTGCTTTGTTCGAGATGTGCGCCCGACTGTCTCTAAAGTAGACCCTAAATCCCTCAAGTGTGTTTTCGTTGGCTACTCTTGTGTTCATAAGGGTTATCGATGTTTCTCTCTTACTCTTAATCGTTATCTAGTTTCTACGGATGTCACTTTTCAGGAATCTGTTGCATATTTTGCTTCTAACATTTCAACTCCTCCTTCTCCACCTACGGAGGAGGATACTCTCCTAGTATATTATGTTACTCACTCACCATCACCGGCCTCAGCTCACATACATGCACCTGGTCAACCACCTTTGTCTTGGGTTTATACCAGATGTTTGAAGGAAAATATTACTACTCTTTTGTCAAATTCGGCCCGCCATTATCTACTTCATCAAATCCTGCATAAAGCATTGCTCACCCTGAGCCTGATTTGGTCCCTAAATCTGAGATACCTCCTATTCCAGATCTAGATCCCTCCCTTGATTTACCCATTGCCCTCCATAAAGGTAAACGTACTTTTACCTATTTTATTTCTTCTTTTGTTTCATATAACCGCCTCTCCTCTGCTTCTGGTGCCTTCATTGCCTCTTTAGACACTCTCAATACCTCAATCCATTCCTGAAGCCTTGTCCCACTCGGGTTGGCGTACTGCTATGGAAGAGAATATGGCAGCCCTTGATCGTGCTGGTACGTGGACTTTAGTAGATTTATCAGCAGGAAAGAAAGCTATTGGATGTAGATGGGTGTTGACTCCTAAAACAAAAGCTGATGACACTCTTGAACGTCTTAAAGCTCGCCTTATTGCTAAATGCTATGCTCAGAAGTATGGTGTTGACTAGTCTGAGACCTTTTCCCCTGTAGCCAAACTCTCATCTGTTCATCTCTTTATCTCTTTAGCTGCTACTTATCGTTAGGACCTCAACTAGATATCAAAAATGCCTTCTTACATGGTGATCTTCTTGAAGAAGTGTACATGGAGCAACCACCCGGATTTGTTCCTTAGGGGGAGTGTGGTAAAGTGTGTCGTCTTAAGAGATATTTATATGGCTTGAAGCAAAGTCCTCGGACATGGTTTGACAGATTTAGTACTGTTATAAAAGATTTTGGCTTATACCAGAGTAAATGTGATCATTCTTTGTTCTATCAGAGAATAAGTGCGGGCATAATTCTACTAGTTGTGTATGTTGATGATATTGTGACTACGGGGAGTAATGCCTCAGGGATCTCATCACTCAAGTCATTCCTTAACTCTCATTTTCAAACGAAGGATCTGGATTCATTAAAGTACTTCTTGGAGATTGAAGTCAGGAGGAGTAAGAAAGGCATCCTATTGACTCAGAAAATGTCATTGATTTGCTAAAAGAAATTGGAAAACTAGGAGATGTCCCAATTAGCTTTCCTATGATTTACAATCCACTACTTGATGCTGATGATAGTATACCATTTGAAAATTCCGTTGAAGCCGCCAAAAGCAAACCGTTTGAGAACCCAGAGAGGTACAAAAGATTAATTGGCAAATTGAATTATTTTACGGTAACACGTCCTAATATCACTTACCCAGTGAGTGTCCTTAGCCAATTTATGTTCTCGCCAACTGTTAAACAGTGGGAAACCTTAGAAAGTGTTATATTACTTGAAGGGATCTCCAGGTAGTGGGATATTATACAAAAATCATGGTCAAATAGATATTGAGTGTTTTTGTAATGCTGATCATAGTGGATCAAAAGCTACAAGACGATCGACTTCAGGATACTGTGTTTTTGTAGAAGGAAATTTAGTATCTTAGAGAAGCAAGAAATAAAATGTGGTGTCAAGATCGAGTGCAGAAGTAGAATATAGAGACATGGCACAATCAGTATGAGATAGTATGGATATATCAGTTACTAAAAGAAGTTGGCCTTAAAATCTCGTTACCAGTGAAGTTGTGGTGTGATAATAAAGCAGCCTTACATATAGCTTCTAATTCAGTATTTCATAAACGTACAAAACATATTGAAATTGATTGTCATTTTATTCGTGGTAAGCTTAAGGAAAACTTCATCTCTACGGCAATGTCAAATCTAATGATTAACTGGGTGATTCACTAAAGCTCTTAATGGGATTCGAGTTGAATATCTTTGTAACAAGTTGGGCATAATTGACATCTATGCTCCAACTTGAGGGAGAGTGTAGAGATATTAAAAATATTATGAGATATGTAAATATCCTATAATTAGTATATAGGATAAGATATAATATTATTTTATTAGTATATAGGATTTTTTATTTTATCTAGGTTTATCTAGAATTCTCTATGACCGGAAAAGCGTGGGAGGTGGTGGGCGAAATGGTAAAGCGAAAGATTAACATCTTGTGCCTTTAGGAATCTAAATGGGTTGGAGAAAAATCTCGGGAATTCAATGAGTTCAAATTTTGGTACACAGGTAAAACAGGTACGAGGAATGGTGTTGGTATCATTGTGGATAAAGAGTGGAAGACGAATGTGGTAGATGTTAAAAGGATTGATGATAGAATTATATCTTTAAGAATAATTGTTGGTAGGGATATAATCAACGTTATTAATACTTATGCACCTCAAGTGGGAACAGAAACACATCTTAAGGAAAAATTTTGGGAAGATTTGGAGGGGCTGATTCAGAGCATACCACTTACTGAAAAGATTTTTATTGGTGGGGACCTTAATGGTCATGTCGGTAAGGAAGCAGGGCAATATGCAGGGACTCATGGTGGTTTTGGTTTTGGAGAAATTAATAATGAAGGGCAATCTATCCTTGAGTTTTCTTTAGCTTACAACCTTAAGATTGTCAACACGTGCTTTAAGAAGCGGGAGGAACACTTGATCACATATAAGAGTGGGGTCTACAGGTCACAGATCGATTTCTTTTTGGTAAGGAGTCATGACAGAAGACTTTGTACAAATTGTAAAGTGATTCCAGGGGACGGAGTGACAACCCAGCATAGGTTAATGGTCCTTGACGTGCGAGTTAAGTGTAGGAAGGAAAAGCGGCAACAAGTTTTAAACACAAGAGTCAAGTGGTGGCAGCTAAAAGGGGAGAAGAGAGAAACTTTTAAGAGAACTATGTTAAATGAAAGGATTTGGGAGACGCAGGAAAATGCTAATATGATGTGGAAGGAAATGGCTGAGAAGGTCCGAGCAGTTGCTAAAGTAATTTTGGGAGAATCTAAAGGTTTTGGTCGACAAGATAAAGAGACTTGGTGGTGGAATGAGGACGTACAAGCGAAAGTTAAGTCCAAGAGAAACTGTTTCAAAGCTATACACTTGTGTAATAATACCGAAAATTGGGAAAAGTATCGTTTAGCTAAGAAGGACACTAAGAAGGCGGTGAGTGCAGCTCGTTTTAAGGCGTTTGAGGAATTTTATAAAGAGTTATGGATCAAGTACGATGTATCAAAGATGAAGAAGGCAATATTTTGGTTGCAGATAGTGATATTAAAGAACGGTGGGATACCTATTTTTACAAATTGTTTAATGACGAGGGAGGAGGGTCGAGTTATGAGCTAGAGGATTTAACAGGAGAAGTTGAACCAAATTTGACATTTTACCGTAAGATACGTGTTGGCGAGGTTAAAGAGGCGCTTAAGAAAATGGAAAATGGTAAAGCTATTGGACCTGATGGTATTCCTATTGAAGTTTGGAAGTGTTTAGGTGAAATGGGGGTGGTGTGGCTTGCTAAACTTTTTAATGTGATATTAAGTTCTAAGAAAATGCCGGATGAATGGAGGAAAAGTACTTTAGTTCCTATTTATAAAAATAAAGGGGATATTCAAAATTGTGCAAACTACAGGGGGATAAAGCTTATGAGTCACACTATGAAGTTGTGGGAAAAGGTAATTGAACACAGGTTAAGATTAGAGACTGAAATTACTGAGAATCAATGTGGTTTCATGCCAAGTAGGTCTACAATAGAGGCGATTTATTTATTAAGGGGGTTAATGGAAAGGTACCGGATTAAAAGAAGAGACTTGCATATGGTCTTCATTGACTTAGAAAAAGCATATGATCGAGTGCCAAGAGAGGTGCTTTGGAAAGCTTTGGAAAAGAAAGGTGTACGTATGGCATATATCAAGGCAATAAAAGATATGTATGAGGGGGTAACAACTACTGTAAGAACGTCTGGGGGCGAAACAAAGGATTTTCCCATAAGGATTGGTCTACATCAGGGATCAGCCTTGAGTCCTTATTTATTTAATCTAGTAGTGGATATTCTAACTAAGCCTATTCAAGAAGAAATCCCTAAGTGCATGCTTTTTGCGGACGATATAGTTCTTGTGGCGGAGTCAAGAGAAGAGATTAATTTTAAACTTGAGTTATGGAGAAGTACTTTAGAGTCGAAGGGTTTTCGTCTGAGTAGAAGTAAGACGGAATATATGCATTGTAACTTTGATAAGAGACAAGTTAGAAGTAACTTGGAGGTCAGATTGGGAAATCAAGTTATTCCACAAATAGATAAGTTCAAATATTTGGGATCAATAATACAGAAGGACGGTGAAATTTTGGAGGATGTTAATCATAGAATTCAGGCCGGGTGGTTTAAATGGAGAAAGGCTACTGGGGTTATATGTGATTGGAAAGTACCAGATAAAGTAAAAGGAAAGTTTTATCGCACTGCTATAAGACCAGCAATGCTTTATGGAAGTGAATGCTGGGCTTTAAAAGGACAGCAAGAACATAAAGTTGGGGTAGCTGAGATGGATGTGTGGGCATACAAGAAAAGATAAGATTCGTAATGAACATATACGGGGAAGAGTTGGAGTGGCACCTATTGAAGAGAAAATGGTAGAGAACCGTCTTAGGTGGTTTGGACACGTACAAAGAAGGCCAAGGGATGCGCCGGTGAAGAGGGTGGATCAAATAGTATGGACACCGGTTAAAAGGGGTAGAGGAAGGCCAAAGAGAACGATCAAAGAGGTCATTGAACGGGATCTCCTGGTCAATAACCTATCTAAGGATTTAGTTTTCGATAGAGCACAATGGCGTCGTATGATCCATATAGCCGACCCCATTTAATGGGATAAGGCTTGTTGTTGTTGTATCTAGAATTCTCTATTGTATGTATAAATATCCCTTCTGACTATCAATAAAGTACAAGCATTATTCATTTGAAATAACACCAGTTGTTCTCATGTTTCCTATCAATCCCCATATGAAAAAGAAAGTGCTCATACGTTAGTAACAAAATAACAAAATGGATCCATATCTACTTTTCCTAACTTAGCAACAATTATCCAAAATAGTTGAGCAGAAATGTCATGATAAGGATATTTATTTGTTTTCCCGCGGGCTGTATTAGAATGATGGGATGGGATAAACTATCAATAAACCTATAGGAACTTTATAAGCATGCCAGAAAGCTATAAAGAGTTGTCCGTATAAATTACATACCAATTCTTGCTGCAGCTTTTTATTTTGCTCAATTGTGAAATTTTTCTCCTCAGTCACCTTTGAAATAAGAGTCCTTGCCTGAATCAATAATAAAACATAAATGAACACAAAGCTTTCATGCAAATCTCAGAAAGAGCAATCCCAAGCTCTTATAAGTAGAGACTGTGAGACGCAACACAATCTACCAGCAAAATTTCTTCCAAAAATAAATCAATGGCATAAATAAAACCACATCAAACTATAAATCAGTAAATGCATCATAAGGAATGCTTAGAAAAGCTCAGAGCACGGGCAAAACTAGCCAAGTTGAACGTACATGGGCAAAACTAGTTAAGTTGAATGTACATGAAGGATGGGAGAAGAAAAAACTAATCCTATGCATTTGTATCCCATTTCTGGGTTCAAAACAGTTACAAGAGAAAACAATAATTCCATCCCTCCCAAACATGTGGGCATGTATGTGAATGCTCGTGCAACAGCCTAAATACACACACACAAGACAAGAACAGAAAGAAAAGGAAAGAGAAACACTACAATTGTTTCATTCTTTCAACCTATGCATTATTAAAGCAACTGAATTTTTTATCAAAAACAAAAAATGCGATCCTATGTTGCATATAACACCAATTTGACCATCTATAATGTTTAAAATCCCTTGCAACTATGCAAAAAGAATCATTATCGGGTACAAAATATGATCCAATCAGTTAAGATAAACACAATTGTGTTGAAGCACTACAGAGGCTCCTTGCCTCTTGATGCTTCAGATAAGATACCCAGAATGGGGCTACCCACTTAGTGCCTAGCTGCACACACCTCTGTCAATAGATCTTGCCTCACCGACATGAGATTTCTTTTCACTAGATGGCAGCAAGATGAGTTATGGATGGGAGAAGAGAAAACTAATCCTCAAATTCTGTTACAGTTCTAATCAAAGATGTTTTAAATTGTAAATTGTAGATCAGAAAGCGTTTTTCACCTTTTCTTCTCTCCTGGCAGTTTAAAAAACACAAGTGTTTCAGCTGCGGACTGACACACCCGGGAATCAACATGGGATGAAAATGATGATAAAAATAGAAATAGTCATACCACCAATATGTACATGCTAAGTTGTGTCGGTTTTAACATATCAATTAGATTATCACTTCAGCAGAAAAGTGAAGCTGGTTCAGCATGCACAGGCAAAGTAAAGTCCACAGTCTTAACTATGACTGTATAGAAGTCTTTATTCCAAGTCCCTCATAAAAAAATGAAAATTGCTAACTCAATAAAAAGACACAAAAAGGCAGAAGGGGAAAGGAAAACAGGGGACTGCACTGTGGTTAGTAATCTCTATCCAAACAATACAGAAGTTGAGGTTGACATTAATAGTGAGATACTCCTACTCTTTAGTCAGATAGGAAAAATAATGCTCCTAGAGCTTACACATTCGAGTAGAAGCAACCTAGTCAAATGCAAACCAGACCTTCAGGGGGCTAGAGGCTTCTAGTTCTAGCACCTTGAGGTGTGAGGGACTAAAAAAGTGCTCCCCAATTGAAGCAAGGCACTAAAATTGAGGAGCAAAAAGTAAAAAATAAGGTACATAGTGGAAAATAGTTAAATTATGAACACGTATTATAACTATTGACATATAAATTAACTATGTAGGCACAATAAGTCAATAATCATACACAGAAAAGTACAAAACGCTGAACAGTGTGAGAAAGAAAAGTGTTGGCTGAAAAGAAACGAAGACAGAAAAGAAAAGTGTAAAGGCAAAAAAAGCGTACAAGACTAAAGTTTTTCAAAGTAGTGGTAAGCAACATTACCTAGATGGAAGGATGTTGTGCACTTGTCGTGTCTCTCATGATCTTGCTGCTTTGTTTAAAAAGTGCTAATTACTAAAAGCCTAGACATTAACTTTAAGAATGAATGACTGCTCATCCCCATTACTTATGACTGGCTGGGTTTTGTGGTTTTTCTATGTTCAAAATATTGTTTTGAAATGCTCAAGCTCAACAAGGTAGTTGACAGTCATTTAATGGGCATTTAGGTATTGGTGGAGATACGAGAGATTCCTCACAAGTGATGAGAGAAATGATTATATTTCTTCTATGTAATTTCCCTTTTTGTGGGATTACAGAATAAAATCAGTGAGTAAAATCTGGAACAATAATTACCTATAATCTCTCCTACACAATTATGGTAATCAATCCTAATTAATCCCGGTAATCAATCATAAATATTTCTCATATCTCCTACTCTTCCCTTCAAGTTGAGACATAGATATTTATCATGTTCAACTTGCTGATTAGATATTTAAATTTATCTTGAGTTAATCCCTTTGTGAGAGCAACAGCTATCTATTCTTTTGAGGGAATGTATTTAAGTTCAATCGTGCCAGTATCAATCTTTTCTCATATAAAATGTCTATCTATTTCCGCGTACTTTGTTCTGTCATGCTAGACTAGATTATGCGACATATTGATTGCTGTCATATTGTCTAAGTACAATCTGATAGGCAAGTTTGTGATTATTCTCAATTCTTCTAGCACTCGTTTCACTCATAAACCTTCACATATTCCGAGAACTATAGCTCTGAACTCAGCCAGCGCTGCTCCTAGCAACTACACTTTGTTTTTTACTGCACCATGTGACAAAATTCCCCCACACATAGGTAACATAATCTGACGTTGATCTCTTATCCTCATGATCACTTGCCCAGTTAGCATCTATGAGCATTTTTACATTTCTCGTGAGATTTCTTGAATAGAAGTCATAGACCAGGTGAACCTTTGAGATATCTAAGAATTCTATATACTTCATTCAGATGTTTCTGTTTGGGGTTATAGGAGTGTTGACTTACGACACTGACAGCTCAATGTGCGATAGATAAATCAACTTTCCACTATACGTTGATATCTTCCTATATCCACACCCTTTCCTAGTTCTTCCTCATCATTGATCTTGTCAACTTGGAAAAGAGTATCACTGGGTCTGCAGCCTAACAAACCAGTTTCTTTCAGGAGATCAAGTATATATTTCCTTTGTGATATGCTGATCCCTTTTTCAGATCTTGCCACTTCCATGTCTAACAAATATTTCATTTTTCCCAAATCCTTAACTTGAAATTCTTGATTAAGAGCCCTTTTTATCCTCTCAATTTTTGTTGGATTATCACATGTAAGAATGATGTCATCAACATAAAATGCTAGCACCACAAGTTTTTCACTCATATGTCGAAGAATAGAGTATGATCACTCTATCCCAGTGTATAGCCTTGGTTCTTCAATACCTTGGTGAATCTTTCAAACCAAGCTCGAGAAGAATATTTCAAACCATACAGTGACTTATTTATCTTACATACTTGACCTTCCTTTTGTCCCAAGAATCCTGGAGGCATCTTCATGCACATTTCCTCCTTCAATTCTCCATTTAAGAATACATTCATAACATCCATATGATATAGTGGTCAATCTAGATTAGCAGCGAGGGATAATAAGATTCTAATGGTATTCAACTTTGCTATTGGTGCAAATGTTTCAGCGTAATCCATTCCATGGACTTCAGTAAAGCCTTTAGCTACCCATTTACAACCTACCGCTTTCTTACCTTCTGGTAACTCAGCTACTTCCCATGTTTCATTTTTCTCTTGTGCTTTCATTTCTTCCATCACGGCTTGTCTCCATTCAGGACTTGCTAAAGCCTCATTTATATTCTCTGGTATTCTGAGCTGATCAAGATGAGAGATTAAGGCATGATGGGCAAAAAATAAAACCTGATGAGAGACAAACCTCTCTATAGGATACCTAGTACATGACCTGCGCTATTTTCGTACTGCTATTGGAAGATCAAGATCATCATTCTATACTTGTGGCTATTCAGAACTTGCACTTGATTCAGACTCTTGGTGTGCATCATTTTTTTGAGAAGCATTACCTGTCATGTTTCTCCTAGTGTAGACGTCCCTATTTGTTAGTGTCTCCCCCTAAACTAATGTGTTCTTCAGATTCTTTAGTTTCCTCTTGTGTTGGCACATCAAAAATATAGAGTGTACCAAGTTCCTGGTAAAGGCACAGGGGCTGAGGCTCAAGTTCAATTTGAGCCTCATGAGATTCACTCCAATTCTCCCCTTGAACCAAAGAAAGGGTATAAAAAGGAACAGTCTCGTGGAAGAAAACATCACATGATAGGGGCATTTAGCTAAGAGATCAAAACATTTATACCCCTTTTAGGTTCCTCCAAGTCCTAAAAAGATACACTTGATGGCCTTGGGATCAAGTTTAGAAGTATGGTGAAGGAGAACAAAGGCAATGCAACCAAACACTCTGAGAGGAAAGGTGTTTTCTAAGGTAGTTGAAAATGTTTATGGAGAACCTGGAGAAAGGTTTGGAAGGACAATGGTTTACAGGGCATCTGGTTAATGAGGAAGGTAGTAGTAAGGATAGCATCAGTCCAATAGAAATTGGGAACATAGCTACTGAAAAGAAGTGCCCTAGCTAGTTCTAAGATGTGTCTATTTTTTTTGCACAGCAATACCATTCTGTTGGGGACTATACGGGAAAGAACTTTTGTGAAAGATACCATGTTGTTTAAGGAAATGAGATAGCTAATGGTTAAAGTACTCAGTTTCATTATCCATATGGAGAGTCTAAATTTTAGTCTCAAATTGTGTGAGAACCATATTATAGAAATTAACAAAAATCTGGTATACCTCAGTTTGGTCCTTTAAGAGAAAAACCCAACTGACACGAGTATGGTCATCAATGAGGGTCATAAACCACTTAAATTGGGTACAGTTGGAAACATGAGATGGTCCCCATAGATCACTATGAATGATAGAGAACGACTTAGATGAGCGAAATGGAACACTTGGGAAATGAGTATGATGGTGTTTGGCGAGTTTATAAGAATCATAATAAAAGTCTGAATTTTTATTACAGCAAATCGAATGAAACATCTAACACATCAGAAATTTAGATATCCTAATTGCTTATGCCATAGCTCCAATTCACTAATCCTAAAGGGAGACACTTTATTAGATAGATGAGACGTTGAATGATGACAGTCATCCAGATAATAGAGCCTATCAAGTTTTTAAACAACACCAATCGTCGTCCCTATGAGCAGATCCTAAAAAACGTAGTGTAGAAGAAAAATTAGCCTAACGTCTTTCATCTCTAGTCAGCTGACTCAGATAATAAATTGTATTTTAATTTTGGGACATGTAAAACATTATGAAAGGTTAGAGTAGCAAAAACATGTATGGTACCACTACCAGTAACCAAAGAGTCAAAGGCATCAGCACTTTTTAGTGTAAGATGTAATTTTGCCAAAGTGTATTTAGAAAATAACAAGGCATCATTGGTCATGTAATCAGAGGCATCTGGGTCTATTTCCCAACAAGAGCCTGTAAGCTTACCGTTAAGATTAGAAAGGGCTTTAAAGAAATTACCTCGCTTTACTTGCTTACGATATGATTTTCAAGAGTAGTGAGACACTTCAAAATAATTGCTAGCGGGTATGGGCCTTAAACAAGAACATGGGCTATCAAATGTGGTCCACTAGCATTGTCAAAGGCTAAAAAAGGACCACCATATTGGGTTGAAGCTAGATGGTCACCAGCATTACCACCATTGCATTAGGTTGAAACTTCATCAGGACTAGATGGCTTTTAGGCCTCCTAGGTTTAGGCTTCCAGTCTGCTGGCTTTCTATGTAAGTCCTAGCATTTCTCCCTGGTATGCCTTGTCTTCTTGCAGTGCTTGCCCACTCGAGCAGCAAAGGAAGAGGCTTCAACTGTGACTGGTTGCCACATTGGGGAGTCCAAGCTTATCACTTGTCGTCGGGGCTCCTCATCTTTCAGGAGGGCAAATGCTTCAAGGACTGACAGGAGGGATATGCGACCGAGAAGTCACCTGTGGATGTCTTCATATATTGAATTTAGGCCAACGAGGAATTAAAACAAATGTTCTTCCTCTAAGTCTCAGTGGTGAATGGCTACATCATTAAATTCGCACCACACTCTTTACTTCAATTAGTCTAACTCCTGCCATACTATAGTTTTCTCCAGGTAATAAACATTCAAAGGGCGATTACCCTGTCGGACTATCCATAGGCAAGATCGCAAGTCAAATATCAGAGATGCAGTTAGGTGCTTTCCATATGCTTCCTTCACAGCATTCCATATGTCTTTGGCAGAGGTAATAAACATGAAGCTCCGACGGACAATAGGCACTATTGCATTGAGTAACCACGATGCCACAGTGAGTTTTCAGTTTTCTATCGGTGATGAGTGGCGTCACTGGTGGACGGTAGGTCATCAACTGGGCCCATTCTACATGATTGTCTCTAGTGAGCATTCAGGGACAATAATAATATCAGAACCTTCAACACCAATGACTTTAGTTAGGAGACGCAACCCACCGTTAACCACGGTGGAGTCGGCTTTGGAGGAGAATGAAATTTGGGATCCCTGGTCTGATACCATATTGGTGGAGATGTGAGAGATTCCTCATAGGTGATGAGAGAAATGATTATATTTCTTCTATGTAATTTCCATAGACAAGGATACATATATACATGTATGAGATCCCGTTTTTGTAGGATTACAAAATAAAATTAGTGAGTAAAATCTGGAACAATAATTACCTATCATCTCTCCTAAACAATTATGGTAATCAATCATAATTATTTCTCATATCTCCTACATTAGGCCTATATCTTTGTAAAATGACCCTACTATATGCAAGGTGCGTAAGGCAAGTGCCATGCTTTTGTTACAAAGGTGACAAACACTACCAAGTGAGTGCCATGATGAAGGGTCCTCAACTGTGCCAGCAAGAGGCATTGATGGCACTTCACAGCTTCTAAGGTGAACCCCTTTGGCTGCACTAAGTAGAACTTTATTTTAATCCATGTCTCAACAAATTATTAGAAAAGGACCTTCAACAAGAAATCTCTCTCTCTCTAGTCTACCCATTGTTTCTTCAGGTCAAGAAGATGAACAGAAATTTTCAATCTATCAATTCATCTTGATAACGGTCAGAAAAAGACACAGTCACTCTCCCTCTCGACTCTACCCATTGTTTCTTTAGGCCAAGAACATAACATGAACAGAAATTTTCAATCTTTCAGTTCCGCTTGATAACCATTAGAAAAGATGGACTTTGAAAGACAGCATGTAGTAGAATAGAGAGACAGAAGGTCATCTAGTCAAAACCAAGCATGAAAGTGAGATAGTTTAAGAAAGTATGCACTAGCTCACCATTGAAAGAAAACCCGGTTGAGAATAATAAATCCCCTTATTTATGATAGCATATTCAACCAGAATTGTCAAAATATCATTAATGCCAGCATTTCAACAGGATATTATGTGAAACACAGCATTCTAGGAATCAAGAGTCAAGAAAGCAACGACGGTGTCACATAAATATAGAACTCAAATTAGGCATAAACAACGAAAACAAAAACATCCACATCCACATATATAAATGAGTCCAAACTGGAAGCATCAACTTGTGCTCCTAGAACTTAACATGTAGAATCTATAAATCAGACGAAAATTAAAGGTATATATGTACCTCATATGAAGTTTCTTGAGGTTCAACCCGCTCATTGAAAGCTTTTGAAGCCTATATTGCATTCATAATTAACCATAGTTAAAGATGAAAAACAGTTAAGACTTGTTTTGAGTATAACAAACAAATACAAACTCACTAATTACTCACAGCTGTAAATTCAGAAGCATTCAAATGTCCATTTTCTGATACTGATGCCCGAGGAGAAGAACCTTCCTCTGATCCTTCCCGAACTGGGGATGGTGGTCGAGGAGGAGCAACATATAGAACTCTCAATTTGAACTCTTCAACATTATGGCCTGACTCTTTATTGAACTATATGCAATGAGCACAGAAAAATCAATTATATAAAGCAAAATGATTGCTTTTTTTTTTTTTAAATTTTACTGAGGCACTATAACTTAATGGTCAAATAGTTACCATATCAGGAGTAATATCTTTAGCGGTAGCTCCAGGACTTGCCACAACACTCTGAAGGAGAAACTTATCCTTGCATTGCATGTCAGGAGGTGCTTCCTTTTGCGCTTGCATTGTCACTGAATCATATGGATGAATGACGGCCAATAGGTCATCACAGAGGGTGTTTAAAAATTCAGATATAAAGATAGGCTCTAATAAATCCGTTGCGAAGTTCATCAAAAAGATTAAACGGAAATAAAAAATCTCTTAAGAACATAAGCTTAAAATAATTACCAAATCAAACAGGTTAACACCAATTTAAGCATACAAACATCTATACCAACTACAAGCAAAGATGGACTCTCTTTTCATGTGCTCGAATACGTTCGTGTTTTTTTGTGCATAAATGACAGTGATGAAGTAAAATAGGGAGAAAGAGACCTATAATATCACAAGTAGACCTCGGCAACACGATTCCAGTGTTAGGTCTAACACAGTATTTCCTGGGATTCGTTGTCTTGACCTACAAACAACCAATTCACGGCAAATTAAAATTTTCAAACTATAAGGCACATAAAAGCCAGAAATTCACAGCTTAAAAACTCAAAGTGATGACAAAAGAAAAATTAACCATAAGAAAGATACACAAGTAAAATTCGAACCTTAAAAGCCACATAGTCATCCGTGTTGTTGGACAACTGAAGTGAGCAGGAGATCTGCTTCCTCAATTCAACTATTTCAGGAACAAAAAAGCAAGAAAAATCAGAAGAACGCCAAGAATCGGAAAAGAAACCAAAAATAAAGAAAGAAAGACGGATTATATTAACATTATTCTACTTTTGGTTCAAGTCTTACAGGGAAATTGAAGGTCCTGGGGGTGGATATTGAGGAGCTCGCCGGTACTCATGCCGGAGGGGATCACCAGAAACCAGAAGAAATGGCCGTTTCCGTAAGTCAGAAGGAGACGATTTTCGAATTCCGGAGAGCAGTGAGGAAAGGACCAACAACGTGGGACAGATTGTTTTGTCTCTCTCTGCGACCTATGGAGAAGGTTTCGCTGCGTGCGGAATTGATAGAAGGACAGTTTCGTCTTTTACCCATCCTCCAGAAACTTCTATAACTAAAACGATGATCATTCCGTATTTTCCTTCCTTTTTGCTCCTCTTTTGTAAAACTTGTTCGTAAAAGCAAAATTCATTTTCGAAAACTAAACTTTAATAATTACGATGACAACAACAGTATATAAATATTAATTTTAATATATAGTAATATAAAATTGATAAAAAATTGTTTGCACTCTTATTAATTCAATAATTATATGAAAGTTTTAACCAAATGAAAAATGTATTCGAGCTGTTTTTAAAATCAAATACGAATTACACAAATTATCTTAATTATTATAAAATAAACCAACTAAAAAAGTAGAATGGACGGAGAAAAGAGAATAAAAAAGTATCTTGTATTACTTCCATTGCATCACAACACAAATGAGGACCATCTTTGAACTGTGTTTTAAGCCTCTTATTATGCCAACTTCAAGATTGTATAAAAAAAAACTTCAAGAAATGCATACTGTGTTAGTCTAACTTTTTGGGTCATCATGTCTCAACACAAGGAGTTGAAACTGATTATTAGAAGATAAACAAAGTAAGGGAATGGCATCTACCTATTAATCTTATAGAATTTGGTAGATTTCTAGGACTTATTAGCTATTGTAAAAAATTTGTCAAAAATTATAGTAGATTGCTCGTCCTCTTATTAAGAAAAATACTTTTTGTTGGTTGCCTACTGCTCACAGTGCTTTTAAAAAGTTCAAGTTGTTGTTGATTTTTTCTCTCATGCTAAAACTTCCTAACTTCAATTCTAAATTTGTTTAGTATGATGTTATCATAGAGGGAGTTGGGGCTATTCTTATACAACAGATCGAATTATCCTATTGCATTCTATAGCAAAGGATTATCTTTTTTCTAATATGTTTCAATCAGACTATGATCATGAGCTTTTGGCTTTAGTGTTGGCACTACAAAAATAGCGTCATTACTTGTTGGAACATAATTTTATATTTAGAATGGATCCTAGTAGCCTTAAAAACCTCTTGAGATGGTGAGTACCCACTAATAATTAGTAGTGTCTCATCCTCAAGCTTCTTTCATTTGACTTTATCTCTTGCTGGTATGTTGCAACCCATACCGACTCTTGAACAAATTTGGGAAGATATGGATCTTCCTCCTTTTCATCCTTTTGTTAAGGGTGAAACTCCTATAGCAAGCGAAAGCTTGCTGACTAGTTGGAAACAAGAGACAATATGTTATTATGAGATAATTTGAAGAAGACTCATGAGTCATGACAAAATGAAATCATATGCAGATAAGCACATGTTGTATGAGCTTGCCTTTGAAGTGGGTGATGCTTTCTAATGAATTCAGCCCTTTTGACAGCATTCTCTCTCTCACTGGGATATGACAAGCTATCCTTACATTTCTTTTGAGTTTGAGCTTCCTTCAGTAAGAATTCATCCGATATTCCATTTTTTATTGTTGGGACTCACTTATGGACAACCTCATTTAAATCCTACTAAATTACCAATCTCTATGACTTTGAGTTGTTGTTAGATATATTCAATTGTAATCTATTTATGGGCCTATTTGGAAACATGCTAAACTTAGGTTTGGCTCAAAACTTTGGTTTGGGGAAATTTTAAAACAAACAGCCATATTTATTCAAACGGGCTTTTGGACTAAACCATGGTTTAAAATCAAGGTTTCAGAAAAGCTGGTTAGAGCAGCTTATGGAACAGTAAAAGAGCTTATGAACTAACCAATTACTATATTACCCCTACTTTTTCTTACACACTCTCTCCTCTCTCCTACTTTTTCTCTCTTTTCTTTCTTACACCCTCTCTCCTCTCTCCTCCCATCTCTTATCTCTCCTCATTTAATACTCATACCCTTTTTCGTAATTTACCAATCATAAAATCCCTTCTACAAATAACTATCCAAACACTCATTTATTCAAAATCACTTTTTTTCTATAATCTCTTCTAGAAAAGCCCTTTTCCATAAGCTGTCTATAAACCCATTTTTTTCATAAGCTCATTTGAAATTTTTTTTCCAAACACACACTATAAGTACCTAATAGCCAAACTAGCGTGCCATGTGGCAGCGTTTCTGATGGGATAAATAAGTATTTTTATGTTTTCTATAACTATTTTGTTTTACTAAAATCTTCTCTCCCACGATCTATTTCATGATCATAACTTCCCATTTTTTATACTTATTTTTTACATTTAGCTTTTAATTAAGATTTAAAATTTGTGGAAAAAAATACCACTTATAAAATCTTTAAAAAATTTCAAACAACAATTTTTACAAAATTTTAAATCTTCCGTTATTCAACTAATACTTTCATTAGTTAAGAAAAAATTGATATTTGTAGAATAAAAACAATTAAAATATATCTTAAAAAAATCTTTTCTTCCATGATCCATCTCGTGATCTTAAAAAAATATTTTCTTCCATGATCCATCTCGTGATCTAAACTTCCCTCCTTTTTATCCTCATATTTTAAATTTAATTTACAAAATTTTAAAGCTTCCATTATTCAACTATTTCTTTTAGTAGTAAAAAAATTGAAATTTGTAGAATAAAAAAAACTAAATTAAATGATTAAGGTATAAAAATACCCATACATTTTTTCTAAAAGTGTGCATAATACTAGTTTTTTTGGAGGTGCAAAAATATAATGACCGTTAAATATAATCTAATACTGTTATTTTTATACCGGGACCCCTTGTGGCTATTGTTATGGAAGTACAAAAACATTCATAACTTAAAAAACTAAAAATTGTAAAGGTACAAAAATACCTATAAATTTTTACCAGATATGCCCCAAAAGGCATACATTTTGGAGGGGCAAAAGTATCTATGAATATTCAAATAAATTATTTTTTTAGTTTTGGCAAAAAAAAATCTATTAAATTTTACTACACTATTATAATACTAATAATTTATAGTTAATGTATATGTTTAATGTAACATCTACAATTTCATAAAAGTAATTTATAAGGTAATATTGATATCAAGTATATTTTTCTTAAAAAAAATCCCTAAAGGGAAAGTTTTTGAAAAAGAATATAAAAAAGAATAACCATTAAAGAGTTTGGGACCCAAAAAAATTAAGAAAAACAAAATTATGAAATAAATATTTTGGTTGCTTAGAAAATTATGGAAGAATTTATTTTTTTAAAAAAGACTTAAAATATTTAATGGCTATTTTTTAGATTTTAAAGACCTATTTTCTTAAAAAATTCAAAAAAATAGTTAAGAGTTATCATTTGTCTTAAAATGTTATAGAAATTATCCCATGAGATAGAGAAGTTATTGGAAGAAGAAAATATCTATTATATTTTGAGGATTAATTTCTAAAAAGTTGTGAATACTTCAAAAAATATAGTGAGGCTGTAAATAATTATGGGTAAAATGAGTATCTTATGATTATATTTGTTTTCCCTCCCTCACGTGGCTGTCTGTTGTCTCGGCCATAACAGAGCATCAGAAACCGTAGGAAGTAGAAGGGAAGACAGAGCAAGGCGAGTGAGAGAGGTAGAGCGAGAGAGCAAGGCGAGTGAGAGAGGTAGAGCGAGAGAGCAAGATCGTGGTGAGAGCAATGGTGAGAAGGCAAGAAAAACAGAGCTGAGAGAGAGAGAGTGACGGTGACGGTGAGCTTGAGAGGCAACGAAGGGAGCTTGAGAGAGAGAAAGGGTCACAACAGTGAAGGAGGTAGTGGAGAACGTCGGAGGAAGATGAGATGTCGCATGGCGTACGTCAGAGTGGATCTCGACCGAAGTAAGCTTCCTCAATGTCTCTCCACCATTCAGGTCATGAGTTACAGTAGCTTCTGAAAAATTAAGAAGAGAGAACAGAAGCTTGGCAGTTGGGTTTTGGGGTTTAATCTGGGTAGGAAATGATATATATATGTATAAGCTTACTGATCTGTTATGGGTTTGATTTAATAAAAAGAAGAGTGACGATGCTGCTATGAAGAAAAGGAAGTTGTTTTAGATACGTGTGCGTGTGTGTGTATATGTCTCTACTGCTGCCACGAGGAAATGGAACCTACGTGTTGGTGTGTGTGTGTGAGTTGTATAGGCATTAAGGGATGATTTATATATATGTCACTACTGCTTGCTGCCTGAAGAGTTGGAAATCGTATGTTTGTATATATATGGCTGCTATTGGTGTGTGTTGGTTTGTATTTAAGTCTATGTTAGACGTTGGAGTAAGATAAAGTGATGATGAGATGCAAGTTGTATTTTTGAGCCTATATGCTCCATAAATATGGAAATTTCATATTGTCGAGGAGGACTTGAGAGGTATTAAAGAGAGAAGATTTGAGCTTGAGTTATATTGTGTTAAAAAAACAAAAAGAGATTTCATAGGTATTAAAGAGGTGAATAAAAGTCATGATATATATATATATATATATATAAATTTGGAGATTTATTTAAAGATTATGAATGGATGTTTCTAGATAATAATTATTATATGAGATATTTAAGTTATATTTAGAAGTATTAAAATGTTTAATTATATTTTATTATGGAAGCTGGAAACCCCAGATTATATATATATATATATATATATATATATATTGAGACTAGAGAAAAGAAGAACAAAAGTTGAATAAATAGGCTAATTAATGGTATAAGTGTAACGTTTGAAGAAATATGGGATTTTTTTAAGTGAATTAAGAATTTCTAAACAAGATAGTTAGAAGAGAAAAGTGAGTTGTTATTTAAAAGTACATATTATGTTAAATTAATAGTTTATTAATGCACATTTATATAAATTATGTAGATTGACTAGTGAATTATGAACTAAATACGGGGCTCCTCGTTTATGGTACTTCTATTAGCTTTGGCGAGAGGTAACCACTTTCTACTCGTTGTGTGGGTTAATGTGATGTTTGTGAGTGATTTGATATAAATATAAATTTATTGATGTTGATGTGATTATATTGAAAAAATCTTGATTGGTATTTTTATTGAAAATAATCTTATGGGACTTAAAGCATAACTTGAAAAGTTTGAATTGAGATTAGAACTTTACTATATCTTGAGATTAGAATTTGAAAAAAAATATTACCTTGTGAGATACCCCATTATGATATTTATTGATGCTACTGATTATCACGCTATTGAAATTTTGATTAATATGATTATCTTTAGAATTATGTATTAGGGATTGCTGATGATGGAGTTGTATTTCTACCACGTGGTATAACCTCCATTAGAGTTTGTTGGTTGGCTTTTGTCCTATCAGTTTATCAAGGGACTTGCCCCACCAGTTTATCGAGGGGCTGCGACACCCCCACCAGTTTATAGAGGGGGAATAAACCCATAGTCCAGTCTTGTGCTCTATGGATTTTGGCTAATCCATAACACTTGATCGGTTAGCTTTTTAACTGTCCAATCATATGGTAGTTATCACTAGCCCATGGGTTTAGTTGGCGGGTATAAGGAGGTTCGGTTGATTTGATAGGAGGAAATATGGTGGTATTTCCATTTGATCATATTATGATAATGTCTTATTTTTATCTCGTATATTTTATTAAATGTCCCACTTGATATCTCACAATCACATGTTAGTATGCATGATGAGTAGGATTATTAGTTATTGAGACGTCTGTCTCACCCCGTGGTTATTAATATTTTTCAGGTAATATTCTCGTGCTAAGACCTCAGGGAATGTTTTAGAGGTTTGATTAGTGCTATATCAATTGTATAACCTCCTCCTTTTAATCTATGTGTGAAATGGTTGTATATTGTTACGGTATGACTCAGTTTACATACTCTGATATAATGAGTTCCTTTAGTTGGATTTGATACTAGGAATACGTGCCGGTAGTGGGCTTGATGCTAAAGGTTGTTGCTTGTGATTTCTTAATTGTGGATATACTTTTAGAATGTGTAAGATTGAGAATTTATTTATAAATGAGTATTATACATTATCTCAATTATGAATTGGACTTATGTAATGTTATTCCTAGGTTTGATGCCTGGAGATACATTTGAGATGATTGTTAGAATAACTCTAATAGTGGTGTTAATTGGGGGTTTGAGCCTTATAACTATATTAGTATGATAGAATATTTTTTAACATGGTTTTATATGGGAATGTTGTGTGGAACTCTTATATCCACGATAATATCCTTATATAAGTTTTACTCATTTTTATCATAGATACGCTTTTTAAAATAAGTTAAATTCTTTTAACTATAATAGTGCTTGAGCGGTATTTTTGTCATTTTCTATCATAGTTAACTTTTTAGAGGTAAAGTTGTTCTCTATAGCCATGATAATTTTTAAATGATTAACAAAACTTATTTATGTCATGGTTAGTTGTAACTAATTTTGGTAAACAATGATTTAATGAGGTTAATTATGTTTATGTAAAGGAGGACTTTACATCTAATTCTTTTAATTTGGTTAATGTATAAGCTTAGTCCTCTAAATTTATATGAAGTTTTAGTTTAGTCTTTTTAAGTTTATAAAGTACACTTTTACTCTCTTAATATTAATACTATTAGTTTTATTAACAAAAAATAGGAACTCGATGAACTTAAATGGTGACTTGAAAATTAAACCTTAGCATACTGATCCAATATTTAAAGACGTTGTGTGATCTTTAACATCAACAACAATCTATCCACACATAACAATATTTTATTAAATGATTAAATCATAATATGTTTTGTCATTATTTAATTGTAGAGTCACCATCTAAATTAATTGAATTAGCTTTTTCATTAATATTAAGGGACTAAAAATACATTTTATAAACTTAAGAACTAAACTCAAATTTGATATAAATTTGGAGGACCAAATGTATACATTAAGCATTAAATTATTAACATTATAATGATATAGTAAAATGTAAGAGTTTACTATTTTGATAAAATTGAATAAATTAATTTATTTACACTTTCATTGGTATTTTGCACGTTAGAAAATCATATGATGTTTTATGCACTTTGGGTAAAAGTTCATTCGTTGCACCTTTACATTTTAGTTTTTTGGGTTGGGGTATTTTGATACTTTTAAAACAATAGCGTGAGTCTTATAACAAAAAGTAACAGTATTATGTTGTATTTAATGATCTTGTTATTTTTGCTTTCATTTTGAATATTCATAGGTGCTTTTGAGCCTCCAAAGAATCTATGATGTTAGGTGCACTTTTGGAATCCTAAATTAAAATATTTTAAAAACTTTCAAACGACGAATTTTAAGAAATTTCAGAACCTATGTTATTCAACTATACTGATTTGGTTTCTTGGAGTCCATCGTCTTCTTGCAACTTTTGATCAATATTCATTGGAGTACCCTTCATCTTGCAATTAAACATGTAAAAACTTTCTAACAAATCTGCAACATATTTCTTGACACACAAAAATTCCAGCTTCATCTTACAAAATTTCTAATACCAAATAATGTAGAAAGCCTAAATCTGTCATTTCAAACTTGCTCATTATATTGGCTTTAAATTCTTCTAACACTAACTTACTTCGACCCATATAAAATAATCGACATACACATAGAATATAATAAAATATAATGCACCTTGCCGTTTTATATAAAGTGTAGACTCATTCACACTTCAAAAAAAAAATCATTCTACTAGAAATAAGCATCAATTTTGATGTATGACACATGAGGAGCTTGCTTTAAGCCATAAAGTGCTTCCTTAGCTTGTAAACTTTTTCTTCTTGTCTATGTATCACAAATCCTGCTGGTTGCTCTAAACATCTTCTCCCATCTCTCCTTCGAGAAAAGTTTATTGACATCAAACTTGTACACTTTCTATTTGAGTTGAGATGCCACTACTAAGTGTAATCTTACTATCTCAAACATTGTCACAATGACTCTTCATAGCCCACTCCTTGTTGTTGGAATATCCTTTCTCCACTAAACGTGCTTTATGATTTTGAATACTATCGTTTACATTGAACTTTGTCTTGAAAATCTATTTTAAGCTTATGACACTTTTATCTCTTGGCAAGTCAATCAGTTCCTATGTTGCATTCTTTTATTTGGTTGTTAGCTATTCTTTTGTTGCTTTGTGTCATAGTTCTTTTTTAACTGCCTCATCATAAGTTATAAGGTTCAAGACAAACTCATCATTTGCATAAATCTCCCTCAATGATCTGAATTTTTATGGTGGCATCTTGTCTGAGGACTCACTGAACTTGAGCCTATTCTTAATGGTGTTGTTGTAGGACTATTTTTAGTTGAAGTGACTAGAGTAGGCATATTAACAAAAATAGAACTTGTTTCCTTAATTAATGGCATCCGGAGGGGATTTGTGTTGCAGTCTGAGTTATTCTCATTACAATTCTACCCTACATCTTCATTGAATAACACTTTTCTACTAACAATTATCTTTTCAACAATAAGATCATTCATTTTATATGCCTTAAACTCATGACAATAGCCAATAAATATGAATTTATGCGACTTCCCATCAAACTTTTTGTTATAAATATTGCATGCATGTGTGGATGTCCATATAACTCTTAACTCTTGGGATTCCTCTTAAGATTCCTTCTTCTCTTAATGTCATAAACCTATAACCTCTCTAAGGAATGACTTGAGAGAAGTTTCTTGTTGTTAATGCCATTAAATGTATCTTTATTCATTTGTAACCTTACGTTTATATTTTAAAAGTTGTGGCCTATAAATAAAGGCCATGCACAAGGCATTTAAACTAGTGAACATACAAGTAAATGAGGAATACTCTCTTGCCTCCCCTTTCAATTTGTTATTTTGTTATTTCTCTTCTCCTCTCTAACTTATTCATCTTCTCTCATTTTTATAATACATTATTAGCATGATATTGCTCTAAAAAATTTACGGTATATGTTTCTTGTCAATTCATGCATTATTATGTTCAATTATATATAAACGTTATTAGTTTTCTCTTTATCTAATTATCATATACATTTTCTTTTCTTTATCATATGCTATATTAATTTTTTTGGTAGTATATAATCTTTTTTTTTATCATATTACCCGATTATCCTCTTACTTGATTATTATGGGTAAATTTCATTTTCTATATATTTGCTACATATTATATTGTTATTTATTATATTATGTTATTCTTTTTTTATCCATTTTACTTTTTGCTAGTATATTATATATATATATATATGGATTGTCTTTATTCTATTTTAATCTTATGCAACATATTATATTGTTCAATTTTTCTTTTGATATATTGATACAATATTATGATTGATTCTCTCTTTATATATATACACGGGTATGTGTTGTTTATATTTCCAATTCTTCCTCCCATATATTCATTAATTTATGTTTCAATTGGTTTATTTATCATCTTTATATTCTTAGTATTATTATATATTTATTACAGTTTGTAATATGCCCTTATTTATATTACGAATTGCTTATCCTAGATTACTATTTATATATTGAATTTATATTATTTCTAATTTTATGTATTGTAACACATTATTTATGTTGTTTATATTTATACATGTTTCTTTATTTTATTTATTTTGTTATGTTTATTTATTTTCATTATTTTCATTTATTTAATTTAAATTAATTATTTAATTTTTCTTATTTCTATTGTAGAATTATTTTCTCTCATTGTGCATTATTTTTGTGTTGTTTATTTAATTGCTTATATTGTCTTACTATGTATATATTTATTTATTTATGTCATTTATAGTTTTTTACTTCTATTGAATTTAAATTTTTTATTTTGAATATATAATATTTATTTGATTTATATTTTTATTATCGTAATACTTTCTTTTCTCCCCATTAATTTTATCATATTTCTAATTGTCATTATTATTTTAATTTGATCAATGACTAATCTTACCAAATTCGAGTTTACCACTCGATATATCGGCAAAAAATTATATGTCTTGGTTTTATAGGGTGAAATTTACCTAGATGTCAAATGTTTAGGAAATATTATTTTAATCTGGAAATGAATGAAGCATCAAGACAAAGTTAAGGGTCCGATTTTCCTTCGCCACTATTTATATAAAGGGCTAAAAGCTGAATACCTAACGGTAAAAGATCTGTTAGAATTATAGAATAATTTGAAAGTATGGTACAATCTCCAAAAAAGGTAATCTTGCCCAAAGTTCAGTATGAATGGTTGCATTTGAGGCTATAAGATTTTAAAACTGTATCTGAATATAATTCAGTTATTTTTAAAATAAGTTCTTAATTGAAATTGTGTGGTGAAAAAATAACCGGTAAAGACTTATTATAAAAAACTTTTTCAATATTTCTTACTTCAAATGTGCTCCAGCAGTAGCAATACAATGAGAAAGGTTTTAAAAAATATTTTGAACTAATCTCATATCTTCTTGTGGCTAAACGAAACAATGAGCTGTTGATGAAAACTCACGAGATCCATCCCACTAGTTCAGTTCCATTCCCTAAAGCGAATGTGATTGAATGTACTAATTTCTATGCCCATGGTCATGGTTGTGACTATGGCCACGATATAGGACGTGGCAATTACCATCATTATGGTGGTGGAAGTAACAATTATAATCATAATACCCATCAAAAGAAGAAACATAATGAATGACAAAAAAAAAAGACAAGGGTGGTCCCTCAAAAACTGTGAAAATCTATATTATAGGTGTGGTATGAAGGGGCACTGGTCGCGTACTTGTCGTACGTCTGAGCATCTAGCAAAGCTTTATCAAGCCTCCATAAAAAGGAATTCAAAGAATATGGAAGCAAATATGATTTTCCAAAATGATGATGTTGAGGCAAATTTTGCATATAAGCTAGATGATGGCTTTGATGCTGTGGCACATTTAGAGATAGCTGATTTCTTTGAGAATTATGGTTAGATAAACAAACTTAGCAAAAAAGGAATAAGACTATTTTAGTTTATGTTTTATCTATATTTTTTCTAATTTAGTTTATGTTTTATGCTTTATTTATGTTTACTTTTACTTTCTTGTTTTAAGGGTATTATTGCTCATAATGTATTGTGAATTTATTTTGATGCATTTCTTTTCTTTTGGTGAATAATATGGATGTTCCTTTCTCTTTTATTAAGCACAAGAATTGAGATATATGGCTTATAGATAATTTTACAACACTTACCATACTCAGATAAAAAATATTTTTCTCATTTGACAATGAGTGGTGTAAGTATCAATACTATAGCGGGTAATAAATTTTATTATTAATAATGCTTTATATTCCTCTAAGTCTTAAAGAAATTTATTAAGTTTTATGGATATCTGCCTAAATTGGCATCGTATTTAGACTATAGATGAGAAAAAAATTAAATATCTATATATTACAATTGTTAGACATGTAAAAAAATATACTTGAAAAAATACTTGCATTATCTTCTGGTTTATACTATACAAATTTAGTATAATTGAAACAAATACTACAGTAAATCAAAATATTACTGATAAAAATACATTCATTGTTTGGTATGACTGTTTAAGCCATCTCGGATCAACTATGATACGAAGAATTATTGAAAATTCATATAGACATCTATTCAAGAGCGAATAGATTCTTCAATTTAAAGATTTTTCATGTGCTGCTTATTCTCAAGGTAAATTAATTATAAGACCTTCATTAACAAAAGTTGGGGTAGAATCCCCTACATTTCTAAAACATATATAAGGATATATGTGGACCTATTCATCCACCATGTGGATCATTTAGATATTATATGGTTTTAATAGATGCATATATAAGAAGGTCACTTGTGTCTTTGTTATCTACATATAATGTAGCATTTCCTAGATTATTTGCTCAAATAATTCAATTAAGAGCACAGTTTCTAGAATATGTAATTAAGATAATTCATCTTGATAATGCAAGTGAGTTTTCATCTCAAATGTTTAATGATTATTGCATGGAGATGGAATAATAGTGGAAAAATCTGTTGCTCATGTCCACACTCAAAATGGTTTGGCATAATCATTTATTAAATGCCTCAAATTAATTGCTAGACCAATGCTTATGAGAACAAAACTTACCATTTCAGCTTGTGGACATACAATTTTACATGCAGCAACAATTATACGTATAAGGTTGACAAATTTTCATAAATTCTCCATATTACAATTACCTTTTGATCAGGAGCAAAATATTTTTCATCTTAGAATTTTTGGATGTGAAGTATTTATCCCAATTACTCCACCATAATGCACAAAGATGGGACCTCAGAGAAGGTTAGGAATATATATTGGTTATGAATCTCCTTCTATAATCAAGTATTTAGAACCATTAATGGGAGATTTGTTTACGACATATTTCAATGATTGTCATTTTGATGAGACAAATTTTTCAACATTAAGGGGAGATAATAAGCAACTGGATAAAAAAAATACATTGAAAGCATTATTGATGTCTCATCTAAATCCTTGAACACAATCAAGATAATTCATTTGTAAAATATTGCAAATCAACTACTAGATGCATTTACTAATCACAAGAGAATTACTGAATCTCACATTCCAACGAAAAATACTTTAATTAGAATTGAAGTCCTAGCAGGACAAGTAGCAAGTACAAATGAAACTAAATAACGCTTAAAGCGTAGTAGACCAATCAGTTCCAAAGATAAAAATTCTAGAAAGAAAAAAGTGGAAACAATCAAGATGGTCAAATTAAGGAGGCTGATCTTATAGGAGAGCCCCAAGACATAACTAATCAAAAGAACCCATAAGAGGTCCAGGAACATGAAAATAATGAAGAGATCTCAATAATTTATGTAACTACGCGAAAAAGATGGAATCGAGAAAATATAGTCATCAACAATGCTTTTTCATATAATATTACTGTTGAAATAACTAATCAAAATAAGGATTTTGAACTTAGATAAGTTGAAGAATGTACATATAGAAATGATTAGTCAAAATAGAAGGCACAATTCAAGTTTAATTGAATTAACTTTCAAAACGTGAAGTTTTTGGGCCTGTAGTCTAAATATCAAATGGTGTTGAACCGTTGGGTATAGATGGAATTTTGTGCGAAAATGAAATGAGAAAAATGAGGTTGTTAGATATAAAACACGACTTGAAATTATTTAGATATAAACCGGTCGGCAAATACATGTCACTAATTAGAAAGACGCGTATTCTCCTGTGGTGGATACAATCACTTTAAGATATATAATTAGTCTCACAGTGCATGAAAGACTTAAAATGCTTCTAATGGATGTTGTTACACCATACTTATATGATTTAGATACTTAAATTTATATGAAAATCCCTAAAGGATTTAAATTGCCAGAAGCATGTAAGAATTCTCAAGAAAATTATACAATTTGTTTGCATAAATCTTTATATGGAATAAAACAATATGGAAGAATGTAGAATAACCATTTAAGTGAATATTTGTTAAAGGAATGCTATAAAAATGACTCAATTAGACCATGTGTTTTTATAAAAAGGAATGTACAATAATTTGTCATAATTATAGTATATGTAGATGACTTGAATATAATTGGAACTTCTGAAGAGCTTAAAGTAGTTGATTGAAAATAAAAGATCTTGAAAAAACAAAGTGTTGTCTCAGCTTACAAATCGAGCACTTAACAAATGAAGTTTTTCTTCATCAATTAGCTTATATTGAAAAATTATTAAAGCAATTTTATATTGATAAAGCGTATCCATTAACTACTCCAATGGTTGTGAGATTGCTTGTTAAAGAAAAAGATCATTTTCACCCTCGAGAGGAAAAAGAAGAACTTCTTGGTCCAGAAGTACTATATCTTAGTGCTATAGGCATACTAATGTATCTTGCTAATTCAACATGACCTGATATTGCATTTGTAATGAGTTTATTAGCAAGATTTAGTTCTTCCTCAACAAGAAGACATTGAATAGAGTTAAACATATATTTCAATACCTTCAAGGGACAATTGAAATATGATTATTTTATTCTAATGAATATGGATCACAATTGATTGGTTATGTTGATGCGGGATTTTTATCAAATCCACATAAAGAAATAATTACAGCTCATAAGTCAAGTCGAGAATGTGTTTGGCTAAGGTTAATAATCTAACATATCCAAAGAATGAGTGGTCTACTTCTAGAACAAGAGATTCCAACAGTATTATATGAAGATAATACAGCATGTATAACTTAATTGAAAGGGGGATATATCAAAGGATATAGAATAAAACATATTTCTCTGAAATTCTTTTGACTCATGATCTTATGAAGAATGGTGATATACATGTTCAACAAAATTGATAATGTGACAACCTTACAGATTTGTTTATCAAGACACTGCCAACTAAGTCATTTGAGAAGTTAGTATATGGTATTGGGATGCGCAGATTCAAAGATGTAAATTGATGATGTCACCAGGGGAGTAAATAAGTACTTGCTATACTCTTTTCCTTTTCAAGTTTTTCCCACTAAGTTTTCCTGAAAAGATTTTTAATGAGGTAGCCTAAATAAGTATTATGTATTTTTTTTTGCACTAGATTTTTGTCCTAATGAATTTTTCCTAGTAAGGTTTTAGTGAAGCACAATATTTATCATGGACATCCAAGGGGAGTATTATAATTATTGCATGCATGTGTGGATGTCTATATAACTCCTAGCTCTTAGGATTCCTTCTTCTCTTTATGTCATAACCTATAACCTCCTGAATGAATAACTTGAGAGGAGTTTCTTATTGTTAGTGCCATTACATTCATCTTTATTTCTTTGTAGTCTTATGTTTAGTCTTTAATGGTTGTGGCCTATAAATAGAGATCATGCACAAGGCATTTGGACTCGTGAACATACAAGTAAATAAGGAATAATCCCTTGCCTCCTTTCTCAAGCTTTTATCTTGTTATTTCTATTGGAAATCGTGCCCTAGGGGCCAATCATTATCTTATAAACATTGTTGATTTATGAATTTATTAATTGTGTTATAATATTATTTGCATATTTACTGTGATGACCATCCTTGGATAATTCATGATCTTATCCTAAATGTCCTTAGTCGGTCATCTATGTGGGAGCAGAGATGAAATAAGACCAGTATGACTAGACATATAAATCAAAGTCATAGGCACATATAAGAGTACAAGGTGTTGGACCGACCCGCTATGATAGAGCTGCATGGGTTAAGTCATAAGGTTCTCTCATATACAAACCATGTCACTATGCCCTTTGACATGAGATCATCATGGATTCCTACATGACAAACGCTCAGCTTTGACCTAGTCAAAAGTCACTTTTGACCGAGTGATCATAAAGACTATATTCGGGCTTAGTGGTTTTTCATGCGGAGGAATGTGAATGGTCAAGATGGAATTTGTCCCTCACATTCGTAGAGAGATATTACTAGGCCCCTCGATGAGTGAGTATGAGAAATGTATGGCCATACTGTAATGAAAAGGTAGTCCTATTTCTATAGTCAGACTACTCAGGGATCGAGAAAGTAACGGTCAGGAATAGGAGGATGACATTCTTCATGCCTCATCCATGACCAAAATATCGTGTGACAAAAGGGACATGATATGGTTGTATAAAAGGTTACATCGTTTATCGATCCTCATATGATTTGGGTAGTCGTGATGTCTTGCTAGAGACCGCTTGTGACTTGTGAGTCAGTATAGTAAATGGCCCACTGCCAACTTCATATGGGCCTACAGGGTCGCACATAAAATAGCCCAACACGAGCTATGATGTCCAGATTCAATGAATGATCCAGGGTGGATGTATATATTTATTTATATTTATATTCGTATATATACATTATATATAAGAGATATATAAGATTTAATTTATAAGGATAAATTAAATCTCTATCATGTTTGAATTTGAAATTCAAATTGATATGATATCTCAAATTTGATTTATGAGAATAAATCAAATATAATTCTGTCTTATCTTTATTTTAAATTAAATAATAGGTGAATTAAATCTGTGGGATGGATTTAATATAAATACTATTTATTTAAATTAGTTTCTTATCAAATTATACTATATATGATATTGTATTCGGAATTAATATAAGATTAACTCCAATATCCAATTGGGTTGCAAGACGAATAGCATCCTATATATCTGACATTTAGGAGCTACAGTTTGTACACAGAGAAAAGGGTGAACGGGAATCCGTAAAAGGTTTGCAGATAAGAAACTGCCAAAATAGAGACGGAGAGGACGAATTCTTGAGTAAGCCCTGTAGGGACAGGAGGCGCTAGCACGTCGTTCGTGGTAGGAACGCTGTTCGTGTGGATACCAGTAGAGGAAGCCGACCTGAGTCGTCGACTTCTTGCGATCGAAAAGAGATCACGAGCCGCGGAGAGAAGCTGTGGACGTCGCAACCAGAAGCTGAGATGTGTGACTTAAACACATACGGTAGATCCTGGTAGAGAATGGAACAATTTTTAAATTAATTTCAGCTGCGTGTCTTCCAATTCCTTACAGTGGTATCAGAGCCATGCCGTTTTATGTTTAAGTTAGGCTTGATTGTTGATTCATATGATATGTGTTAGTCATAGCCGATCATATGATAACATGCGTTTTATGTGTGACATATAAGGAATCCGTTTTATGTATGACATATAAGGAATCTAAAAGGGAATTGAAATCGATGGTGCATGCTAATTGATTTGATCAATTAATATTGGTAGGGTATAAGAAAATCGAATTCAGATTCGTGGTTATTTATTGATGGGGACCGCCGTGGCTACCTGTTCGTAGCGCAACATAACCGTAACATATACTATTTTGTGAATGTTTTAGTTTTAAAACATTAATTGCCCTTCAATTAAATTTGAATATTAATTCTTGAATGTTTGGGTATGGTGAACAATATGGCTCTAGATTGCAAGTGTTCTAATTTTTAAATACGGCCTGCTTGTCGTGCCTTCCTCTATATACTCTCAATGTACCTTCTCTTCTCATCTCACTCCCCTCGAATGTTAAAAGAGGTTTCTATATGTAATTTTCCTTTTCTTACTAGAGAGCTCCTCTCATTGGCTTGAGGGGACTTAGGATAGGTGAGCTATATTGTATCACGTTTAAATTATGCATCTTATGATTATATCAGAAATATGCATATTACTTGTATGAGATACAAACTGAGAAACATACATTCTTATAAACCAAATAGTTAAATTAAGCCCTCTAAATGAAATCTTAAGTCATAATGCCGTCAATTTATGAACACTTGTCAAAACCTCGATCGCTCAATTGTGGACTCCACCAAAGTGGGTGCATTTGAGTTATCTTGAGGAGATAAGCAAGAGTAATGGTGCTACTCTCACATATTTATTATCGTTTGACTTAATTGAGATTAACAAAACGGTTTTGGGTCTCAAGGCATTAGATGGGATTAAAAACATGCCAGATCATATGATGATAGAATCCCATGAACATCTAAGAGTTACATTTGATGTAATTGGTAAAGGTGTTACCTACCTAAATAACTTAATTTAAGCGTCCTGCCAAAGCGGACTTAAGTTTGAGCCAAATATGGATCTTAGCCCACTAACTATTGTATTGAGGGTCATTTATTTAGTGGAAAATTGCTAATTCCATTGCATATTTTAATTGTAAAATCATGACGACTAGTAATACTGCTACATTATCGTTGCGATCTGTCCTTGAGAAGGACAAACTCAATGGGACAAACTTTCTTGACTGGTTTAGGAACTTGAGAATTGTTCTCAAGCAGGAAAGAAAGGCACATGTCCTAGATTAACCCATTCTTGAGGAGCCAGTAGCCAATGCTCCTAGAGTTCAGAGAGATGCTTACATGAAGCATAAGGAAGACTCTGTCGATGTGGGATGCTTGATGCTAGCCACTATGGTTCCGGAACTCCAAAGAGATCTGGAGCATATAGAGGCTTATGAGATGATTGTGCATCTCAAGGAAATGTTCCAGCAATAGGCAAGGCAAGAGAGGTATGAGACCACTAAGGCCTTATATTCCTACAAGATGGCTGAAGGTGCATCAGTCAGTACTCATGTCTTAAAGATGAAAGGGTACATTGATCACATTGAGAGGCTTGAATTTCCCATGAGCCAGGAGTTAGCTACGGATTTGATCTTGAACTCACTCCCAGAAAGTTATGACCAGTTTGTCATGAACTACAACATGAACAACATAGAGAAATCTATTTCTGAACTGTATGGGATGCTTAAAACTGCTGAGCCGAGTCTTAAGAAGAAGCCCAGTCCTGTTTTGATGGTTCAGAAAGGAAAGGGTATGAAAAAGAAAGGCAAAGGCAAGGGGAAGGGTCATGGCTCATCAGGTAAGACCAAAGAGTCAGGCAAGCCCGAAACCAAGCCTGCACCAAAGAAGGTAAAGCCTCCGAAGGAAGGAGTCTGCTTCTTCTGCAATGAACCTGGTCATTGGAAGAGGAATTGCAAACTCTACCTCGAAAATCTGAAAAAGAACAAGAAGGATAGCGGGGCTATCGCTTCAGGTATTTATGTTATAGACATTCATCTTTCTACTTCCACCTCATGGGTATTAGATACTGCATGTGGTTCTCACATTTATACAAATGTGCAGGGACTAAAGGACAGTAGGAAGCTGAAAAAGGGTGAAGTTGACCTACGAGTTGGAAACAGAGCAAGGGTTGCTGCGTTAGCTGTAGGCACTTATGAATTAGTTCTGCCCACTGGGCTTTTGTTAGTTTTGAACAACTGCTATTATGTTCCTGCTTTAAGTAGTAACATAGTTTCACTTTCTTATTTGGATAAGAAAAGTTTCACTTCCATTGCTGGGAATAGTAGACGTTCTATTTATCGTAATGATATTTTCTATACTCATGGTGATTTGCATGTTGATCATTACATATTAAATTTGGAACAACCCAATCATGGAAATATCTATAACATAACAGCCAAAAGGGTTAAACCAAACAATTTGAATCCGACATACCTCTGGCACTGTCGTCTGGGCCACATAAATGAGAAACGCATTTCCAAACTCCATCAAGATGGATTTCTAAACTCATTTGATTTTGAATCATATGACACTTGCGAGTCTTGCTTGTTAGAAAAGTTGACAAAGTCACCTTTCACTGGGCACAGTGAGAAGGCCACTGATTTATTGGGCCTCATATATACAGATGTTTGTGGACCAATGAACACAAATTCCAGAGGAGGTTATTCGTACTTTATAACATTCATAGATGATTTTAGCAGATATGGGTACATCTATCTGATGAAACATAAATCCAAATCTTTTGGAATGTTTAAAATATTTCAAAATGAAGTACAAAACCAGCTTGACAAAACAATTAAAGCCCTTCGATCCGATCGGGGTGGTAAATATTTGAGCCAACAGTTCATTGATCATCTTAGGAGTTGTGGGATAGTCTCACAATTGACTCCTCCAGGGACACCACAATGGAATGGCGTTTTTGAACGGAGGAATTGAACACTATTAGATATGGTTCGATCTATGATGAGTTAAACAGATCTTCCACCCTCCTTTTGGGGCCATGCCCTAGAGACAGCTGCGTTCACACTCAATTGTGTTCCTTCTAAGGCAATTGAAAAGACTCCATATGAGATATGGACTGGGAGGACACCTAGTTTGTCTTTCCTCAAGATTTGGGGATGCGAGGTCTATGTTAAGCAACAAGCCTCAGACAAATTAGCGCCAAAATCCTCAAAGTACCTTTTCGTGGGATATCCTAAGGAAACCAAGGGATGCTATATCTACAACCCTGCTGATAACAAAGTGTTTGTTGTCAGAAATGGTATCTTTCTCGAACGAGAATTTATCTCTAAAAGAACCAGTGGGAGTAAGGTACACCTCGAAGAAGTTTAAGAGCCACAAGACACCACAGAACTGCAGATGAAAAATAGAGAAGACTCACAACAAGTTGTTGAGACTCCTCAAGTCATACAAGGTCTATGGAAATCTAATAGGACACGACTTCAGCCTCAGAGATATGGATTTCTGATTTCTCACAGTCGTGATGTGTTGCTCATTGAGCATAATGAGTCGACTACCTATCGAGAAGCTATAGTGGGACCAAACTCTGAAAAATGACTTAATGCCATGAAGTCTGAGATGCAATCCATGTACGACAATCAGGTTTAGACCTTAGTCGATCTATCTGAAGGTGTAAAAACCATCGGGTGCAAGTGGATTTTTAAGGAGAAAACTGACATAGATGGCAATGTAAATGTCTTCAAGGCACGACTGGTTGCAAAAGGATTTACTCAAACTCATGGTGTGGACTATGATGAGACCTTTTCCCCAGTTGCAATGGCCAAATCAATCAGAATCCTCTTTACCATAGCAGCATATTATTACTATGAAATATGTCAGATGGATGTCAAGAGAACCTTCCTTAATGGAAAGCTCCTTGAGGATGTGTACATGACACAACCTAAAGGGTTTGTGCGTTTTGAGGACTCTGGTAAAGTGTGCAAGTTTCAAAGGTCCATTTATGGAATGAAGCAAGCCTCTCGGAGTTGGAATCATCGTTTTGATGAAGTAGTCAAAGAGTTTGGATTTCTTCAAAATATTGATGAACCTTGTGTGTACAAGAAGGTCAGTGGGAGCACAGTTGTGTTTTTGGTACTCTATGTCGATGACATCCTACTTATTGGGAATGACATTCCTACCTTGCAGATTGTCAAGTCTTGGTTAGGAAAGTCTTTCTCGATAAAAGACTTGGGTGAAGCCACCTACATCCTAGGAATCAGGATCTATAGAGATAGATCTAAAAGACTTCTAGGACTCAGTCAGAGTACATAAATAGACAAAATACTGCATAGGTTCAGTATGCACGAATCAAAGAGGGATTTCATACCCATGTCTCATGGTATTCACCTCAACAAAGATCTGTGTCCTAGTACATCTAATCAGCGAGGTCGCATGAGTAAAGTTCCATATGCCTCAGCCATAGGATCTATCATGTACGTCATGTTATGTACTCAACTGGATGTCTCATTTGCCTTAAGTATGACTAGCAGATATCTAGTGAGGGCCATTGGACTGCTGTCAAGAATATCCTTAAGTACTTAAGAAGGACTAAAGACTTATTCTTGGTCTATGGTGGATTGAATAATGAACTCTGTATAACTAGTTACACAGATGCGAGTTTCCAAACTGACAAGGATGACCAAAAATCGCAGTCTGGATATATATTCCTCCTCAATAATGGAGCAATAAGCTGGAAGAGCTCTAAGCAGGGCACTGTAGAAGATTTTGCAACAGAAGCTGAGTATATAGAAGCATCTGATGCAGCTAAGGAAGCTGTTTGGATCAGGAAGTTCATCACAAAACTAGGGGTGATACCTAGCATCTCATATCCAATAACTTTTCTCTGTGACAATAACGGTGCCATTGCACAGGCCAAAGAGCCTAGGTCACATCAAAGGACCAAGCATATACTAGGCAATTTCATCTCATCAGAGAAATCAATGATAGAGGTGATATAAAAATATACAAAGTAGCAGGAGAAGATAATGTTGCTGATCTTCTAACAAAGCCGCTTGTGCAGGCAAAGCATGAGCGTCATGTTAGGTCAATGGTAATTAGTCAAATTAATGATTGTACCTAGTGCAAGTGGGAGGTAGTTAGAAATCGTGCCCTAGGGGTCAATCATTGTCTTATGAACATTGTTGATTTATGAATTTATTAATTGTGTTATAATATTATTTGCATGTTTACTGTGATGACCATCCTTGGATAATTCATGATCTTATCCTAAATGTCCCTAGTCGGTCATCTATGCGGGAGCAGAGATGAAATAAGACCAGTATGACTTTGAAGATGTATAGAGATATAAATCAAATTCATAGGCACATGTAAAAGTACAAGGTGTTAGACCGACACGCTATAAGAGAGCTACATGGGTCAAGTCATAAGCTTCTCTCATATATAAACCATGTCACTTTGTCCCTTGACATTCGTAGAGAGATATTACTGGGCCCCTCGATGAGTGAGTATGAGAAATATATGGTCATACTGTAATGGAAAGGTAGTCCTATTTCTATAGTCAGACTACTCAGGGATCGAGAAAGTAACGGTCAGGAATAGGAGGATGACATTCTCCATGCCTTATCCATGACCAAAATATCGTGTGACAAAAGGGACATGATATGGTTGTATAAAAGGTTACATCATTTATCGATCCTCATATGATTTGGGTAGTCGTGATGTCTTGCTAGAGACCGCTTGTGACTTGTGAGTCAGTATAGTAAATGGCCCACTGCCAACTTCATATGGGCCTACAGGGTCACACACAAAATAGCCCAACACGAGCTATGATGTCCAGATTCATTGAATCTAAGACATGTCCAGATTCAATGAATGATCCAGGGTGGATGTATATATTTATTTATATTTATATTCGTATATATACATTATATATAAGAGATATATAATATTTAATTTATAAAGATAAATTAAATCTCTATCATGTTTGAATTTGAAATTCAAATTGATATGATATCTCAAATTTGATTTATGAGAATAAATCAAATATAATTCTGTCTTATCTTTATTTTAAATTAAATAATAGGTGAATTAAATCTGTGGGATAGATTTAATATAAACACTATTTATTTAAATTAGTTTCTTATCAAATTATACTATATATGATATTGTATTCGGAATTAATATAAGATTAACTCCAATATCCAATTGGGTTGCAAGACGAATAGCATCCTATATATCTGACATTTAGGAGCTACAGTTTGTACACAGAAAAGGGTGAACGGGAATCTGCAAAAGGTTTGCAGATAAGAAACTGCCGAAATAGAGACGGAGAGGACGAATTCTTGAGTAAGCCCTGTAGGGACAGGAGGCGCTATCACGTCGTTCATGGTAGGAACGCTGTTCGTGTGGATACCAGTAGAGGAAGCCGACCTGAGTCGTTGACTTCTTGCGATCGAAAAGAGATCACGAGCAGCGAAGAGAAGCTGTGGACGTCGCAACCAGAAGCTGAGAAAGTCACGACTGAATACTGAGGGTAATATTTCTTTCCACTTGACTTAAACACATACGGTAGATCCTGGCAGGGAATGGAAAAATTTTTAAGTTAATTTCCGCTGCGTGTCTTCCAATTCCTTACAATTTCTTCTCCTCTCTAACTTTTTCATCTTCTCTCATTTTTATAATACTTTTGATGATTTTGAGAATTTACTAAAACATAAGCAATACAACCAAATATTGTTAAATGTCTTTTCTCCCGTTCCAGGCTTCATAAGTAGTGCAAACTTGTATTGCTTTTGTTAGGGAGAGGTTCAACAAGTACACTGCTATTGCTACAGCTTTTGCTCAATAAGAATTGGACAATCCTTTCCCTTTCAGCAAGCTTCTCAACATTTCTACTAGTGTTCTGCTTTTGCAATATACTACATCATCCTATTCTAGTATATAAGGTGATGTAAAATATGATACAATCTACTACATCGTCCTATTCTAGTATATAAGCTCATGTTTTATACCGTTTTCTTCACAGACACAATTAAAATATGACGAGGTAAACTATTCTCTCCAAGTCTATCAGTATGAAGTACTTTAAAACTTACATCACTCTGCTTCTCAATTTTTTGTTTTAAATTTCCTAAAATTCTCAAATATTTTTTATTTGGAATTTAGTAAATATACCAACTCATCTTGTTGAAATTATCAATAAAGAGGAGAAAATAATAGCTGCAACTTAAGGATTCAGTTTTTATAGGGCCACCCATATATGAAGGAGCAAGTCTTAGGTATTATGTTGCTCTTCATGCCTTTCCAACAAGAAATGACTTCCTTGTGTATCATTAAATAAACTTACATGTAACAATGGAGCTGACAAATTCATAACCTTAGTATATATATCAATGTAATATTGATTAACAATATTTTAAAAGCTGAACCAGACATTGAGCTGAAAAGGCCATTAAGTCACGGTTCAAACGATTGAATCGGTTAGGTCATTCAGCAGGACTGATGATGTGATAATTAAATATAGATATTATTATATAAATATAAAATGATATGAATTTAAGAAAAAAATCTAAAATTGTTGCTTAACTTGAAAATAAACATATTACATGTCACAATATTATCCCAAATCTCAAATTGCAACACAAATTAGATTTATTATTTAAAATAATAAAAATACTATAATGTAATAATTTCTAATTGATAATTATATTATATTATATTATATTAAAATTATAATATAATATGTTTGTACGTTTTTCATCCTAACTCATTAAACTAACATAATTTAAGGTTAAAAAAAATCTAAAAAAAAGCTACTCATAGAGTATTTGTCCTATAGGTGTGATATAATTTGGAAAAATAAAAATAACTCTTTTTTAGGGTTGTTGTGTCATTAGCGACGGCTTTCTCTAATCTTGGTAAGGGTTTGGCTTTTCCTTTAAGTTTTCTTTGATCTTTTATGTATTTAGGCTAGCTTTATGCAGAATTTTTATTTTAGGCTTCGTATGTTAGATTTAATGAAATACTATTTTCTTTGGTAACAAAATATGAATATAGTTTTTATAAACTTTTATGACCCATTTGGTTCAATTCCATGAAAGAGATGATACCTGGTTACATGTAAATTAAAACCCTATTGCCACACATCCTTTGATCGTTCTTTTTCTTACAATTTCCTTCCAATCAAATCTAGGAGATTATTATTATTATTATTATTATTATTTGATTTAGTGGGAAATCAACGAGATCATAACGTAGGAGAATTGATATTTAATTCGCGAAAGTTCAATCTAAATTAGTCCATTACTTGAATACCTAGTAATATAATTCAAAAATAAAGTCAAATACAACATGGCTCAAAAAGTTATAAAAAATCATCACTATTATTGTTACTGTTATTATTATTGTTATGTTTAGGGTTATTGTTATTAGAAAAATCTCACAAATCCTAATAATCAAATGTCAAGGAGGGTTCTTGAAACATTCCTGCTTAGAATATAACCTTCAACCTCCTTCTATAGAAGCTTGTCATTGATATCTTACCGCGAAAGATGAGATTGAGCATGTAATTCTTAAGGTTATCATTTAATGATATACATCAAGTTATGGAATGTTTCAATGTCATGTTATAACCTCCCCATTCCACACTTATCGCTGTTGTGATATTCTTGAATGCTAGATGTTTGGTTACTCATGAATTTAATTTCTTTTCATAATTTCTTACCAACACTACTAGAAAAAAGTCATATAACGGCGGTTAAAAGTAACCTTTCATCACAGTTTTTGGACTAGCTTGAACTCTACTGCTGTTGTATGTCTATCTTTTTACGGTTTGTTGGAAAACTGCCATTACATGTAATACTTTAACGGTGGTTATATAAAAATTGTTGTTATATATTTAGTATGTTACAGTGGTTTATAGTACAACTGTTGTTACAGTTTAACCATATAATGACAGTTTATATTTTAATCGTTGTTACAATATATACTTGTAACGATGATTTTAATAAAAATCGCCATTAAAAGTATAATGTTTTTATATTTTCTTTTAATTTTTCTATCTATACTGCCCTGTATTTGCCATAATGAAGATAACAAAGTAAGGCAACAAAGTAAGTAAGCAATAGAAAAACCCAAATTAAATGTCAATATATAGTAATAAATTAATTCGAATTCTTATTGTACAAGCATACATAGATGGATAATGTACAATCATATATGCACACAGAAAATGGACTTGATTAAGGCAAGTTTTCCAGCATGGTTTTTGCCAAAGCTTCCATCGTTGAGAGGGTTTGATCATCTTCAAAGCTCTTTTTGTTCTGCTCGAATAACTCCAAGTTAGAAATAATAGGTAAATACATTCTATATTTGATAAATTAAAAAAGTTTAAATATTGATCACTTCATACCTCATGTAAGCTATCATTGATCCCTATCTCAATGATATCGTGCATATATCAGATTATATAATATCTACACTCAACACTACTCGATTAACGATGATACTAACAAAATGGAAAAACACAGAGCACATTAGTGATTGAAACTAAAAAACTAAAACTTAATTATTTGAATAGTACTTACTTGAAGATAATTCCATGAAGATTTAGGACTATCGGGATAGCCACTGACCAAGTAGAAGCCTTGCACAACCTATCTTCAATTGTAAAAAAAGATATCATATAACTTGTAAATTTTTTATGTTAACAAATCTATGAAGAAAAACTCACGTGTTAATGATAGATGAAATCTCAGTTTCTAGCTGTTTAAACAACAAATTGAACCAGTACACCTCATTAGCTTCAGGAGCTATTATTAGTTCTAAGCGGTTAGGCTAGATCACCCAAGAGGGGGTGAATTGGGTGTTTGAAGCATTTAAAAAACTTTTCGCAACTCTTTTAAAATTTGATCAGTGAAATAAATCAACTTGAAAACTTTGATCAGAAATTAGAAATAAGTACTAGAAATCATAGAGTTAAAGAAGAAAGAAATTGCACATGAGATTTATCCTGGTTTGGTTCTTTCTCAACCTATGTTCAGTACTCAGCTCCCCACTGAGATTTTTTAATTCACTATAACCAAGATTATAATGGGCCCTTAGTAGCATTTACAAACTCAATTTTTATGGCTAATTGAGAACCACCTCAAACTTGAGGTTACACCAAATTTCCAATGGCAACACTCCCCCTAATCAGATACAAACATAACTCAACCTTGAATCCCCTAATTCCAAGGTTTGCTCTTAGATAAGAAAAATAATAGAGGTATATCAATATCTCTCAGATAGAGTGAATAAAACATTGTTGTACATGACAATTTTTCTCTCTTAAGGAATGATATATAAAGAATAGAGAGTTGGAGGTTTTCTCAGTCTGACGATATTTTGGCATTATGATGATGCATTCATAGTTCGTCTATCATCTTCTTGAATGCTCTCTTATTTATAGATGAAGTTTGAGCTTTTGACCGTTGAGTATAATCTCTTTCTTTGTTGAGCTTTTCTGCTTCCATTGAGAATAGATCGTTGGAACTAGCCGTTGAAGCTTCTAACACAAAGTGCCTTCTTACCATTAAGAGTTTGTTGGCTTTAATATTTTCCTAATCTCATTCTAATAATGTCTTTGGATACCTTAAATGAAGTTTGACACAATCAGGAGAAGTTCTGGTAATAATCGTTCATCACTTGATTTTCTTTAATCTTCTGATTATCTCTGAGTTGAGGAACAATTGTCTTCTTTCAATTAAGTTAAATTAATCGATTAACCAATCAATTAATTGGTTTATATTTGAATTTCACAAAATTGAAACCTCACAGATTAGTCAAACATTTAACATATTAATATAAATTAATCGATTAACCAATCAATTAATAGCAATATCTTTGTTCAAGAGAAAATATGCTTTTAATACATTACTTGATTAACTAATCCATTAATTTCAATTAATCGATTAACCAATCAATTAATTGGCTCATTAACTTTCTTCTAGAAGGTTAGCTTTTGACATTAATTGATTAATGGTCACTCATTAATCGATTAATTGATTTTCCTTTATAAAACAGATTGTTGCATTTACATTAATCGAACAACAAATCGATTAACTCGATTAACTTCTTCTTTTAATAACATTAAGTACAAAAACACTTTTAATGTATGTTTGGCAATGTTTGAGCACTAAAAAGGAATATAACAAAACTAGTTTTAAAACATTATCAATTCAATCAAACTTTGGCATAGATCATCTCAAACTAAAACACCTTTTAGTATCTTTAAAAAAATCTTGCCATTTTAGCATTACTAAAAACTTTTTGCTATTTGGCATCATCAAAACATACTTTCCAACAGCTATGACAAATAGAGTCTAATGTGTACTATAAAATATGAACAATATTATATATGAATGTAAAGTAATATGTATGAGTGTACCAAGATAAGAGTATACTTACCCTTTAATGTAAGGTGCAAAATATATATTCCTCCTGATATGGGTAATTAATGTCGACCATGTACATAATCCTCGAGCTCCTATCGGTGCCTATCTTTTGAACATGTTGAGGACACATAAAGCCATATGTGTCTCTTTTTGCTTCTTTCAAGCATCTCATTGAAGTGGCTATTACATATAGAGATAGGAGTTAGTACTACACGAATGGTTAAACATAAAGTATTAAAATAAAGTTGCAACTTATTATATGGAACACTGGATGACAGTTGAATCTAGCTCTTAAAAATTGAGAAATTACACTATGTCATTCATGTTTAGGTTGAATTTGTAATTCTCTTGTGTGGTCAAAACCCCAGACGGAATTGTGAAATAAGTGCTTCTTCCAATCTTGCTGTCATAGAGTAAAGCATTGATATAACAAAATATCTCGATGATATGTTCTCAAGAAGAGGTATGAGCTCTTCTACTTTCCTCCCAAATCATATCCTTGTCTTTCTAGTCGACCTACCTCTAGTTGGGGTTCACAATGCTAATCTTAGCATGTACTATGTCGTTAATAAAGATGTTCAACGCTTGCCATTTTGACCAGTTGCCTTCATATCAATATCAAACTCAATCGATAACCTCGTGGGATTTGACCCCTCGTCTGTCCTAAAGGCTCATTTCATACAGGTCGAGCCTTTTCCTCTTTTCTTCCCAGATTGACCAAAACTTGAACTTATTTAACCTAAACCTTTTATACTCTATTCAAAAAATAACAAATAAAGTTAAAAACATGATACAACTAACAATACACTTGAAGTGATATATATATGCTATGGTCCTAAGATTATAGAGCAATCTGACATTATGCTATATTTTTTAGCAACAAAACAGTTCACCAGAGCATGAATGCATGAAAAATAGTTTACTAGCAACATAACAGTTCAATTGACAATACACATGAATATGCTCAATTTTTCAGCAACAAAACACCAAACAATTCATAACATACACAAACATATATATGAACAAACATCATTCGGTTATTTGGAAACAAAACACCTAAAACTCTATAAACTACTTCAGTAAATCACTTGCCTACATACCCATAGTGCGACATTTACAGAGCACAAAATAATGAAGTTAAATGGTGACTTACAACTTTGTGAATGACGACAGACAAAGTGTATGATGTTGACAATGACAATGGAGTCATCAAAATCAGTTAAAAAATGATGAAAAATGCCTTTTGTCTAAGTCTGTGGTGGTGAGATAGAGAAGATGACCACTTGCTGTTGTGTGAAAAGTGAATCTAAAGCTCACAGTGTATTAGGTTTAGTAAATTTTTTGAATTTTTAAAGTGGTTTTTGTCAAAAACTGCCGTTAAATATACTTATAATAGCGATTGTTAATAAAACTGCCAAAAAAGTCTGACAATGAAGACTTTGTATGGCGGTTCTATTTATAACCACCGTAAAAAGTTTGACAGTGAAGACTTTATACGACAATTTATGTATAACTGCCGTTACAAGTGTATGTAACGACGTGTTCTAATAAAAACTGCCATAAATATTAGACAGTAAACCAATGGTATTTAGTAATTTTCTCAAAATATGCGTACTTTAATTTCAATTCCTCTAAGGTACTGATTAAACAATTATTTATAAAATTAAACAAGGTAAAATTAATTTATTAATTTTTTGAGCTTTTGAGCAAATTGATCAGAACAATAATAACTAACTTTAGAAAATATTCAATTTTGCTTATTCTTTACAAAATATTGTATCAAACTATTATTTACTTTTTACAGAAATTTATCTCATCCGCATGCCAAGTGCCAAAAAGTATCAACCAAAAGAGATGGACGCTGAAAGGTGTGAAGCCTTTTAATCATATGATAAAGCAGAGTCATTTGGTTCATTTGAAGGGTGGTGAAAGTGCCGATATTTACATTATTGGCAGAGATAAGAATGGAGATGGTTAACGCTTCCTTCCAGTTTCTCTACCTATAGGTAGAGCTCTTCAACTGAGTTCTCCAATGTATCCATTCTATTTATCAATTCATCCAGACGTTTAAGGAGGCTTGGAAACGGCAAAGCAGGTATCAAGTATGGGAGAGGATGCTTATCCTCAAAATCATCACGAGTTATTTTTTGTGAACGGGAAAGAGAAGAGCCTGAAGAGGATACCATTTTAAGAAAGTTGAAAAGAGAGTAAGACAAAGACGATCCAAGAGGAAACATATTGAGAAAATGGAAGTGGAACAAAAAGTATATTAGAAGGGGATTTAAGATTGAGAAAAAGAGGGTTCATATGAGGTATTTATTGGCCTTCCCTCAAGATGGGTAGAGATGTTGAGAACTAAAGAGGCAATAGACGTACACTTTCTTTCTGTAGAAAGGGCGCGTTCCAGCAATAGGATTGACTTATAATGGCAGTTGTACTAAAAAACCGCTATTATAAGTTCTCAGTTTCACTTTTAATAGCAATTGTATATAACACCGCTGTAAAAAGTTTCAAAAATACGAATTCATTTACAGATATGTCACTGCCTTCTTTTTTACTTTTAACCACCACAAAAGAGCACTATAGTAAGCTTTTTTTTCTAGTAGTGTAATCCTAGATTCAATCTAAGAGGAATATATTAATTCTTTTTTGGTGTACTATTTGTTGCAATTTTATTTGATATGGTTTTCTTCTTAGCTTCATCCAAATTCTCAGATCTAGATTTGTTAGAATTTTATTTTATTTGAATTTGTTCTTAACTTAAAAATTTTCAAATATAGATTTGATGTGATTTTATTTGATTTGTATTTGTTTTTAGCTTAAAAATTATCATATCTAGATTTTTCTCAAAACTTTTTTATTATTTATTTTGCATTTTATACCATTTCTAGAAAATATTTTATAAAGAAAAACCTGAAATAATTAAAAGGAAATAAAGAAAAGCCAACAAGAATGCAGTGTCACTCTCATATAAGAGGTTACTTGTGGTTTCCCCAATAGAATTTGACCCTTATGGAGAGCTTTTCTCGCAAGGAGATTCGTAAACCATATTAGTTGTTCTTTTGATGATTGGCACTTAAAGAGACCATTCTTACAACTCAAAGTTCTACACTTGCAAGATAAGTGTCTTGTTCTTATTCAAATGATCAAAATGATTAGTTTTAATTAGATTAGCGATATATAGAGAGTTACAAAATAGATTCACGTGTCAAAAACCACCAACCCAGGCAAATTAGCATCCTATGAGGTATCCTAAAAACTCTATCACCAAATTACCTCCCCCCTCAAGCCAACACATGAATGACTCAATAATCTCTCTATTCATGGACTCAACAACTCCTACACAACCAACAATCTCAACTAAGTATGAGATAGCCCATCAACATAGATCTCTACCATTTCTTCCTCTAGTCTCTATGTTTGGTTTCTTCTTCCCAACACCAATTGTCTACCTTTATTGATTTTGTAACCAAAATATTTTTAGGTGGCCTTTTCTTGGTGGTTCTGAGGGAATTTTGTAGGAGTTTAAATGGCAGAATTCCTTGAAACTGTTGGTAAAGCATATGAGCATCAATTTCACAATGAAGGAACAATAACAAATTAAATTTAAGAGCATGGGTAGCAATTCGTCAGCTGAAGTTCTAATTAGAATTTTCCTTGTTGGAAAATGGGCTGATCCACTCTTGATAGATTATACCCAAACCCAATAGATATTGGGGTCATTATGAGAATAATAGAGAGAATATTATGTATATATAATATACCCCTTATGAGGTAGGAGGGAGTAATTTCCCATCAGTTTTCAAGAGGGAAACATGATGGGAGTGGGCATTTATCATAGATCCCACTCCTTATCTCATTCAGTCAGAGACGATATACACAAAGGCATGCCCACGAACTGATGAAAATAATTATGGGTCATCCCTTCCCTCTTCTTCTCTCTCTATAGCGTCTCTTCTCTTCCTCCTTATATTTATATTTACTGTGTAACATAACTGATAGTATGTTACAGTGTTCCAATTTCGTGTGGGTACTCAGTGAGTCAAAGTCAGATTCTAAGTACTCCCAAAATCCTTAATTGGTATCAGAACAAGGTTATTCTTGAATAACCGGTATGCAAATGTATATGGTTTTCATTTTTCCCACTGTCTGTGTTTCTCTGTGTTTTTTTGTTTTTGGTTATATGATATGTTTTTGTCTTTATTTTAGATTCCAGTATTCATTTTATGTTAAAAGACATGGAACATACATTTGAACCTTAAAAGAAAGAGAATAAGCATAGGCATACTATCTTAACTGTCCATAATTTATTGTTCAAATTGGGTCACAAGAAAATTGCATTTTTTAGGCTTTGAAATTGGTCATATCGTGTAGATGACAAAAAAAGAAGAAAATAACACAAAGAATGTCTACAACAGATGTCCAACGGTGAAGTTACAAAGGAAAGAATGACCAGTCCTCTAGTGCGACCCTGCTAGAGGTTAGAGATTATCAAAATGCTAATCGCAGATATGATTGGCATCGACTCAACATGGACCCAGTGCACACCCAAGTTAAATAGAAGAGACAAAAGTTCATGCTTGAACGCAACAAAAATCAACATAGAGGTGCAAAAGCTCTATGACATCGACTCTGTTAGGGAGGTATACTACCTGGACTAGCTAATGTGGTTCTCATCCGGCAAAAGAATAGCAAGTAGCATGTCTATATCAACTTCACAGACCTTAACAAGCCTGACCTAATGACTCCTTCACCTTGCCACACATAGATTTCATGGTCAATGCCACCTTTAGGTACAAGCTGTTGAGTTTGTATGCTACGAGGTCATGCCAGACTAAAAAAATGTAGATGTAATGTACCAGCTGCTAGTCAATAGGATGTTAGCATACCACAGAGGGAAGACGATGGAGGTATACCTCAACGACATGTTGGTCAAGTCCCTAAAAGCTGAATAACACCTAGAGTACCTTGAATAGGCCTTCCAGGTCATAAGGCAATACAACATGAAGCTGAATGTAGAGAAATACTCATTCATCATGACATCTAGAAAGTTCCTAGGGGTACCTAATGTCCTATCATGGGATCAAGGAAAACCCATACCAGATCAAATCCATACTCGACATCCCATCCTAAAGTGTGTCAAGTACATATAGAAACTAATAGGACGTACAACCACACTAAGCAGAATCATATCTAAATCCTCAAAAAAGTGCCACATGTTCTTTAACATGTTGAGGAGGAACAAGGCCTTCAAATAAACCCCAAGTATGAGGATACCCTCTTACAGCTGAAAGATTACATGATAAAGCCCCTCGCAACTGTCAAAGCCCCAAGATTATGAGATACTATATTTACATGGCGGTATCAAGTAGGGCAATAAGTGAGGTCCTGGTCTGCGATGTCATGGATAAATAACACCTTGTTTGCTACATCAGCAAGGCCCTCCTAGATACCAAAACCAGGTACTCATATCTAGAGAAGCAAGCCCTAGCACTTGTGTCATTTTTGAAAAAGTTGACCCCTTACTTCCAATGCAATCTGATCATTGTTGTCACCTACAATGCTAAAAAAGGTATTGCACAAACCCAATCTATTAGGAAGAATGATTAAAGACCTAAATGATAACTTTGTAGCAGACTTCAACCCCAACACATAGCCAGTGTCGACAAGGAGGTATTGTGCATGAACAATAGGAGCAACACAAACCAATAGATGTTACACATCAAATGGTGCTTCCAACTTAAAAGGCATAGGACTAGGGATACCCTGAGGTCAGTATATGGCGACGTTATACAATAGTCTGTATGTTGTGGCATTAGAGCCACCAACAATGAGGTAGAGTATGATTCCTGATAGTAGAACTAAAATTAACTAGGGAATTAGGGATCAAGAACCTACAAGTTTGAAGTAACTCCCAGCTAGTCATAAAGCAAATGGATGATATATATGAGGCGTGCAATGTCCATATACAATAATACCATAAGCTTGTAACCTCTATGGCAAAAGCATTCCCTAACTTTAGGCTAATCTAAGTAGCACACTATAACAATAGGGAAGCATAGATGCTCCCAAGCTTAGATTCAGCAGTCTAGGTTAATAGCAACATGCCTATCCCTATGACGTACTTACAATACCTAGCCAAGCATGCAAACACCAGCACATCTCTATTGAATAACCTAACCTAGGACTGGTGAACCCTCATCCTTCGTTATCTACAGGACAACATCCTCCCTGACCCACTACTAGGCTCACTACAGTCTACCTCGCGTTAGGCTCTTCCTCCTAGTTCTTGTTAACAAATAGCTCACACTTGCAAGACGAGGATAGTTACACCTTGAAAGATCCTAGTATCGCAGGGCAGTCATTGGCCCTAACGTCACTGAGGTCTATGTCGAGAATCTTGAGGGTCATTGACGATAACCCCATTACCCCATAAAAGGAGTAGGATAGGCTGAGGTTAGGGAGATCCCATTCACTTAATTGACTCCTTGTAATAAAAAATAGGGAAAATGACAATTAGGTCCTGTGAAAGCAATTAAATGCCAAAAAAGTCCCAAGAAATGGTATAATTAATTTAAAGTCCCATGGGATTTCAGTTGAATTTTTTTCAATTGTGAAAATACGTAACTACCCCTTTAGTTAACTAAAATCATAACTCCCCAATCACCCACCCAAAACTGAAGCCCTAGCTTCTTCTCAATATTGCTTGCATTCTACTTGGTTTCTGCAATCTACTCCTCGTCTCTGCTTGGTCTGTGTACTCTAGTCCTTCGCTGCCACCCGCCTCTCCTGTTGCATTGTGTGTTGCTGGTGGGTTTGTTATCATCGTGGTTGGAAGGTTTGTTGTATATGTCATCTTTTGTGGCTATAATATGAGAATATGAAATCTGTTACTGTCAAACCCAGTGAAGTGGTTACCTCATAATTGTGCTGCTACATACAATAGTGTATGGCTGATGTATGAGCTATAAAAGGTGACCCATGTAAATATGGATATTGTATTCGTAGCATGACTTTTTGATAATTTGAGTTATAGGTTAACAGTATTTATTTAGGGTTTTAAAATTTATGTTCAATTTACAGAAATTTGTGATGTGTTTACTTCATTGTAGTAAGAAAATATAAAGATTAGAAAGGTTCCTTTTAAAATGTGAATGCATATCATGATATGATATGAGAGGCAATATAAGTTGTTATTATAGTACGCGATAGTTGTTAATATAAGTACTAGAATTGTTAATATTATTTGTCTGATACAGGTTGTCATTACTGATGGAGAGTTTGTCTAGAAAGCATATATTTTGTTATGCTCATATAGGGGACAGTTTGGAATGATGGAGAAGTTCATATATATGTTGTTAGTCAAGTAACAACAATATCTATAAAGGAAGGCACATCATATGATAAGTTCAAAATACTAGTAGCATCACTTGTTGGGAAAGGAAGTGATGAAATTGTAATAAAATTTACTGTTAGATTTTATTGACACACATTTGTTGACATGTTTAAGTAACAACAATATCCTTGCTTTTTTTGCCCTTATTCTCACTGCACCTAATTGGGATTTACCTTTTGAATTGTCTTGTGATGCTTATACCTTTACAATAGGTGCTATGCTTGGTCAGAGGGAGGATAAGCGATCTAGAGTGATAGCCTATGCCTCCAAGACACTTGACTCCGCTCAAGTGAATTATACCACCATCGAGAAGGAACTTTTTGCTATAATCTTTGCTTTAGATAAGTTTAGACATTATCTTATAAACTCTTGAGTGGTTATTTTTACAGATCATGCAGAGGTACGTTACTTATTCAAGAAGCCCAGTCTAAACCAAGACTACTGAGATGGGCTTTGTTGCTATAGGAGTTCAACATTGAAATCATAGACAGAGTTAGAGCAAAACATTATGTGGCTTACCACCTTAGTCTACTACCTAAAGGCACTGAGACAGTTGACTTCTCTAATCTTACTTTTCAGGTTGATAAGTTGAAAAGGGAGGTAAGATACTATATCTGAGATACTCCAATTCTTTGGAAGCAATGCAGTGACTAAATCCTCAATGTATTCCTAATAATAAGATCCACTATATCCTTACCTTTGCACATTCTTTATCTTGTGATGGGCATTTTAGTGCTAATAGGACTGCTATGAAGGTTATAGAATGTGGATTTAACTGGCCTACTTTATTCAAAGATATTTATGTTTTCTATAAGTCTTGTGATAAATATCAGAGGTATGGGAGTCTAGGTAGAAAGCATGAAATGCCTTTAAGACCTATGCATTTTTGTGAAATTTTTTATGTCTTTCATGGGTCCTTTTCCTCCGTCATTTGGGTTTTCATATATATTACTTGCAATAGACTATATGTCTAGGTGGGTAGAGGCAGTACCGACTAGGAAAGATTATGCTTCTACTATTACCAAGTTCTTACGCTCTCATATCTTTTGTAGGTAGAGCATTCCAAGAGCAATCGTCAGTGACTAAGGAACACATTTCTGTAATAGGACCATAAAGTCTCTACTTGCTAAACATGGAGTTTAATCACAAGCTGGAAACTCTTTACTACCCTCAGACAAATTGATTGGTTGAAGTCTCTAATCGGGAAGTCAAATGGATACTAGAAAAGATTGAGAAATCATCTCGTAAAGATTGGAGTAAAAGGTTTGAGGAGGCGTTGTGGGCTTACAGGACTGCCTATAAAACCCCTATAGGCATGTCTCCTGTTCAGTTTCTCTATGGTAAGTCTTGCCATCTACCTATGGAGATTGAGCACAAATCTTATTGGGCGATCAAGGCATGTGATGCAGACCTTGAATCCTCACTTGAAAACTGGATAATGCAACTCCAAGAGCTTAAAGAGATGAGACTTTAGTCCTATGATAACGCTAGAATCTATAAAGATAAGCTGAAAATGAGTCATGACAAATATTTTATGAGGAAACAATTCCATGAAGGTGACAAGGTTTTAAAGTTCAAGGTCCGGTTGAAGTTGATGCCTGGAAAGTTTGTCACCAAGTAGGAGGGCCCTTTTAGAGTTACCAAAGTGCATTCTTTTGGTACAGTAGAGCTAGTGGATGAAGTAACATATCATGTTTCACAAGCCAATTGCTATCTGCTTAAGCACTACCATAAGAATCAGAGACCTCCCTAATTGCACAGTTGTTCCTTTCCACCTTTCTCCTTTACTTTCTCTTGTATTGCTGGTAATATCTATTTGCCAAGATAGTTTAGAGTAAGTGTGGGGGAGGGACCATCACAGTAGTTTCAAATTTATTTGCTTTATGTCTTTTAACAATTTCTTAGAATAGGTTGCATTTTAAAGATTTCTTAGTTTTAGGTTAGTTTTTCTTTGAATAAATCTTTCCTTTCAGTTTATGACTCTTTAATCATTTTTCCTTCTCCCTTTGATATATGATTTAGTGATGCGTTGAGGACAACACATAGTTTAAGTATGGGGGAGGGATTGTTTTTGCTAATTTATGTTGCCATTGCTTGAATTGCTAAAATATGAAAAATTTAAAAATTTTGAACCTGTTGAGCTTAATTGATTGGGTTTTTTTACTACTATATGAGCAAATTATAGCTATGATTCCTACCTTCCACTTGACTTTCTCAATCATTGGGCTTTATTTTTATATCCTTATTTCTTTATGCATGTAAATATTAACATGTCTAGGTAATAATGCATTTTGATTTGAGTACTTTGTATTCTTAATTGATCAGCATAGTGGAGTGTCTTTGATGCAACGTTATTAACCTTGCTTTATAGCTTTTTCGTAGGGAGGAAACATCTTAGAGAAAGCCTTGTTAGAAAGATTATTGAGCCTTACTTTTCTTTTTTATTTTGTGTTATTTTTACCTAGTTTTGGTTAACCTCTAGAACTTATCTAGATTCTTTTTCAAAGCTGCATTATTACCTGGATTTATGAGCATGATAGGGGTATTCAATTCTAAACCCTTTTACCCAAACATAAGTCATCTCGATTGACCTTTGTTTACCTCTTTGAGCCCATCACTTTCATTTCATTCCATCGATTTTGAACAAGTGCTTTGCATGAGTTATATTATGTTCTTCATGATTAATTGTGCACTATTGATATTACTCTCTTTATTTTTTTGGGTTAGGATTTCCAATATAAAAAGAAAAGAAAAAAAGGAGAAAAGAAATAGAAAAGAAAAGAAAAAGAAGAAAATGTGCAGAAAAAGCCAAGAAAGAAGTTAAAAAAGAAAGAAAGAAAGAGATACAGAAAAAAATAGAGAGAAAAATTGGCAAAAAGGAATAAAGTTTGAAATAAGAAATCCTTTGGTAGTTAAAGATTAAATATTGTTGTTCAGTTGATAGTCACACTTTAGCTTACTTTGAACTGTTCTTAATACTCATGTATTAAACTTGTTCTATATTTCATTTCATCCATTCATTAGCCTTTCACCAACATTACAACTCAATTAAGTCCCCTTGATCATGAATCTATGGTATGTTAGTGGTGGAGATAATAGAATCTTTACAAGCTTATAGTATATAATAATCTAGGTGGATAGAGTGAAAATTCCTTATATTTGATAGGTGAGTGAGACACTTATACCTGTGAGAATTCTATTATGTTTCCCTTTCTCTATCTTGCTATGTGTCTTATGTTAATTTCTTTGCACCAAAGCATTCCATGACTGTTGATTAATTAGGGACAGAGGTTCCTCGAGTTGATGCACATTCTTGCCTTGTCAGTTTTATGTTTACTTGCATTGAGTTTAACTGTTGGATTACCTTGACTGATATTTTGCCTAGGAGTGCAAAAGGCTAATTGTGGGGGAGTTGACAAACCCATATTTTTATATATTTATTTATATCATTTTAGTGGGTATTTGTTATTATCTTAGTCATTAATTATATTATTTGTGTACTATTTGAATTAATATGTCTTACATTGAATTAATTCTTAATATGGCTATAATTGTCACATTTTTATTATTTCTCCCAAATAATTATTTTTGGAACAAAAAATATTACATTATTATAATTTGTATTTCAGGTAGATAGTCAGGAAAAATCAGAACTTATAAATAACAATAAAGAACTATAAATTGAAAAATTGCATCTAAAGACCCTATGGGTCAAACCTTGTGATTTGGCCCATTAGGTTATTCTTTAATTGCTTCCTTCAGCAATTAGAAAAGGAAGCCGCAGAACACATTAGAGGGGGATGCACATAGCAAGCAGAGTAGGGGAAAGTAGCACATAACGCACAAAAGGAGTCGACAATTCATAAGGGAGGCGGAGTGGCTTCACTCCCATCTCACACCCACGACTCCACTCCATTCTACACAGATATTAACAGTGAATAGTGAGAGCAACAGTGCAGCGGACACCACAGACACCATCTTTTTCTGCCAAATCCATGGCTAAACAATCTTTGATGATCGGTGAAGCAGATATGCTATCCAGGCATAGCTAGAGCGTTCTAATTCAATAGCAAAGCCATGAGTTTGAGATCTCAAAGGAGAGTATAAGTTACTCTAATTTGCTACCGAATAATTATATTATGACTCCTAGGTCTTAGGATTAATTTTATAATTGTTGGGAATGTTTATAATGATTCATTTGTATTTATTGAAAATTATTGTGATTGAATTTTTGCTTGGCATTTGACATTGTTCTTTAATTAACTTTAATTTCATTTACTTTGATATGAGTCAGACATTGTATTGAGATTATTGTGAATATTTTGTGATTTTTCAAAGTGGCTTAAATTATTAGATCGTTGTGTCTCTTGTTAGCTTAAATTCTATTTTTATGAATTATTGAGTTATAATTGAGCATTGATTTTTAATATCTTTAGTCATATTTTACTATTCTGGTGGCAGTTAGTAGATTGAGACTTTAGAAAATATTTTGTGACAATTTTAGGGGCTCAGTTGTTGGATTAAAAGTTTAATTATAATTCTTGATTCATTATTTATAACTCTCATATCTTTTGAAGTTATGATTGTCTGTGTTATTGAATTGGACTATTGCTTTTATTATTGTTAATCACTTGTATTATCATTATATTCACTCTTTATTAATTAATTATTTAAATTAAAAATACTAAAACTATTTTACTTAAATTTATTTTTTATTTATTGCATTTATTTGTTAGTCAACAAATCCAAACTCCATTTTTTAACTTAGGTTACATTACATTTAGTTATTTAGAAATTTAATTACATATTTGGGTTCCTCAAAGAGAACGACCCGAGGTTACACTGTACGTAATCTTTAGTTTAATTTTTAAAATAATCCAAAGGCGACATTAGATTTTAAGGTTGTTTGAGACAACAACTAAAATGAGCTTCAAAATCACAAGCTTTTCAAATGATAATGCCATCAGTAATGACAACCTGCACCATACACAAATTATTAAAAATTTAACCACGCATATTAATAACTATCGCATACTATAATAACAACTAATGTTCTCCTCCCATATTAGATCATGTTTTGTCATTAACATTTTTACAATTTGTAAGCTCAGTCTTTCTTTATACACTCAAGTAAAATAACTCTAGCCAGTTATGGGTTCTAATAAAATAACTTCGAAAGCATAAACATCAATATTATCCGATACTTTTCCGTGTTGGACATCTTTTTATCCTACAATAACAACCACTTTTATCAATAAAAGGAATTATTACTCAATTTTTAGAAGAAAAATCCTCCCTTAAAAGTTTGCCATTGAGGTAGGAAGTAATTGGAGCAAAAATTCAATAGAAACTAGACATAAAAAATATCACCTATGTCACATTCCATTTCACCATCCCCAAGAAAATATATCACAATAACTCTAATTTGTTTAGAAATAAAAGAGTCCAACTAATCAAACTACTTGCTAGTCTCGTTCTATCCATCTAATAAGCTAATAAAATTTTCAATTCCATACATGAAGAAAAGAAAAAGGTAATAAAGGCATCCATAAATAATTCAAACCTTAAAAAATGATATAAATACTAGTCAAATATAACAAAATTTCTCGGGTGCACACCAAAATCTTACAAATTATGAAAACAAATCATCAATAGTCCATCCAAACTAAAAATGTAAAATAAATGCTTTGGTGCTTATAGTTAGTGCAAGAAGTTTAACTTTTGAATTCTTACTTCCAATCCGCTTCTTTATACCTTTAACAATATCCTTTGCTTGCTTGATAAATCATAAGCAAATGAGTTCTCAAAGTCTGAGAGAATAAATGGGGAGCAAAACTTGAACTCATGCACACAAATCTAGTTATCACCCTTTCAAAAAAAACAAAAGGAAAAAAAAGAACAAAGCAAAAAATGCTTAATCAAGCATAGCCAATAGCAAGCTAGTAGCACTTATTAATAAAGAAATACTCATTTATCTAGAAATCAAAGCTAGTTCAAAAATAAAAGCAACTATTGTTTTATCAATCCAAATTATTGACAACTTAATCACTCATATTAATAACTATCGCGTACTATAATAACAACTCATATCCCTTCCCATATCAGAACATGCTCTGTCATTCACATTTTATAGACTCAAAAGTGAGTATATGAGTTCTTCTTCTCTTCGTGTCTATTTCTTCAGGGATGTATCTAGACTCAAGACTAAATTGGTACTCGTTTTGGGCCAGTATTGAAGAAGAAAAGTTTGAAAAAATAAATGTGCAGTTTGTTTGAAATTAAGGTGAAGAAGAAGAAGGATGCATGGAGGTGAGGGGTGTGAAGAGAACAGAAGACGAAGGCGATAAGGAGAAAAGTGTCAATGGCAAGGAGTGACGACTCCTTCTTTCTCTCTTCTCAGCATTGAGGATAATTTGACCAAGAGAATATGAGCAAGGGGCAGTTGTGTCTTTTCACAATTAGACAAAATTCATCTGAGGTTCCATAGAACTTAAAATTGCTTATGCCATTTCTTAGGACTTTTTTGGTACTTGATTCTTTCCATGGGACCCTATTGTCATTTTCCCTAAAAAATATTCTTTTGGCAATAATATTCAAAGCTTAAAATTCCCGTGGACACACGAGCAATCCAACCCGTAGGATTTCCTTTTCCTCTTCCCATTCTTACTTCTGTAGGTTTCCCGGTAATAGGGATATCCGCGAGAACTCTTACCCATATCTTACCATTTTTTCGGAATTGTCTGCTCATAGCTCGATGGAATTGTCCGATTGTAGCCCGACGCGCTGCTTCAATGGCTCGATATGAAAGACGACCAGCTCTACAACTTTTAGTGCCATATCTTCCAAAACCAAGTTGTGTACCATCTGGTTTGCAACCCCTACGACATTTTTTGGTACTTAAAATTGCTTATGCCATTTCTTAAGACTTTTTTGGTACTTGATTCTTTCCATGGGACCCTATTGTCATTTTCCCTAAAAAAATATTCTTTTGGCAATAATATTCTAAGCTTTCTCCTTCTCATTCATTTTCTCTATTATTTTATATTCGTGTTATTCCGATTACTTGTTATATGTTGTTAGTGACCCTATCCAACAAAAAAATGCATAAACAATTATAATATGGTGAATTTTATACATGTAAAGATTAAAATAGTGCCCCTATGCATATGAAGTTTATTGTAGCTTGAAAAGTTGAAACAACAACTCAAGAAAAAAAAGATAATTAATTAACTTAATTAAATTTTTTAATTTTTTTAAATTAATTAATTAACTATTATATTAAAGACGGTAGAGTATTTTTTTATTATCATGAAAGCTAATAATAAATTAGCTAAATTGTGTCTAGGGCGCTAATACATTTTCTAATACCTAATATCTTAATGTTTCCTTATTTCCTTTGATTATTGCATTTTACATAAAGTAAGAGATATTTTGATAATTTAGGATAATGAAAAGTGTAATTTTATATCTTTTACATTTTCTTAAAAAATTTCTAAAATGAAAAAGGTACAATTTTGATGTTTTTAAAGCCCCATGCCGGCTGTGGTTTCGTTTTGTTACTTTGTTTCGTTTTGCTTTTCTTCTTTATTGAAAAAAAAAAAAAGAAACATAACTTATCAATATCAATATTCAATATATAATATAAATATCTTATTTTTTTAATTTTTTTAAATATAGTTATAACAATATGATTTATTTCTCAAATTTTATATACTGCATAAAAGTCGTACGTAATTATAGAACTAAAAATAAAAGAAAATTGATTGGGATAAAAAATATAAGATACAAATTTAAGAAAAATTGATAAAAAATTGCTTTGAAAAAAATAAATTTTAAATCAGGTTTGTTAACAATACTGTCATACTTGGGGCATTTACTATTTTTCAGAGTATTTTTTAAATTATTTTAAAAGAATGGTGGGTTTAGAGCCAACTTTTTCTTTTAAAAAAATAATAAATTAACATATAATAAAAAAATTACAATACGACGTAGAATCATATGTGATATAAGGTCCGATGTGGCATATATCCCATTTGAGTTGCAGTTGGAGTATAACCACATTGTTACTATTTTAATACTTCTAAATAACTACGGGGGCAAAAATCACCCTTAACTTTTAAATATTAAAGTCATTTTGTATTAACAAGTTTGAATAATATTAAAGAATTATAGTACTATATATATATATATTACCCGTATAGTACGAAAATTACAATGCCACAAAACAGCACCTCTGGATTCCTTCGAAGATTTCCAAATCATCGCCACCAAACATTTCCTCCCTCTTCCATCTACCTTCTTGTTCCGACCTACCAAACACCAATTTGTCAGGTAATGAATCAGCCAGGAAGTTCACCTTTGTTCTCTCACTGTCATTCTCTGTGAGAGTGATATATATATATATATATATATATAGAGAGAGAGAGAGAGGGAGGGAGGGAGGGACACAAGTAGGAAAAATTCATTTTCCCCATCATTCAAGTATAAACATTCATAAGCTATCTGGATTCTGGGAAGTCACTACAAGAGTACAGGAATGAAACCAAGATAACTTAACCTAGTACTTACAAACTAAGAAAGTATAATTCCATGATTTTGAAGACTTTCCCGAGTCAACACCAAAACAAGTGTGCAACTCGCTATTTGATGTCCTGATTCCTGAGATGTAAAACCAGATCATCAATAGAGTTGTTGTCTGAAGTTACAAGAATTGTCATTAGTATATCAAGCAAAGCATGGAGACAAATCCAAGACCAATTCAAATTGTATATGCAGATAGAACATGCGAGTTCCACTATAAATAGGACGAATTCATATGGTAAATTTGCAAAAAGACATCAGTAGTATTATTCACTGATTGCAGCAACAGAAGTAGCAGATGCAGAAGACTGCTGACGACAAGCTTGAGCAGTTACTCCGGCAAACCAAGCAACCCTCATGATCTGCAAACCGAGAATCAATACCCACCAGCAAACCAGCCCCCTAATTGTATGCACCATCCATGCTGGGGTGCTGATTTCAGCTCCAAGTCTCAAACCTCTCATCAGCTGCAAGACACGGTAAGACTCATAGATGATCGGGGTTACTAGCCAGACTGGTGACTGCCAATGCCAAGTGAGAACCTCAGTGAGAATTTGTACTGACAAAAGAAGGAGGTAAGGGCCCAGTAAGATTGCAAAAGAGATTGAAGGAAGTTGAGGTTGGAGAAAACCCTTCTCAGATACAAATATCATCAATAGTGGAACAATAAATCCAGTAACAGTTGCAACAATGTTCCAGAACTGGTAACTAAAGGGGGCCTTGCTTTTGCAATCTTCTGTTGGGGACTTCGGTCGTGCACAAGAATCAGCCATGAGGAGAAAAAGGGTCGCACCAAGGTTAAAAATACAATCAAGGCCAATCAATGAAAGCAAGCTAGCTATGTTAGAGCCAACAAATATTGAAGATATTGGTAACCACAACGTTGGAACCATGCCTGTTGTGAGAAGAACAGCAGGACCCAGAAGCCACATGGGCCATTTGAGAAACTGAAACAAAACATGTGGCTGAAATTTTGTTTCTACAGGCGCATCAGCATTGTTTAATGCTGGCTCATCACTCTTACTAGAATCAAGGGCGTCAAATATATTGGTGCAAGTCTGCAAGAATTGATCACTCTGATCATCAGTAGGAGCATATGCAACAGGTGATGGCTCCCATGGAGTCAACTTTGTGCAGCATATGCAGGACTGTTTCTTGTAAATGCGAGGAAATGTGAGTCCTTGGAATACTTTTCCTGATTTTAATAATCCTAGGCTTCTAGGATGAGCTCTCCCAAAAGTTAAAGTTTGTATTTTAAAAAGAGGTTGAGCTAATGATGTCATTCCTCTATATATGCCTGTAATAACTCTGAAGGTTTTTGTGCTGTTTATCCTTTTACACCTGAAATTAAAGGGCAAACTATGATGGCACATTCATTGCTGTTCCCATAATTAAGAAACTACATCTTTGCAATGAAATTTGCACCATATAAAAATCATCATATGCTACTTTAAGCAGACTATGAGAAAATATAACACTAGTCAATTGAAAAGAGAAGGATTATTTAAGGGCAGGCAAAAGGTAAATTACAGGGCCTCCATTATGTGATAGGACAATCTTTTGCACGTTAATACATTGATTCAATGAATATGATCCACCACTTCTACTGAGTATCTTATAAGCATTCCATGTTCCTAGAATACAAACTTCATAGAATAATAACTCAGAGTAACCTTCTTGGAAACTATTTGCTTAACCTTTTTTATAGATAAATATGATGAACTTATCAATCATTTAATAGAATAGTATCCAATCCATTTATCATATTTCATATCCATCAAAACCATCCATTATTAAAGTGCTAGCTTTAATTCATACTACTTCCAAGTTTTAATATAAGATCTACTTAATTAATTTGGATAGGTTAAAGAAATTGGTTAAGTTAGTTATTTGTAATGACTGTATGTTAATTTATCTAAAATATCCCCTTTAATCATGCGCATTTGAACTATTATTGATAAAAATCCCCGCAATCATATAGGAATAATTTGGGGAGATAATTATAATTTTAGGAAATAAAGTAGATTGAAGTCTTATATTTGGGACTAAAATAGACTCCCTATCTAGCTTTTATATTTAAAATCAGAGGGAGTAATATAACTATAATATATGAATTATATTTTGGCTGCAGCAAGTGCATTTGAATTTGAAATATGCAGTAACAGTTAGAAAACTGTCAATAATTCGAGATAGAGCTTTGATAAATTACAGTCCACAACAAATTGTAAGAATATAATGTCATACAAAAAATTATACTGCATGTTCTTATCATGTTGTGCTAATGTTTTCATTTTTCTTTCAAGAGCAAGAGTTAATAAAAGTTGGGATCTAACATGTCTTATTCTTATATATGTCAAACTAAGCATATACAAAAACAGAAAACTGGATTATTTAACAAAAGGCCAGACAATCATGTTCCTCATTCGTAATTTGTATGTATTCTTATTTTGAATGGAGCATAATATTCCAACCTAAAAAACCCCCCACATTATGAACATAAAGAGAGAAAAAATGATTTCTTCAACTTTTGGGTAAATTACACTTTCAACTTGAAAATGAATTTGTCCCCTTCTTTAAAGCATCTCATTCAATTCTCCTTGTATTCAATCTGTTACTACTTAACTATCTTGAGGCATTTTGGTACAAATTTCAACAGAATAATCTTGTGAATGCTAAAATTATGAACAATTTCATTATTGATAGTATATCCCACATAAACCTTGAACAGTTTCATTGTCTTTTACTTGCTACGGCTATTATTAGGATTAAAAGGAAACGAATAAGAAGCATTATGTATGGGAAACAAATAGATTCTATATAAACTTGCAAGTTGGTCTAAAATCATTGACTTTATGATGCAAGAAAAATTAACAGAAAACAGTCAGCTAAGTGACAAAACTAGTACAGATTGCAATTTATGTTAATTTCCTATTCTTGTCTTTTTGTATATGTGTTTTGAAAGGCAGATTATTACGAGTTTGCAACATTCAATTCTTATCAAGGTAGGTAAATATTTATGTATGCATTCCCTCAGCTGAGTCTGTGGCTGAGGCTTATACTAGTGGTGCTAAGTTTATGCGTGGAAGAGAACACTACCTTCTATATAGTTAGCAAAAGGCCACAGATTAAAATCCATTACCAGGTCTATCAATTTGTGCCTTACATACACTACCACCCTCTTTCTCATTGGAATAGTAAAAGAAAAAGGGTTACAGGTTCCAGAGCTAAATTTAGCCCTTTTTATCACGGCTGATTAGCACTTCTACAATCTTTGTGGCTATGCTCTGATCTCTTTCACTCATTTCTTTATTTTCTCACTGTTAAATCTTATGAAGATTCGTTTTCAATTAAAATGTTGTCCGTGTGCACATAAAGTTAGCATTTACACAGTAGCCACCAGGAGGAAAGTCAAAACAACAGAAACTTTAAGGGGGCTTTTGTAATATAACCCATCGCATGATATGTCTGATAAAAAAGAATCAATTCAACAATGTCAATGAGCTCTGAAATAGTCACATGTATTATGAACTAAGTGTTTAATTCTCACAAGACAGAACATAAACTAGACAATGAAAGACAAAACACTAAAATTTCTCGCTGGTTTAAAACTCTTAAGTTATAACTCCTATATGATGCTCAAATAACTAATCATAAAGAATAGAAATGGCACACCGTTCAGCTAACACTATTGCTCTTCCGAAATGAGTATGTAAGAAATCAAGTCAAACCAGAGACGGCGCGCCTAGAAAAAACTTAAAGCTAAAATTGTAGTAGGCGTTCAAGTTTTTTTTGCCCATCGATTCCCATCAACCAAACAGGAGTGAGTTGAAAGTAAATATCTAACGAATTAGAGACGATTCACAGGAAAAGCAGAAACATATTGTGATTTTAGAGGAATAGGAATCCATCCAATACGAAAATGAGAATTGGAAGAAATCAGATCGATACCTCTGGCTCTGAGTATGCGCGAATTCTTCTGCAAATCATAAAAATCAAAAGCGATTGTTCGGCTATTAGAGGCAGATGAAGAAATTCTGCGAGCCTCGGTGTCGTCCTCTGAAAAATAGACAAAACTAGGGAAAAAGAAAAATAGAAATCTCTGGTTTTAATATGTCTATTTTTTTTTAAAGTAAGGCTATGTTTGTTTTAACAAAAGATTGATAGGTAAGTTAATTTATAAGAAAGTATGAAAATATAAGGGATATAAGTTAAGGAGAGGATGAGATAGTTTTTATTTTATTCAAGAAAGAAAATGAGGATAATTTATTATAAATTGATAAATATATTTTTATTTAAATTTTTTATTATTATTTTATCTTTATTGAATATTTTATTAAGTTTCAAATCATCCGAATAGAGCATAGAAGGTTCACGATTTGCTATCCAAAACAAGAAGGCACAGAGAGAGAGAGAGAATAAGGGAAAGAAAGTACAAATATAAGGTTGAAGAATTTGGAGTTCAATTCTAGAGCTACCTGCTTGCCGAACCAAGTCATTTCTTCTGTTCAATGATCAAAATGTATCCCTCATTCTCCTCATTCCAACGGGTGTTTGGAATGAGCAATCAACCCCAAAGAAATCCCTGGAATAAGTGCAAAGACATGTGAAAGGTATGGTTTGAGTTAGACTATTATCACCTTTTCTTTTAAATTTCGATCCTTGCAATACTTCAAAAGCGAAACATAGGATCCTCGCAGCTCACCATCTGTAGCTTCTCTTCTTTATTCCTAAGTTTTTAACCTTGTAGTATTGTAAGACCCAGAGTTGAGGAGGCAAAGGTGTGCGTCGTCATCGTCATCGTCATCGTCGTCATCATCTTCTTCTTCTTTAGAAAGTTGCGATTACTGTGTGAAGAGTTTTCAGCTGAAGCAACATAGAGTAGTATTGAAATGTTTTAAAATTGTCATGGATAGTTTTGTCTAAATATAGAGTAAAGTTTCTCACCCTTTTAAAAACCGCTGATTTTTGGAGGGTTAAGTGAGGGGGTAGAGGAGTAAATAAGGACAAAAAATTATTCTTCCCCTCCTCTCTATCTTTTAAACCAAACACTCATACCTCCTCTCTTCTCCTACCCTTCCTCTAAAAACCATTAACCAAAAAATGCTTAAGACAAAATGATACTACCTCCCTCCCTAATTATAAAAATAAATTACTTTTAATAAAATTAATAAATTAAATAAATTAGTTAATTGTATAAAATGAAATGTATATAATATAAATTTATTTTGAGTAATTAGATTTAATCATAATTAATTAAATTATTTAATTTTTAAATCCTTCTAAAAAATTAACTAATTCTTATAATTAGAATCGAAGTAGTGCGTCTCCTAGTTTTAATAGAACATTACTTGAACTTGAAAACTTTTATCTATTAAATATCGTTATCTTTTTATTCGTAGATCATTGATATTCTTTAATAAATGATTTAGAATGCTGGCAAAAAAAATATTATTAATTAGAGAAAATATCCCAAAAGCACCCCTTACATCTCAAAATTTTAAATTAATTTTATTTCACACATTTTAATAGATTTTAATACATATGGACTAGATTTGATCAATAAATAGCAATACATATTTATAGGAATTCTTTATTTGAGAATTTAAAAAATTCAAGTAATATCTTTATAAATTTTTTCTATTAATTATTAATAGAAATCAATTGAATTCAAAGCAGCTACTATTGTGTAAATTTACTAGCATTATTTAATTGAAATTCATACATTAATTCTTTTGGAAATCCACAATTTTTGAAAATTTTAAATGGGCCCCATCCAGAAGGGAAAATGACGTTTGATTACCCTATTTAATAGCCCAAATTACTTAAATTCTAATAAAGGACTATGATCTATTAGGGGAGTTAATAATTAGGGAAAATGATATCTAGGTCTCGTGGAATGAATCAAATTGTAAAAAAGTCTTATGAAATAATATAATTAATGTCAAGTCCTATGGGATCTTATATAAATTTTTTCTAAATATGAAAAGATATAACTACTCATATGAATTAAGAAAAATAATAAAGAGCTCTGGTGTGAAAAGAAGAAGATAAAGCGTGAAACTGAAGCCCTAGTGCCTTTTTAAGATCACAATATGCTCCTCATTGTCGCTTGCACTCTGTTCCTTCGTCTCTACTTGGTCGCCTTTCCTCCTCTAGTCATCGTCGGTTGCCACACGACCCTCCATCCACTGCCACTTGCTTTGTCATATTCGATTGTCACCGTCATTTCTCCAATAGTGTTGTTCGTTCTCGTCGTCTCTGAGTTCATTCTCTCTAGGTGAGTCTGCCTCTATAGCTACTGTCTTTGCTAAATATGACTTCCCTATTCCAAGAGACCATATAATAAATGCTCTCCATGGTTATCTCTTCCCCCATGAAATTGTAATTAATAAAATTGAAATGGTCAAATGCTTCATGTTAAAAATTCTTTGATTGAGGATGATCCTAGAAAACTCAAATCTCCAATCAAGAGTTTTCATAAAAAATTTCAGTTAAGTCAGTAATTATTTATCATCAATGAACTTTCTCACTTAGAGAGAACATAAATCATATATGATGATTGTTAAACCATCTTATTGGCAAAACTCAGTTCATTGGCTCCTGAATATTTCTAACATGCAAAAGTATTTGATAAGATTGATGTTTATACTTCGGAGTTATTTTATTATAACCCATAACTGGCTAGAGTTGTGTTTACTTGAGTGTATAAAAAAAAGAATGAGCTTAAAAAGATATGATATGGGAGGAGAACATGAGTTGTTATTATAGCACATGATAGTTGTTAATATGAGTAGTTGAGTTGTTAATAATTTATATTTGGTGTAGGTTGTCATTACTGATGGTGTGATCGTCTGGAAAGTTTGTGATCCTGAAGCTCATTTTTATTGTTGTTACACTGGTGCTTTATGCAAAGGGAAAATATAAAGACAGAAATTTTAATCTAATGCAATCATACTTGTATCTCACAATCATGTATACAATATCATACATAATGCAATCATACTTATGTAACTGTATTGTACACTCTCTTTTTTGTGTTTGTAAATTGTAAAGTACATATATATGAAGTTATATTCTCATATAAATGGTGTTGGAAATAAATGTACACAAGTTATTATTTTTCCACATGGAGTTGCCATTTGTTGTTGTTGGAGTTGTTATTTTCCTACACAAATTCATTTTTTTAGCTCATTCTAGGGGTCAGGCAGAAATGTGCCCAAATTGTTATTCTTTCACCATGGACTTGTTATTCTTTAGTGGTAGAGTTGTTATTTTTTCACCTAGATTCATATTTATTTAGTTCATTCCAGGTGTTAGGATGACGTGGCTAGTGCCATTTGGGTCTCCCAAATATATAGGAATAAATATGATCAAATTTTTATTCCTTTACCATAGAGTTGTAATATATGATAGTAGAAAGAAATGGTAATCCAATAGCAGTAGTTTATCTTACAAGTTACAATACTGCAATAAAGCAAGTTCAAGAAATGTAAAATTGTTATATTGTTAATGGAAATAACAACTCCATGCTGTAAAAAACAACTCCATTACTATAGAAACAACAAATAGGCAAGTGGAAAAAAATAATAACTCTATCATTAGGAAATAACAACTCATTGATGAAGGAATAATAACTCCACTACTAAAAAATAACAACATGAAAATTAGAATAACAACACACAAAATAACAACCCCACAATTGGAAAAATAAAAACTCTATTACTAGGAAATAACAATTCCCTGATGAAGAAATAACAACTCTACCACTACAAAATAACAACCTGAAAACTGGAATAACGTGTAAAATAACAACTCCATAACTGAAAAAATAATAACTATACCACTAGGAAATAACCACTCAATTGTGGAGTAATAACAACTTTACCAGTAGAAAAAAAAACACAACCCACAACAGAAAAAATAATAACTTCACCACTTCTAAATAACGATATCTTCATAATTCTTCCCAGGATTGGAATCAATAAAAAGTGAATTGGGACACAAGCACAACACATGGATTGAACCAGAAATAACATATTGTGTGTATAAAAATAACAACTCTAACAATAACAAATGACAACTCTATTGTGTAAAAATAACAACTTTGGTACAAGACTTTCTAACATTACTCTGATGAGAAAATAACTTAATATATATACACTTTATAGTTACAATAGTAATAAGAAGCAAACGTAAAAGGAGTATAATACACATAGTCATATGTATCAAGATCTACCCTATCATTCAAAAGGCGAAACTTGATGAAAGTTACAAAAAATGATATTATCACTTTGCATAGCTATTTACAAAGTAAAAATTAGTGTGATATGTATTTACACAGAAAACTATACAACCTAGCACCATTTCTCAGTTAGGATTTGGATTATTGTGAGTTTTGACTGTGTATCCAGGCTCATGACATCTTTCATGGTGATCAGTCTTTGTTTTAAAATTGATACTCAATCATTTTGCTCACTTGATTGATTAATATAACATGTATTTTCTAAAATACCCTTAGTCATCTTTAATTCCCTCCATCTTGCTCTTACTTGATTATTGTTGAGGGAGTATCAATATGGATAATTTAAGAAAAAATAATAAATATAAAAATATGTTTTATATTTAGAATAAAATTAACTCAGTAATTAGGTCATATGTTAAATATTAAGAGTATATTATAAGACACAGAAAGAGGATTTATACATGAAACTTCTTATTTAACTGTCTACCCCTCCCCTCTTGTTGTCCCCTGAAAAAAAAATAAAGGAAAGAAAATTGCACCATGGCATCGTTCATCTGAATCTTGGATACAACTTCTGAAACAAATGAATGGGCGTTGAGTTTTTTACTCAAGCTTTAATTCCTCCGGTTTTCCACGGAGTTGGCAAAAGAAAAAAAAAACATTCGTAAAAACTATGATTAAAGTGTGTACGCTAATCAACAATAGTTTCATTAGCTTGAATGGCACAATCTTTCAACAATTCATCTGCGCCAAGCGTTGGCTTGAGAGCCTCTTTGGATAAGACATTTTATCAAAGGAAGTATCATTCGGCAAAATAATGGTCTAATGATCATCAAGGATATTCTGAATTTGTTCCATCTTCACAGGAATTTTATCATTCTTGATACTCCTTTTGATGATTTGTTCGTATCTCTGCATTTTCCTTATTTGTTATGATCAGGAATTTAATTAGCATATATGTATATTCTTTTCAGAATACCTTGCATGGGAAGAGTTGGCTGAATGGTTCAAAGGCAAGAAAGAAACCGCTTGGCCCGTGTTCGAATCCCAGCTTGTGCAGAAACGTAAGTCATTTTGTGAAAATTTTTTCCCCTCTATTCACTGTCACCGACCCGACTGTCTCCCCCATTGTTTTTTTTTCTTCTTTCTTTCCTTGCGACCAGAGATGGCAGAGCAGCAGCAGGTGGAGGTGAAGGGTAGCAGAGGTTCAGCGTGCGGCGCGGGAGGAGAGTACACGGCAAGAGAGGTCTCTGCCGTTGTCCTTAAGAAGCAACCGCCCGCTCTCCTTCTCTTTCTGTCATCTGTGCTGTCGCTGTGAGAGTGAGAGTGGAAGGGGTATTACAAGCTCTGTGAGTTGGGTTCTAGCGCCAGTGGATGCTTCTTCCCGTAGACCAGTTTCGTGGTCGCCGCAGTCGCCGGAGAGCGGTAGTCCGTCACCATTCTCTGCTACTGTAGCAAACCTTTGCTACTGTAGCAAGTCTTTGAATTTTATTTCTGTTTTCCTCCGCAGTGGACGGTTCGGGAGGCGATTGGGGTAAGCTTCTTGAACCATATTTCATACTCATGTTCTTTCTTTTATTCTTGGATTGCTACCGTGAGCAGCTAAGCTCACTCTGTTCTTCGGTGTCATCGTCATTCCCCGTAGCAGGATGTGTGTTGTAGTTGATAGAAGGAAAGAAGGAAGTGAGAAGCTAAGCTCGGTTAGTTTCCTGCTCTGTGCCGCGGCGTGATTGCTGTGAATCCCAGGTGCGGTAAGGGTGGTAAGTTTCACCCTTTTTCCTTGTTTTCTCTGCGACAGTGGCTGTTGTGTTTGCTGTGTGGGAAGGTTTCTGTGGTAATATAGATAATCCATGATTATACTGGTTTGTTGCTGCCGTGTGCATACTATTATGCTGCTGATATGAATCAATATTGAATGGAGGCTGTGAGCTTGGTTGAAGCAGATACATGAGTATATGTGTATGCACGGTGGTCGCTGTCGCGGTGTGCATTCTGGGGGTGTAATGTATATGTTTTTGGGGTATTGTTGCAGGATTGGGCTGAGTTAGGAAATGCTATATGCATATAGGTATAGGAATGTATTATACTGTCATGATAAATAGGAAATCTGCTGCTGTGGGGGAGTTTGGGCATTGTTGCTAACTGCACATAAGCATGAAAGTTGCTTTTAAAATGAAAGAAGAATGTCGATGATTTAGGATTACTACTGTTTTACATATACCCATAGATACATGTGTAAAGATGAAATAGAAAGTCTATGGAGTTGGAGTAAAGATGATTTAGGATTGCTACATGTGTCCACGTCTGTTTTTGTTATGTTGAAGTCCTATAGAAAGACCATGGTTTTGAAAGGATTGGTTTAAATGATTTATTTGAAATAGTATTTCATGTTATTATTTCCCCTGCAATACAATTGTTTATGAAAAGGTTTGCATTAGATCACGAAGCGTTAAGAAATACATTTTTAATATGATTATGCATTGATTATTTTCCGCATTCTTTTAAATCATGTTTTTGGGACGTTATTCACGAGTAGATTATTTGGCTTCAGATAGTGCAGGTGACCCTAATTCTCCAGCTGAGCGGTAAAGAGCCTTGCTGTTGATCCGAAGCTTCGTTTGATAAATACTACTGTTGATGTAATTATTTCTTAAGAACTTTTATTATTTTGGAAAGGATAATACTCTGCATGAACCTTAGAAAATGTTTGTATGATTTTGAAAAATGCTATGGAGAATTTAAAGGTTTTACTTAAAATGCTAGGCTTTCAGAATATGATGTATTTATATTCTGTGCCGGTCACGGTCCAAAAATAGGGACGTGACATTATTGTTCTGTTTCCTTTATTTATCTTTAAGACCTTGCTTGTGGCCGTTTTATCTTAATATATCCTTTTGTCTTTATTCCAAAAAAAAATTCCAAAAATAAAACAATAGTTTCATTAGCTATTTACATTTACGTACAATTAGGTAGAGGGTAGGTCACAATTTAGTACTGTTCTGGTCCTAAATATATGGTATAATTAGTGAGTTGATCTTAATTTTAAATATAAAAAATATTTTTAAAATTTATTAACTCTTTTCCAAATTACCTTTATTGATACTTACTCAACAATAATCAAGTAAGAGAATGAGGGAAGTAATTAAGGAAGATAATTATGGTGCCTTAAAAAATGATGTAATAGGGTGCCTTAGAAAAAATAAGATATAATAATTAATTTTCTTAATATAATTAAGTTAATTAAATAGGTCATATATTTATGACGGAAAGAGTAATATCTTAAGTTTATAGGGGTTACATGTGCCAATTATAGCGAAATTTTTATTGTTCATTGTTGATAAGGTTATTTTTATGCATGATATATATATATATATATATATATATATATATATGTGTGTGTGTATGTATGTAGATCTTAAATACGCAAACATATGAATTAATTTGGATTCAATTCACTTGTTTTTTTTCATATCATACTGCTTTGAGCATTTTTGGATTTTATGAAGTAGGGGTTAAACATAAATATTTTGATAATAAACAATAAAGTCTCTATTTTGTATATAATGGCTACATATTCTCAAAATCTATAAATACTTCATTCACATGAATGAGAGAGAATTGATCACTAAACTATTTCAAATGATTTGTGCATTCACTCCTGCACTGAAAATGCTCAATTACCACTTTTTTTACATTTCATTGTTTTATTAGAAAGGGTTTGAGCTAAAATAATCTTCTTCTTTGACTGGATATTAGGGTTCCACTACAAGAGAGCGAAATTAGAGTGTTAATTCTAAAAGAAGAGTTAGATATTGTACAGGGAAATAAGAGCATATTTTTTAATCTTGTAGAAAATATAGTGGAAAATCTTAAGTGTAATCTTATGAATTAAACAGTTATTGCAGTATGGAGATGAAAAGCATGGAGTTGAACTTTCTTTTGCCTATTTGCCAATTTGCCTTTATATATATGTTCCATATTTTGGGCAGACCGGAGGCTTGGAGAAATTTTACCGTGTGAGATGAGTACACCAATACATGATAGGTGGGTGCAATTTGCTCTGGTTTGTTGTATTATGCCATGTTTGAGCGGTTTGCAAGGCTCCTCATTAAGTTTTATTAATTCCCTATATGTATTGGTGTACTCATTTTTTATTCTACTACACATGATATTTTCTACAATAATTCTTTCCCCTCTCTGATTCTCACAACTACAATGCTTCGCTGTGGAGAATAATTACCAAAATGCTATATTCAAATTTAATTTTGCAAAGAAGTTGTTTGTGTGTTTGGTAAAATACCCAACCTTAGTTTTAAAACCTTTTAGGCAAAATTTTAGTTTAGAGAAATTTTAAAACAAATAGCTATATTTGTTCAAAAGGGCTTTTGGATCAAACTATAGTTTAAAATCCAGGGTTTAGATAAGCTACTGCGACTAGTTAATTGAACAGTAAAAGAACTTATGGACTAATCAATTATTATTTTACCTAATTTTTTTACACAATCTCTCCTCTCTCTCTTCTACAACCTCTCTCCTCTCTCATTTCTTTTGTATACCATCTGTCATCTCTCTTCTATATCATCTCTCCTCTCTTATCTCTCATATATTTAATAAAATCATACATTTTCTGATAATTTTCTAGTTATAAAAGTCCTTCTGATAATAACTATCCAAATGCTCATTTATTCATAATAACTTTTTTTTCTATAATCTCTTCTCTAAAAGCTCTTTTTTAAAAACTGCTTAAAAACATTTTTTTTATAAACTTTTTTTAAATTTTTATCCAAATAAACCCTATATAAGAACGAGTTCCTAATCAAACATTTCCTAAACATCCTGTTGTTGTCTGTCCGTCATTCCCCTCTCTCTCTCTCTCTCGTCATTCCTCTCTATCTCCTCAGTTTCTTTTTTATTATTTCCTCTTACAAGTCTGCATGACATCCCTTTACTAATTATTATCTTCATACAATCTTTCAATGTGTTTATTTTTATATAAATTTAATTACTTAACCCTTCTTTCCATTTTGATGAGGTTGAAGATGCCTTATAATTGTAATCTTCTTGGACGCTCATATATGTACGAGTGGCCCCCTATACAGTATATAAATTTGGCAGAAAAAGCAATAAGAAACTTCGCAGAAATAAGTAACTTCGCAGGGTCAACCTTGGGCCCCAAAAGGTAAAATGGAAAAAATAATATTTAAGATAAAAATAAATTGTTATTTTTAAATTAGTTACACCTCATCAAACTTTTGAAAGTTACGAATCAGAGGAATTATTATCTACCCCCTCTTTCATTTCAACCCGCTTCGTATCTTTACATCTTTAAATAACTATTAGCTAATTATTAGTTTAGGATATTGTCTAGATTCTATAAAAAAATACTCTTTTATTTTAGAAAAATTGAAAAAAAAACCTAAATTAAAAATTTTATTAATAAAAAAGATTAAATCATAGTACTAATATTATATATATAATTTATAAAATAATATTATTTTTTGTGTATAAAAATTTATTAAACCCTTTCACCAGTCAAATTTTCAATAGAAATTTTTTTCTCAATTTTATTTTTTATTTTATTAATTTGACTCAAATAATTAATGATCAAAGTTATAATATTGCAAAGATTAATTTTATAATTCTTAAAAATAATAATTTTAAAGTAATATATTTTTGTGATATTTTTAATTTTAAAATTAATTTATGTTAGATTTTTTATTTAGTCAAAAATATTCCTATTCTTAAAGATTTAGAACGTAAAGAACTGTAATTCTTTTAATAAATGTATTTTTTAAAATTTAAATTTAAATTTTTCTTTAAAAATGATAATAAGACTATTTATCATTTTAATCAATTAGTTTTTGGATTGAATTTTTAAAATGTTATTTTCTCAATTGATGACGCGAACATCAAATGAATGTGTCATTTAATTGTCTTGCAAGGTCCCACAAGACATTCTTCAAGTTGGTGAGGGCCATTCATCTAAACTATGATGTGACACTCTTTCAATTATCATATATTTAATTGACCAAGAAGGTTGTCGTCAAGCTGGGTCTACTGAAAATTTGAACCCCATTGAATGTGATTTTTGGATTATATTTCAATTTTAATGAATAATAAAAAAATATTTTCACTGTATACTTTAATTTAGTTATTCACAGGATAAATTAAAGAAATTACTATTGACTTGGTAATAAATTAATCTTCCAATGGTCATTTTGTGGCTAGATGGTAAATATGAGATAGAGTATGAGCAGGTGAATGATTTAAAACCCTCCTAATGTTTGCGAAAAATAGAACTCCCAGTATTATAACTTTTATGGTTTTTGCAACGTACGTAGATTAATGAAGCATCTATCTCATATTTCCAAACATAATTTATGCTTTTCATTCTTATTCAATTTTCTCATTTCTCAATCAATCAACCATAAAATCACGTGCATATATATATATATATATATATAATATGTCATTTTAATTTGGTTAAAGTGTAAATCTATCTATAAAATATTTTAATATTTTGCCATAGGCACTACACACAATAAACAATATCTATTGCATAACATTTTTACTCCTATTGGTTATGTCCACACTACTATGGGATCTTCTATATGACACTAGGTTGCACCTTCACATCCATTGTATCCTAGTTTCCCCTCTCCCAGCCACCTCATCCATGGTTCTTTCTTCAGTTTCTTTGTCTTCAATGGTTTTTCCTTAGAGCTAATGAACTGCAAATTAGGGGCAGTGTCATTATAAATTAATGTACCCAAATCCTTTTAGAATATTTATCAACAGTGAAAAAACAAATAAAAAGATAGGGTTGTGTAGCTATTGCGCCTTGCATAAGACCCACAGTGGTAGATAGTTCTGTTAGAAGCAAAAATATTGTGCAGCATATGTAGGAATTATTTGTTAAATGAACAACATTGTTTGACTTAACAGACGTAGTATTTTTGTACTATTTTAAAAATTTTATATGTATGTTTGTAATATTTTCTTAACTGATAAGTTTATTAAACGGTCTAATGTTAATTGATTTAATTGCTATAATATTTTTATACCATTTTAAAAACTTCATATATATACTTTATTTATAACCAAAGAAAGTTTAGTGTCAAGTACCCATGACGGGATGAATTTGCAAGTTAACCATTTCTGACTCAGATATGTAGGAGCTTCAAGCGGAACTAACTTAGCTCATCGTTATGCGTTTATAACGACAATAATTTGAAGTAGTTTTAGTCGGCTTAAGATAATAGACTTTGAACAAGAAAAATGTAAAAGATCGAATGAGCATTCGCACAAATTTGCTGATCGAATCTGGCTCTGATTGGTCATCCACACATGACCCTATATTCCCCTCCTAAGAATTTTCCCTCATAAGATTATACCACAATTGGGCACTTTGATTAATTAATAATACTCAGATTATATATACCTGTAAACATCACATCATAATGACTCAGATTACTTTGATGACGAAAGTTTGAAAGATAAGTTTTAGAAAAATTTAGCAAAATTCAGCCCCACCCAATAAATATCGTCGACAATTATTATAACCTATATATATGTATGTAGATATGATCAGATTAGGCTATTTAAAGACATGTTCTCTATATAAGGGAGAAGAAAGGCTAAGCAAAAACAACCATCAACTTTAGAGGTAAGTTCGAGTCTTTCCCCTATATGATGGGAATCTTTTTACATGAAATAGCTAATTATCATATGATCTTTGTGGATTTACGCTTGAAATGTCATTGTATGCGTCTTTACTCAAGGAAATAAATGCATCATGGTGAAAATGGGAGATACCGTCGATCATGGGCATGCTACTATCTCAACAACTTCCCGGCTTAGGCTTTCTAAAAGGTTAAAGGCAAGGCATAGACAGATTTTAATCTACCCATTTCATGTGCAATGCAACTCTATGACAAAAGCTTCAGGTCCAGTTTGTCTCTTGCTAATCAGTACACTAATTATATATATCTATATATATTCATTTTGTTAAAAGTAACTCGCTCTGTTCTTCCACCAAGTGCAAAGATAACATTATGAAATATAAAGACCCATCAAAAGTGTACTGTTGTTATATTACATTAATTTGAGTTAATGGTATGGTAGAACACGAGGTGAAGTTATTTAATGCGAGACCATAAAAAGTTATCTTTTTTGCAGCTTTTCGAGTGGCACAAGCAGAGACGAAGGGAATGATAATAATGGGATGATATGTTCATCAATACCAAGTCATGCTGTGTTCTTGTTTCTGGATCCATTACTGCTTGGTGTGATCCAAGTTGAGTTTAAAAACAAACCTAAATCCCCATTTGAGGCTCACCCAGTGAACATGTGGATCTTCTTAATAGCCATCTGCTTCTATAACGCAGTACTGGGTGTGAAGAAGAGTGCCACGTTCCAACTAAGTCTCAGTGACAATTACGAGTTTAAAAACAAACCTAAATCCCCATTTGAGGCTCACCCAGTGAACATGTGGATCTTCTTAATAGCCATCTGCTTCTATAGCGCAGTACTGGGTGTGAAGAAGAGTACTACGTTCCAACTAAGTCTCAGTGACAATTACGACGACGTTCTCAACAGTATCTTGCTTGTCTTTGGTTCGCTTTCTTCGGCCTCTCTGTTATCAATCTTGCTTACACACTTGCTTGTGTGGGTCTTGATCATCATGTGGGCATCACTGCCTCTAATACTCGCACGCCACTTCATCAAATTTTGGTTTCATTGGATATTGGGTTGGATAGCGAACTTAGTTTCTCAAGTTTGCAATTTTAACATCAGTTTCTCAAGTTTGCAATTTTAACATCAGTTTCTCAAGTTTGCAATTTTAACATGTTTTGTGGGATGAATAGATCAACGGATCAGAAAGACATGCCCAAATGATATTATAAGTAAAGGAGTTTAGGGTTTTGGTTGCCTGCATGCCATGTATTATTGCTGTCAATTCCCTATGTTGATATATGTTATGGTAAATTAACGTGATCAGTCATATGATTCTTAAAAAGGAATGGGGAAAAATTGACAACTTATAAAACTAAAAGGAATCATGATGAGAATAAGAAAAGAAAGAAGAAGCTTTAAAGATTCATCCGAAGATTTTGAAAATCAGTTTTAAGATTCAGGGATATATTACTTTAATTACTATAATCTTTGAATTTGTTATTATCTTTTAGAAATTATTGCTATCTTTTTTGAATATTTACATTTAATTTTAGATTTTTTAGAATATTCTCGCATTTAACGTTTAGAGTTAATTAGGTCCATATCTATAAATAGATCTTAATAAATTTTATTTTGTAACCTTACTTTGAATGAGAATTGAATATTTTGTCTCTTGTCTAAGTTTTCTCTCTTCTCTTCAATCCTCTCTCTATCTACTTTCTCTCTCTCTCTTCACACAACTACAGAATTACGCTTATTTGATACTTCATATTTGTGGATTAAACAGAGAAAATCATTAGGTAACATGAAATGGAGGTTGAGAGAGGACTTAATTGACGATTTTCATATTGACCATCAAATATCAATTCTTTTACTCATATGCGAATGGCTATCTAATCTCTGAAGGATTTATGTTCATCCTATAATGTCAACTTTTTGATATAATTGTGAGCTATTAAATTGTTATTGCCTCAATTACAGTTTTTCTGAGTTGTGTAATGCGTAATCTAGTACCATAATTTGTGTTACCTAATGATTTGTGTTAAGGCAACCTAAAACTTGATGGTATTCATAAAAATTGGGCCCCATTTGGTTTTTGTAGGACGACAATATATTAGGTTTTTTAATAAAACAAAGACGTCATTACTAAAATTACCACTTCCCTAAAGGAAAACTCTTAATGATACCGATGTATGTTCCTTCAGGCACGTATCTCAATCTACCTGGCAAGGGTGAAGTGGGATGGGCAGCAAAAGAAATGGTGTTTCATATTTGACAAGTATATTCTCACAGCCTAATAGGCCTTGACACAATGACACAATAGGTAATACATGTCACAATTCATACCATGACTGAGTACTTGGAGTTGCAAGGTCCTCATTAGTGCTTATCACAGTGATGAGTACCTTATACTATATATCACAGATGAAATTCAGCCTATACAAAATTTGTTATGCATGATTCAAATTTAAAATGTTTAATTTTTAATTTTTTTAATAATAAAATTACTTTTTTTAAGAAAGTGTTAATTATAAAATTATCTTTATTTTAAACTATGTATAAATTAAAATAAAAAGATTGCTTAAAACATAAAAGAAATTTAAATTAAATTTGGACCATACAAAATCTACCTGGTTCATCCAAATTAAGATGAGCACTCCATGGAATGTGCTCCAATTGAGTACCTGCACGGATATTCCACAACTTTGGAATGTATGTGATCGCTCCCACAAGTACATGTTCGATGTAGTATAAATCTTAGAGTATAATATGATGTCATACCCACAGGGATGAGATGAATTAATAGATGAGAGTAAAAAAAGCGAATAATAGCAAACGAAAATCAGTTAAGAGAAAAACTCAATCACTCAAAGTGTTGAGTTTAGGATTCAACTTTTTTTTTTCAAAAAAAAAAAAAACTAAAACTCAGTTGAACTACTTTTGAAGGTGTTTTTTAGAAACCATTGTTAAAAGTATTTTTCATAGCAATTTTATTAAAAAGCAGCATGAAAAATGTTTAAAAAAAAACTTATTTATATAAATGCCACTATCATCTTTTTTACGGCCTAATTGTGTATAACCGCAATGAATTAGCATCATGAAAAGTATTTTTTTTCAAGTATTTATTTCAAATGAATTCAACCATTTTTGTGAATAGAATGACATAAAATGTGAATTGAGGACATCATACACTCCATAGTCCATAACATAATGATTTGGCACAACGTAAGAACAAAACAGTGGTGGAAATGATGAGAAGTTTGCTGAGAGGGAAATGCATAGTGTCTTTGGTTGTATTTCTTATGTCTTAGTAAACTCTTAAAGTCATAAAAAGCTGTATGGAAAGTCTCATAAATATATTTTTAACTATTGTTAAGAGTTTAAGGCATATAAGATGCATGATCCTATTGATGAAAAAGATCATTGTAGTATAAATGTAATCTTTAATAAAAATGCCAGTACTATATTAACAAAAATATTTATCACAGCGTTACTTCATGGCGGTTATAACCAAAACTGTCATGAAAAGAAAGATAATATAATTTTTATAAATAAGTTCAATTTTAAAACACTTTTCATGGCAGCTTTAATAAAAAAAAAAAACAATGAAAGATACTTTTAATGATGATTTTGTGAAAAATTGGAGTTAAAAGTATTACGACTGACTTTAAAAATTTACCTGGAGTAAAAGTACTAAAAGCGGCGAACTTTACTTTTAATAGTAGTTTTTTTACCACCGTAACCTATTTTTTTTTTAAAAAAACTACTATTAAAAGTGATTAGAGAAAACTTTTAATGATGAATTTTTTAAAATCATCGTTAAAAGTGATTTAGAGGGATTTTTAATGGTTGTTTTTCATAAAATTGCAGTTATAAGTCCCCTAAAAATTAAAAAAACCCTAAACTAATTACAATTTCACTTCACTTTTTCATATCCATTTTTCGTCCGTTTCCTCTGCCCCACCATGATAAATTACATGAAAGTCATTTTTTATCCTTTTTCACTTCACTTTTTCATATCCATTTGTCATCCGTTTCCTCTGCCCCACCATGACAAACTTACATGAAAGTCATTTTTTTTATCTTTTTTCTCCTATTTTCAGTGCATTTATCTATCATTAACGTCATTCTCTATTGTCTCCATTGTCGTCCTCAATCGAAAAAGCCATAAGTCACCGTTTAATTTCATTATTTGCTCATTTTTCTTACTATTTTGTTTGTTTGTTATTTATAAATTGTAATACATTATATGGGCTAGCATCCTTGTATTACAAACTTATTTCTTTTCTATTAGCCATATTTCTTTTCACTCCTTAAAAATTGCACTTGTTTGACTATCTTCATCATCTTGTCAAAAAGAGTTTGAAGAGCTTCAATAGTAAAAACTTTTTAGATCTTCAACTGTTTTGTCAGATATGTAACTTCTTCTACAGATTTGGTCCAATGCTTTTAGTGAGGCTAGCTGTGGTGGCAAATGGACCTTGTTGGAAGGAGATAGAAGAGCTTCAATGGAAGAAGCTTTTAGATCTTTAGTTTCTTCACCAGATTTTTGCCTTCTTTCTAGATCTTGTCTGAAGTTTTTGATAAATATAGTCAAGGTGATTAATTATTTAACCTTTTCACGGTGATTTTGGCATAAAACCAACGTGAAAGGTTACCTTTAACGGCGGTTATAAAACTGGCGTTAAAAGATAAATTTACAATGGTGGTGGAATTCACACAGCTTCTAAAACTATCAGGAAATGCCAAATTTAACTATCAATAAAAACCTTTTTTCTAGTAGTGAAGCTTGAATTAGATTGTAAATAACATAAACAGCACAGGTACACTCTAGCACTACAAAAAAAAGCTGAGCTGTGGTAGTTATTTTATAACAGTTACAAAGTTTCAAATATGAAATTCAAATTTTCCTCATATGCATAAGCCACTTGGATTTGTAACTGTTTTAAATCGTTATAAATATTTACAAAACTGTTACAAAGTTATAAATATGAAATTCAAATTTTTGTCCCACACGCGAACTCACTTGGAGACATTTGTAGCGGTTCTAAACGGCTACAAATATTCACAAAATAGTTACAAAGTTCTAAATATAAAATTCAAATTTTCCTCCACATGCGAACTCACTTGGAGACATTTGTAGCTGTTCTGAGCTACTATAAATGTTCACAAAACTATTACAAATTTTAAAATATGAAATTTAAATTTTCCTCCCGCAAGCGTTACAAACCACAAAACCGCTACAAAGCTTCAAATATAAAATTTAAATTTCACTCTGACGCATCTGTAGCAGTTTTAAACTGCTATAAATGTCTATAAAACCGCTTCAAACTCTACACGATGTCTACAAATATCTCTATTCCTCCCATTCTTACTCTTACTCCTTCTTCTCTTCTTCCTCCTTCTCCTCCTTCTCCTACTTTTGTTCTTCTTCGTTCAGTTTTTTCTTCACATAGAGGTAAGATTATTTGGATTTATAAGTATATTTTTTTCCAGGTTTCTATACTTATTCTTTATTAACATGTATATTCTTTTATTTCCAGGTCATTTTTATAGAAATTAGTGGATCTTTTTAATTAATTCTATATAATATTTTGTACACTTTCTTCCCTTTCCAACTCTCTTCTACATTTTTTTATCTACTTCCATAACTTTCTAGCTACCTAATATCAACTTGTATACTTTTTTTTATCTTAATTATAGCTCATCAAATAAATAATATACTCAATTATCATAATAAAACTTTAACATATCAAATTTAATAAATTATCTATATATCTACATATATACATACTATTAAAACAAAAATTTTTATTTTTTAATAAAATCTAGACCATTTGTAGTGTTAGAGAATCGCTACAAATTTTGGTGCCACGTTAGATTTTTTTGTTTCCCACCTGAAGTTAGTAACAGTTTTTAAACTGCTATAAAATCCTTAAACCATTATAAATGTTTGTAGCGTTTTAACCGTCATGAGTAGCAATTTTCCTTAACCGCTATAAACCTGTTTGCAGCACATGATTTTGCAGTAGTTGTGTAAACTGCTACAAAATGTTGTTTTAGCGGTTTGAATCACTACAAAATACCTTTTTCTTAGTGAGATGCCACTAATTAAGGAAATAAACTCAACTTTGATTAATACATCTACTCTAATCTCGTTAGCTAATAACAATCCATCAAATACACTATCAAGAAGCAGTTCAAGTTCAACAAGTGAATTATTAGATGATACGCCACTAAGGAAGTTTAAATCTTTGCGAGAGATCTATGAAAATGATAAATTTTCCATGTTATCGATAGATATTATAGTTTATCAAGAGGCAACAAGGGAAAATGTCACGTCCTGAAATTTGGACCGTGACCGGCACAGAATTTGAATAATTTCACATTCTGAAAGCCTAATACCTTAAATAAAATATTCAAATTTCCCATAACAATTTCCATAATAAACAGAATCTTTTCTAGGGACTATGTGGAGCATTTACCCTTTTATCTAAATAACACAAGTATTTAATAAAGATAATTACATTAAAATCAATATCGTTCAAAACAACGCTTCAGATTTGCGACGAGGCTCTCAACTGCTCAGTAGGAGAATTAGGGTCACCTGCACTATCTAAGGCCAAATAATCTACTCGTGAATAACGTCCCAAAAATATGATTTAAAAGAATGCGAAAATAAACAATGCATAATCATGTTGAAAATGTATTTCATAACATTTCGTAATCTGATGCAAACCTTTCTATAAACATTTGTATTTCAGGGGAAACAACAATATGAAATAACCTTTTCAAATTCAATCTGAAATAATCCTTTGAAAACTATAATCCTTCTATAGGACTTCAACAGAACAAAAACAGACGTGGACACACAGTCCACGAGGGTAACTAACTGTTCTGGTGGCATGAAGCCACTAACTGTCGCGAGAATGAATCCCACGAAATAATTCTGGTGGCTCAAGGCCACAAACTGTCGCGAGAATAAATCCCACGAAATAATTCTGGTGGCTCAAGGCCACAAACTGTCGCGAGAATAAATCCCACGAAATAATTCTGGTGGCTCAAGGCCACAAACTGTCGAGCTCGAGTAACCAAGGTGCACCAAGGGCTAATAGTACTGCTGTTAGCAACCAGCGTTCTGTATTTCATCCTAAAACGTTTCCATCATGCGTGGGGTTTATTTCACATGAAATAATTTCAATCGTTTCAATGCCATAATCATTGGTAAAATCACTTTAACTTTCCAAAACCCCAGCATGTACATTTGAAATCAAATTACTGTGAAAACATATGAAATTCGCATAAGAATGTATTTCATGAATAACAACAGTTCAATGCAACTTTTGCCAAACTCTTTTCGAAAGCCACTTTATTCATTTTCATACATAATCATAATTCCTTTGTAAACCAATCGAAAGAAAAATCATTTCTAACGATTTAAACCATACTTTCGTAAACTTTGCTTTTCAAAATTCATATTTGAAATTCAACATTTCAAATGACAATGCATTTGAAAATATAATTTTTAGGGAACGTTATTCACTCACCTGCCACGCTCCTAAACCGTTACTCTTTTCAGCTAATCAACTTTCGATTAATTTCACTTCTCAATCCCCTGGAATCCCGAAATGCAATATTAACATTCTAAACAAAGTCTCAACAGAAATAATCATCCTTAATCTATCACTTCAACTACTTATATATCATTGACCATTCAATCAAAGATTCAGTACCCAAGCTACTAACCATCAACTGATCACTTCATATAAATGATGGGATTATCATTTCAAAGACATTATTCATTAAATCCTTAACAACAAGCATCATTTAACCCAGAACTTATCCCAATGACGAGGTTATCACTTTATTGCTTTCAAAATAATAATTCCAATAGGTCCTATGATGTTTTTAATCCTCAAAACATTCTTTCCACTAAATTGAAATACTTATGAGCTGAATTTTTCTCTCTCTCCAAATTATAGCCCATAACATTGCTTTAGTTTCAATTCAACGGCTTTAAAACTGATTACCAATTACCAATTTCCAAAACAGCAAACTACAACCCCAAAGCACAAAACTTACAACTCCTCTTCTGTTTTTTTTTTCTTTCTGCAACATCATCACAAGTATATATATACATTCACGGCGCACACATACACAGCCTATATATATACACCTTCAAACAGTAGCAACATATATGCATGCCAAGACAGTGATATCCATTTCTTCCTTCTTCCCATTGCATTTCCCCACAAATATATATATATCCTCACAGCACACACACAGAGCATGTATATATATATCCACAGATCATCTGTCCAGCAGCTGTATTTACAATACTCAGTGCACGCAATGCATTCATATATATATCATTCACAACAGTGGAAATATAATCATAGTAACGCCATTCCTACTCAATCCAAAGGACCAAACCTGACAACTGTAATGTCCGCACAGCAACATGCTTCTATTTTCCCCCTTTCCTCACGATTTTCACCCACATACATACTCATACAGAACACAGGAAGAAACCAGAGGAGCAATGGAAATTACATACATAACAAAAAGTCAAGAGCAGAGGAGTCGGGCCACCACAACATGTAACAGCAACACGCCTATTTGCCAAAAACACATACACAACGCACATGGATCACACAAATTCAACAGAGACTGGAAATCACTCCTTGGCTCACGGCAATCAGCACAAAAGTTAATAGGGAATCACTTTCCCAGTTAACAGCCACAACAATCGAAGAGCTGAAAACCAACGGTGAAACAGAGCTTAAAATTCTCACCTTGGTTGCCGACGACATTGCAGAGCTTCTTCAAGCTTATAGGCCTCAGCTTCTCTGTCACACCCTTTTCTCGCACACCTAATCCTTCGGCGCACTGATTCTCCTCCCCAGAAATAAAATTTACCGACGGCATCACTGAACATAGTTGGAGAAATACTCACCCCAAACGACAATTTTTGCTATTCTGTCACCCGTATCGCGAGTTCATCTTCCTTCTCTTCTATCACCTTCTGTACCCCTCTTCTCATCGCGCGTCCGACTGAAACCAAGATGGGAAGATATATTAGCAGAGCAAGATGAAAGTCGGTGGTGATGGAACAAGACGACATAGACACTGGCAGAAGAAATCACTTGAGCACACGGCACTGATGGCGTGACGCATTCACCGCTGCCATCACTGGTTCCCTACTGCCTCGCCGACTCGTCACTGAGAAGAATGCAGGGAGGGTACGGTGTCTGTAGGTTAAAGGAGGGAGGGGCAAAATAGACATTTCACGCGTTGGAAAATAAAAATAACCCATCACTCTTGCAGTTGCCAGGGTTCGAATACGGGACCTCATGTTCACTTCCTCCGCCTTCAACCACTCAACTACCTACAACACTTTGTAAAAAAATTCTGCAAGAAAAATATATGTTCTTTGTTGAATAAATTTTATCTAATAAATTTTTAGAGTCATAACAGAAAAATTCTGGATGAAGGCAATGAACGAGGAACTTGTAGCCATAGAAAATAATTCAACATGGAAGCTGATAGCTTTGCTAGAAGGAAAGAAAGTGATTGGGTTGAAATGGGTCCTTCAAACAAAGTTTCATACAAATAAAAGCATTCAAAAGCACAATGCTCAATTGGTTTAAAAGGGATATTCTCAACAAGGAGTTGACTTTGAAGAGACCTTTACACCAATAGCAAGGTTTGAAATAGTAAGATTACTCTTGGCACTTGTAGCCCAACATAAATTGAAGGTGTATCAATATGATGTCATATTTGCATTTCTCAATGGAGATCTTGAAGAAGTTTATGTTGCCCAACTTAAAGGTTTTGAAGTTCAAGGAGAAGAGGAGAAAGTCCACAAGCTAAAAAAGGCACTCAAAACCTAGTCAAGTATTGATTATTACACTTTTGCCTAATTCGAGTGACACAACAATCAAGAGTGAAGACTATGAGATAAACATAAACAAAAACTAGAAATTAGCATTACAAAAAAGGTGTTTTGCCAGCGATTAGTTTCTAGCAATTGACATGAACTAACATAAACTACTAGGATTTCTAATGGTTCTACGACTAACCGTTAGAAATTCCAACAGTTTTGACAAGAATGGGTGTGGGCCCTATAACTTTCTAGTGCTTCAACCCCAACCGCTAAAAAAAACCCGTTAGAGAATACAAAATGTTACCGTATTTTCTAGTGTTTTGAAAACTGCTAGAAAATTTGCAAGAAATTTCTAGTGGTTTTCTCCAAAACCACTATAAATGTGTTGGTTGCTCTAGGAGTCCTAACATATGCAATAGCTGGTAGACGATTATCAATATTTGTACTGGTTATGAGACAACCACTATAAATTTTGAAAGAAAATTCTAACAGTTGTCTCAAAAACTGCTTGAAATATATTGGTTTCCTGAGGGGTCTCTACACATGGTAGGAGGAGGGGTGACAATTTATTTAAGGTTTGCATTTTCTAGCTATTTTGGGAACAACTACTAGAAAATCGCAACCTATATATATATATATCCAGTGCCATCCTCATTTGTGACTTTTGATGAATTGTGAAGCGAAGCTCTACTGAATTTTCATAAATTAAATATAGATCCAAATCTAGATAGTACTCCACATTTTCAAGCAATAATAGAAATTTAGTTCTCAATTATTTTTGAAGTTCTTTTTTGTTTATTTATTACTTTTTAAAATTATTATTATTTGATATTATTTATTGTTTATATCAATTTCTATTTGATATTATCATGATGAGTCGTCGAACCGAGAAGTAGCCGGTTGATCCTAACACACCCAGTGAGGATCCTGCTTCTAGGGATGGTACTTCTGAGGCAGATATAAGCATTGAGTACTACGATATCAATGAGGAGGGGATCTTGAACTTCATGATTGATGATGATAATTTGTTTGGGGAGGATCAGGGGAATGAGCAGCCCCATATTAAAGATTCTCTAGAGGAGGAACAGTGGAATGAGGATCCCTAGAATGATTCACATTGTGCTCCAAGGCTCCAGACGAGCTTTGAAGTAGAGTTTGAGGGTAACTATTTTATTTATATTGGATGCCTTCAAAGCTCCAACAAGTGACGTCTTTATATATAAAAGGAGGGGCAAATTTGTAATTTAGATTTTCCCGCTTGTGAAGGAAAATCAAATCCCACCAAATTAGGAGGAATGAATTTTCGCACAAATGTGGGAAAATCTCCTTGGGAGGGAAAAATACTTCCCAAAAAAATTCCTAACCAAATAGCTGTCGCTTATGGAAAATTTGAATTTTTCAATTCCCTCGATCCATTTTCCGTGAACCAAATGAGTCGTAAGATTTTTCTTGATCCGTATAAAATATGCTAAAAGTGACTTATAAATATGATTAGAGGAATAATCATTATATGATAGATATACTCCCAGTAGATGTACACATTTTGAATCAATGAATGTGTTTCTATTTCTTTACTCCATGATAGACTTCTTACAAACTAGTCAAGATGCTTACGTAAATTGAGTAATGATCATTGCTGCAGCTAATGCAAAAATGAAGTTGGAGAATTTGCTTTTGAATTATGTGATGGACGATGGGAAGGGGGTGGGGGTGATATCTTCAACGTGATGCGATGGCATAGAGTTAAACCTTTAGATGCTTCTGTGCTTAAAATTCAGAAGGGATACAGTTTTCCTGTTTAATTATGGGCTTGCTACATGGGATTGAAAAGGACTTGGGAGAATTGATACATGCAAGTGAGGCTTGGAAGTGAGTTATTGTTAGCTCTTTCTCGTTGATAGGGATATTGTTGAAGAAATTAAACAAACTCGCCAAAGGGATTATGAGGTGGATATGATTTATGGTGCGGGAGATCATAACATAGAAGCTGATTGCCTTGTTAAGAAAGCATTAGGTGGATATGATTTATGTTACAAGAGATCATAATGTTAAGAAAGTGTTATCTATTCTTTTTAGCTTCCAACATATGTGCATGTGGAGTATCTCAACAATATTCTTATAGAGGTGGATGTGACTTGATGTGACTCTTATTATGTTCTTTAATTCCTTTAATTTGTACAAAAAAAATAATAATTTGTAACAGAATCATGAATAAAGAAGTTTATTTCAACTTGGAAAATAAGTGATTTTAAGTGACATCCAAAATCATCAAGGGGAAGTAAGTCATATAAGATAAAAACGTCCCAACTTGTTCCAGAATCATGCCAAGGGAGAAAGTCCAAGTTCTAGATGAATGGCGTGAAGAAGGAAAAAAAAAGCATGAAGTTAATTCCAGAATATCTTAATTAAATATAAATTTTAATAGTTATTATATCTTAATTAATTACAAACCTGATTTTTAAATTACAAAATGGCAAGAAAAAGAATTTGAAACACTGAAAGAATTACAAGATAAATCAGTAATAAAGGAGCCATTTTAATTTAAAAGAAATGTAATTTTCTATAGTTTTAAAATTTTACAAAAAAATATAAAATACTTTTCATCCTTAATATAAGACCTAATTGAGAGTTAATTTTTCTCCTAAATATAAGATATATTTCCCATATTTATCTATTTTTCTTAAATTATCCCTATTAATATTCTCTTAACAATAGTTAAGTAATAGAGATAGGGAGGAAATTAAGGAAGATGATTAGGGTGTTTTAGAAAAACTATGTTATATTAATTAACTTAATTAAATTTCTTAATCTAAATAAGTTAGTTAAATATGTCTTATATTAAGGATAAATTAAATATTTTGTATTAATTATACAAATTTTTTTTCAAATATCAGAACCACCCTTCTTCCGCATGGCCAGAAGAATGACAAATTCAATCAAAGAAGAATGACGAAAACGTCACCGTATGAGAGGATAATACGATGAGTTCCGATAGAAAGGTATTCGAGATAGATGTGAATACGGTGCTGAAATCGCAGTTTCTGATGTACATTCTCAAAGCCGATTACGTTAACGGTATTATTCCGATAAAGAACGTGAACGGGCTGACATTAGAAAAAGTCATTGAGTATTGCAATATGCATGCCATGGCCGCCGACTTGAACATCCCGGTCGGCGGTTGGGACGCCATGTTCGTGAAGAAGATAAGATGGATTTATTCACTCTGTTTAATGTTATGAGGGGGGCGAGTTTTCTGGAAATCAAGAACCTTCTTGATCTGACTTGCCGGAATGTTTCCGAGAGAATAAAGTACAAGACTCTGGAGGGGATACGCTGGTTTCTCATCATGTATCAACATCTCAATAAATGATTTTCCTCCTGAAGAAGAAGAAGTTGGTATTCAAGAAAATATTTATTAGTTTTCTTTCATTCTTTTCAGTTGGCAAAATAACATTGGATGATTCATCTTTTATCTGAGAAATTTGATTTGTTGACTATACTGTAAATTTTGGAGTGCAGAAATATATGGCTCGATCGGCTGTGTCTTGATTTTCCAACCTCTTTGTGGGTTTATCTCTGTGTTGTTTTGTTTTCATCTGCATGTGGCGTAATGTAGATGTGGCAAGGACTCTTTCGTACTGATTTTTTGTTTTTCCTTCTAATATAATGTATTTGACTTGTAATAAAAAAAAATAATGCAATTCATTATACACTTTACAGGAAACATGGCCCACAATCCAATTTATTACAATAAATAATGTATATCTTGTTATATAGTTGTTTCAGACCCAAATAAAAAAACGGAAAAATTACAGAAAAATCTCTAAAAAATAATAAATTTTAAATCAGGCATGATCAATAATAGTTATAGTATTAATAATATAAAATTTTACTTTAATATTTACTATGTGCCATAGTTTTTCTCCCATTTTTCTAAGATAAAAAGTTATATGCTATTGATTAGGTGTAATCCTCTAAAGATGGTTAAGCTAACATGTCTATATAAATAATTTATTAATTCATTGTCAATACAAGTTCGATATCCATATAACCGTGAATTAATTCCTGATGAGAAAAAACTGTGTATTAATTTCTTTTTTAAAAAATTAAAGAAGCAACAGAACGGAAAGGAAAATGTATTGTTTTTATTATGTCATGAACCATAAATGTGCAGGAATCCCTGCTTTTTTGGGGCAGAAAATTCGTGATTAAAGGCAAATATTTTGTTTTGTTTTAATTTTTTTATTCGAATAACATAAACAGGTTACAGAAATTAAACTGTTAATTAAACATCATATAGGTGCCTTAGGAATAAAAAATGTTTGCATATTATGCTATTCAATACACACAAAAAAAAAATTGGCTTGATCTAGGACTTCATGTAATGCCAGGAGCCCAATCTACATTTCTCAACGTCGAGAGGAAATGGATAATTTTTTCATTACCAATAAATTTTTAGCTATGTACATTAGTTAACCAGGTTCCTATTGTGGGTGGTGAACTTCATTCCATATCTACATTGCATGTTGCCAACATTAATTAAGGTATATAAACGTTCGATTGTGTTAATGAATGTGATGGAATGATGAATACAAAGCATTTTTTTGTATGCCATAAAATAAAATCAATATTTTATCTGAGAAAATAAAAATTAATAGAAAATGACATTTTTAACTTTATTAAAGCAAAAAATAGATAGTATAAATATCCAAATGTTAATTCATTTAGATGTCAATATGTTGATTCATGTAAGTTTGAATCTGGATGATACAATCAAAGTTATATAATAGGGATTAAATTATTTGTTGTATTATGTTGTAATTGGGATTATTTTCCTGTGCTACCAAACACTAAATTAGCAAAATGCATCCAGACTATAATCCTGAGACAAAGCCCAAGGACATAATAGACTTTACGGTGCCCTTTCCTTGAGATGTGTTTTGTAACATCCCGATTCTTAGTTTTGGGACTTTAGCATAGGTTGTACTCTGGGGACAGAAAATAGAGCTAATGCATAAATTTGGATGAGTTAAAATGACAATTTTAATGACAAAACTTTCCGTTATGTACATGTACATTTGGAACTATAAAATTTTGAAGGGTATTAAAATAGATATGATCATTTAAAAAGGAAGCACTTTTTGTATCTCCGTTAACATAAACTCCGTCACTTTTTTTTTTTCTTTTGTATGGGTCACACGCTTGTGCATGTGTCTTCTGTTCTTTTGCCCCTCTTTTATCCCCTTCCACCCCATTACCCCAAAACTCCATCACAGCATACCTCAATCAGACGGTACCTCTAGAAACGGGCAGATTTATATCTCGCAGGATTTATATCTCCTGCTTTGATCGGGTGGGTGCAGAAATTTTCGAAGATGTTGTGGAAGATTGAGGTTCCGTCATCATTAAAGGAGGAGAATGGTTTGAATGTAGCGAAGGAAGCAGACTAACTAAACAGTTTGAATCGAAAAAGCATGCCATCTTCTGCTTTAAACACCAGAGAGAGGAGGGGTACCGAGTTCGTAGGGTATAAACTCAAGGAAGGACGGGGGTCAAAAACGATGAAATCTTCTGTAGCCTCCTACTCTGAAAGCAAAGTGAATTTCTGTCCTTGAGATGCTTGTTCCTCTCAAGATGCTTTTTATGTTGCTCAACTCCATATCTTCATATGCTTTGTACCAACCTGTTCTAAAGTTTCTCCTCCTTCGCAACACTGTTAACTCTTAAATTAACGGACTATGACGGTAGGGATTGAAGGCTATAACAAAAGATAACCTCTTAATTGAATCTATGAAATAATATCATTCAAAAACTACTAAGAGCGGTTACTCTTTGATTATTCCTTTTTCTGGGTTTGATATTATGCTTTCTCCATATCTGACTTGAACTTTTGGGCGAAGGTGGCTGTTAAATGGGTATGGTTTGATAGGGGTTTTCTTAGATGAGGGCATATTAATAATTTCACATTTCAAAAATACAAATATTAAATGAAAACAATACATGAATTCCATTGACAACTGTGGGCCCACAAAGAAAATAAAGTAACGGAGTTTTAGACATAGTTAATAGAGATGGGAAATTTGCATCCTTCATAAACGATCGTGCCTATTTTAACACCATTTAAATTTATGATATTAGATGCACATCTTTGTCATTAAAATTGCATCTTAACCTAATTTTAATACATTTTGTTTCAAGACTTAAACTGTATTTGTACCCGTTACTACGTCGAAGAATCATCTCTTGAAATGGTCAGATGGAACATCTTCCCCCGCATTATCCAAATAAGAGAAAGGGTTAGAAGGAGTAACTGGATTTTGGCCAGCTAATTTAACATTTAACTTGAATTAAATATTTAAATGATTGAAAAAAAATAGAAACTGTTTTCTTGGACCAAGTTAACATATATATATATATATATACATATATCTTCCAGTTCTATCTCAGCATCATTTCCTTATCCTCAACAAGCCTATATGTCATGTTGGGTAGGTAGAAAGTGAAGGTGAAATCTTCCACTTACCTCATTTAATACGATATAAGCCATTTCTATTTCTACGTTTAATATTTTAGATTATTTTAATTCTATTAGAAAAGTTGAGAATTGAGATGATGAAAATAGAAGTAAAGTTTTTTAGACTATTTTACCTCAATTATAAAATTCCTAAATAACTTCAACTCTTTTTAAATTATAAAAAAATATTTTAAACTATTTTACCCTAAGTTATAAAACAATATACATCAATTCTATATTCATTTCCATGCTACTAAAAAAACTTTTAAAACTCATTTTCATTTCCATTTATACTTTTCTCTAAAACTTTTTCATCCTACCAAAGGCACTTATAATGTGTGAGGAGATTGGAGCGGCAGTTTTTGAGATGAAGGCTGATAGTGCCCCTGGAACGGATGGTTTTCATGTCCCTTTTTATCAGCAATATTGGTCTCTCTTGCGGGAGGATATCTCTACTATGGTCTTCCAGGTTTTCAATAGAGGCTTCCTCCTGAAAGAACTGAATCAATCCTTTATAGTTTTAGTTCCGAAGGGTAATCATCCGAATACTTTTAAAGATTTTCGTCCTATAAGCCTCTGCAATGTTATTTATAAACTCATCTCTAGGATTCTTTGCAATCGGATTAAGATTGTGTAGGGAGATTTGATCACTCCTAATCAAAATGCTTTTTTGCGAGTGTGGCTGATTTCAGATAACATCCTTTTAGCTTTGGAATGCCTGGCAAAAACCAGATCTTCCCGACAGAGTAAAAGTGTCTGGTGCGCATTTAAACTTGACAATTCGAAGGCTTATGGTAAATTATCTTGGAAATTCTTGCAACGGATCATGGAAAAACTGTTTCTCCCAGATTGGTGGATTCGTTTGATAATGCAGTGTGACCACAGGCTCATCAAGTTAATGTTAATGCTTCTCCAGGTCAGTCTTTTAAACCAGCTCAAGGACTAAGGCAAGGTGATCCTTTATCACCTTATATCTTTCTCCTCTCTGCCAACGTTTTGTCTTGCATGATCAATCAAGCTAAGCGCTTTGGCTGGTGGAAAGGAATTCAGCTCTCCAATAATAATATTGCCATTACCCACCTAATGTATGCTGATGATACACTTCTCTTTTGTCGAGCCTCAGAGGAGGACTGCCGCATTATGAAACTCCTTCTGCATCGATAAAGTATCATTTCAGGCCAACATAGTAATTATCAGAGATCTATTTTGGCCTGTAGTCCTTCTGTTCACTACAGGTGAAAGATATCTTTGGCCAATTTGTCAGGTTTTCGCTTTCATTCTCGTTTGGGAAAATAACTTTTAAATTGATGACCAGAGAGCTTATAGGACGAAGTTTCAGGAAATTGTTGGTATACTTGACCGTCGTCTAGCAGGTTGGAAAGGTCGACTTCTTCTCAAGCTGGTCGTATGGTCCTCATCAAACCACCTATGTTCCTTGTTGGTTTATCCTTTCTCTTGTTACAGTTTTCAGAAACATCTTTTAAATAAAATTTCGATGACGATGGTGGAATTTTTCTAAGGTTTTTCTGATCGCAACAAGAGAGCTCATCTTCTTTCTTGGCCTGATTTGTGTTTACCAACTGTCCGCGGGGTTTGCAATTCATGCAAGTTCATCATTTAAACTCCGCTTTGCTTGTTAAGCACTTGTGGCGTGTCATAACAGGAGAGGGGTACCCTTGTTCACCAGGTGATGTTGATGAAGTATTTGGATACTGATCGTAACTTCATCTTCAAACCAAAATAAAACAGCTCTGTCCTTTGGAAACATGTTTTTAAATTTGGAGCTGTCATTTTGGATAATCTCACCTGGCAGGTTGGTGATGGTACCTCGATCGCCCTTAATAACAAACAGGCTATAGTGGCCTTCGCAGCAGCCAGGGTTCACCCCACATTTGCATCAGATCTTTTCCTCAAGATTTTAAATTGTAAACCAATCAAAGAAAACCATGGAAGAAAGATTTCAAAAGCAAACATTGCAAAGTTGGAAGCAATTCAAATTTTCAAAGATTAAACCTTCGTAGAAATCTTTTCCACCATCCAAAAATGCAAATAGCAAGTCAAATAATTTGGCAAAGATAATTCATAATAGAATGTTCCTTACTAGTCAAATGTTTGCACTCTTCTCAAGATAAATTAAGTGCTTGTGTTTCACTCAATCTCACTTATTATTACTCGTCTACCATAGGCTTGTTTACCATCTCAATCTCCACTATATTTTCCCATTGCATACGCAAAGTGATGAATAAGGTAAGATAATGAAATGAGAGTGACAAATGAAGGAATACTTTAATTAGTTCTAAGCATCTTCGCAAATCCACATAGTACTATTCTTTTTTCTCTCCTTTCACCAATCCTTTCACACTGTTTTGTTTAACCAATAATCCAAACTAGCTTATCTAATCATTATCTTTTCTTCTGATTATCATCCAACCCTGCTTAACCTCTTCCCTCTATCAGTCTTATACATATAGGAAAAATTTAGGATGCTATAGTAAATCCCATTGCAGGAGTTATAAATGACCAAAGCAATTATTTATAACTTAATTAGTACTAAGAGTAGTAAATCAATTTCTCAAGTTGTCAAAATCATTGCTTAAGTCGTAAATCTCATTACATGAATAGTTGCATTTAATAGCTTTCGGGTTTGCAACTCCTGCTATGGTATTTACAATATGAGCAATAGTTTTGACAACTTCCTTTAAAACATTAACAACTCTATGTAACAACGTATTTACAAGTAATAGCTTTTAGGTTTGTAATTCCTGCAATGGGATTTATAATATGAGTAATAGTTTTAACAACTTCCCCTAAGACATTTACAACTCTCTATAACAACATACTTACAAGTAATTACTTTCAGTTTTGCAGCTCTCACAATGGTATTTACAACATGAGCAATAATTTTGACAATTTCTCTAAAGATATTTATAACTCTCTATAACAATATACTTGCAACTAATTACTTTTGAGCTTGAAACTCCTGTAATAGGATTTAACACTTGAGTAATAGTTTTGAAATCCTCCATGTAAGCCTTAAAATTCTTCCTTGCTCTTCTAATCTCTAACCGATCATATATTTTGCCATTCCTATGCGCACCCGTTGCTAGCAAAATTGAAGTTATGGGCACACCATAATCATGTAGAGATCTTTGAGGAGGCATTCGAGAATTTGGATGGTGGAGGCGTCAGGGATAGCTGGCACGTTTGAGAGATATGATGATGTTAAGGAGAATGAGAAGGTGAGACCGTGTGGGTACACAATTGGGGATATGGCGGCGGAGGGCGGGAGTGACGATGATGGCATTGTAGTAATCGTACATTGTACAGAGTTATAAATGTCTTAGAAAAATCAAAACTATTGTTCAAGTTGCAAACCCATTATAGGAGTAGTAAATGGCCAAAGGGCAATTTCATTTTTTATCCTAAATGCCCAATCTGTCCTTTTTGAAATTCAGAGACCCCTTTTGTCATTTTGAATTTTAAAAAGTCTTTTATTATTTTTTTCCTGTAAATAAATAATTAATTATATAGATTAATTAAATAATTAATTAACTTATATATCATACCTTAATCATCTCCTAGGTTGCTTCCTTCCCTCGCGCTTCCACCTTCTTCTAGTCCTTCCTATGAATCGACAGTAGGGTCTAATTCTTATCAACTAGGTGCACGTAGCCCCTACCCCATGTCAGTTGGCCCAAGTTACTCGACAGCAGTAGCACACATCCACTAGTGATCATGGAGAGCTCTTTAACAGTGAGCATCATATTGGACCTGTGTCCCTTAGAGTCTACAACATTTAATTTGAAATTTAATTACATATGAATTAAATCTAGACACATTTTTCTATAAATACAATATTTACCTTCGAACTCCACATCGAAGCTAGCCTGACACCTTTGAGTATGATAGGACTCAATCTCCCACATCCAATATTTTATAGCTAGAAGAGTAGTATTAACATCTTTCGTACAACTTGTGAAGTTAAACCAAAGTTGAGGAAAAAATGTAATTTTCAAAACGTTTTGGGCCAATAGGGTAATTTTGAAAAAATACATGAAAATTCCAGAAAATTCTAAAAAATGGAAAATGAGATATTAAGGCACATTTGAGGTGAAAATAATAAAAATACACCATTAGATGCAATAAATAAATTAATAAATAATATCAAATAATAATTATTTCAAAAGTACAATAAATAAAATAAAAAATAACTTCAAAAAATTTAGAGTTAAATTTAAATTATTACCTTTAGATGCATATAATCTATATATATGGATTTGATGTGTATAGAGAATTTGGTAGGGTTCCGCCCACAACTTGCCAAAAGTGTGAAAATTAGGGTGGCACTGTTTATATATAGGCTTGCATCTTCTAACAGTTTTGCCAAACCCGTTAGAAAATGCAACCCTAGATGAACCGCCTCCTTCACCTATCCTAACCCCTCGATAATGATGATATTTTTAGCGGTTTATGAGACAACTGCTAGTTGTCTTCTGAACCTCTTGAAATGGCAATCGTTATACTACCATATGTCAAAACTACTAGAAAATATCATATAACCACTAGGAATGTCTATGAATTTTCTAGTGGTTTGCACAACCACTAGAAACTACATTAACTGCTAGTGTCATGTCCAAAAATTTGAACTGTGATCAGCACATAATATAAATAAATTCATATTCCTTAAGCCTAAAACCTTAAATAAAACGTTTAAAGCCATAATCATAATATATATATATATATATATATATATATTACATTTTAATAAAAAAGGCAAGCCATCTGTAGGAATTTCGACAGGATCGTCTTTGTATAAATAATCTTCTGAAAATCCTACAACGGATTACAAATGTTTCAATTCACTTGCAGATGTTTTCAAAATAACCAGAATCTTATCTATAAATTAGGTGGAGCATCTAAGCCTCAAACAAAATAATACAAGTATTTTATGAATTTATAATTACATTATAAGTAGATATGCCAAAAATAATATTTTGGATTGGACGTGAGGCTCTTCATTGCTCAGCTGGAGGAATAGGGTCAACAATACTATTTGAAGGCAAAATAATCTACTCGTGAATAACATCCCAAAAATATAATTTAAAGTGCAGAAAGAAACAATTTCAACATATTTAGATGCAAATAATAACACTTAGTAATTAAATGCATTATTCCATTAAAACATTTTATTTCAGAAAATCCATTTAAAATAATCCTTTCGAAACAATACTTTTTTCGTATGACTTCAACAGAATGGAAACAAGCGTGGACACACAGTCTACGAGGGTAACTAACTAATCTGGCACGGCTTGAGGCCACAAAAATAGGCGTGGACACATAGTCTATGAGGATAAATAACCAAGTATAGCACGAGGTCACGAATCAATCGTAGGTATAAGACCCGCAAGTAACAGGCGCATGTACAAGACCTACGAGGAACAGGCGTGAAAATAAATCCCACGAATAACCGGCACGAGTAAGAGACCCACGAATATCCATGGAGCTTAGGTTTAACCATGATAAAATAAGGACTAACAGTACTGCTATTAGTAACTAGGGTTCTATATTTAGTCCTTTCTGAAAAATCTTTCCAGCATGTGTAGGGTCCATGTGGCATTTAATGATCACAACACTTTCTAAAGCAATAATCTTCATTAAGAATATTTCAAAATTGCAAAACCCCATCATGAACATTGCAATAAAATATCAAGAGATTTATTTAATGCATATGAAACAATTATTCAAATTATGAAATTCACATAAGATTGTTTCATCGAGAAAATCAACTCAATATAACATTTATAACAATCTTTTTTCAAAACTCTTTGTTTATTTTCTCATATAAACTTGATCACTTGATAACCCAATTGAAAGAAAAACCATTTCTAACAATTAAAGCTATGAATTTATATCAACAAGTTATTTTAAAAACATCATTTTTATACGACGTTATTCACTCACCTGCGATATTCTGATATAGCTTACTCTTACTCTATGCTTTATGATATTATTCTCTCTTTATTTCCATAAATTTCTCAAAAATAAGACATTCCATAAGCTAACACACAAAAACTGTCACGTCCCAAAATTTGGACAATTACCGGCACAAAATATGAATAATTTCACATTCTGAAAGCCTAACACCTTAAATAAAACATTCGAATTTCCCATAACAATTTCCATAGTAAACAAAATCTTTTCTAAGGACCATGTGGAGCATTTACCCTTTTATCAAAATAACAGAAGTACTTAATAAAGATAATTACATTAAAATCAATATCGTTCAAAACAACGCTTCGGATCTGCGACGAGGCTCTTCACTGCTCAGCAGGAGGATTAGGGTCACCTGCACTATCTGAGGCCAAATAATCTACTCGTAAATAACGTCCCAAAAACATGATTAAAAGAATGCGGAATGTCAACAATGCATAATTATGCTAAAAATGTATTTTATAATATTTCGTAATTTGATGCAAGCCTTTCTGTAAACATTTGTATTTTAAGGAAAACGACAATATGAAATAATCATTTCAATCAACCTGGAATAACCATTTCAAATCAATCTGAAATAATCATTCAAATCAATCGTTTAGAAACAATCTTTTCAAAACCATAATCTTTTCCATAGGGCTTCAACAGAACAAAAACAGACGTGGACACACAGTCCACAAGGGTAACTAACCATTCTGGTGGCTCGAAGCCACTAACTGTCGCGAGAATGAATCCCACGAAATAATTCTGGTGGCTCAAGGCCACAAACTGTCGCAAGAATAAATCCCACGAAATAATTCTGGTGGCTCAAGGCCACAAACTGTCGAACTCGAGTAACCAAGGTGCACCAAGGGCTAACAGTACTGCTGTTAGCAACCAGCGTTCTGTATTCCGTCCTAAAACGTTTCTATCATGCGTGGGGTTTATTTCACATGAAAAAATCTCAATCATTTCAATGCCATAACCATTGGTAAAATCACTTTAACTTTCTAAAAACCCCAGCATGTACATTTGAAATCAAATTACTGTGAAAACATATGAAATTCACAAAAGAATATATTTCATGAATAACATCAATTCAATGCAACTTTTGTCAAACTCTTTTCAAAAGCTTATTCATCCATTTTCATACATAATCATAATTTATTTGTAAACCAATCGAAAGAAAATCATTTCTAACGATTTAAACCATACTTTCGTAAAATTTATTTTTCGTAATTCATATTTAAAATGACAATGCATTTAAAAATGTAAATTTTAGGGAACGTTATTCACTCACCTGTTGAGTTTTCAAAAATAAAACTTATTCTTCCAAGACTTCCTACGATAATTTCCCTTACAGCAACTCAACCGACTGGAGTCCTTTCTTCCAAATTACCTTTTCCTATTTTCCTTTATAGGGTTCCTTGGCGGCTCGGGCAAATATCAAATCCTATATTAGTTATCCATATAGGGTTATTAGTACTTAAGACCTTAATACATAGCAATTGCATAATAAATCGTTCTATCACACCCAAACTCAACCCCGCATTATTGACTCTCTAATCTTTTCATTTTTACAATAGCTTTAACTTTGTCTACTTTGGTACGTGAATTTTAGCATCTATAGTAACATGTGTTTGTTATTTGTATAATTATTCATGTGTTTGTTAGACGACGACAATGTACACTTACGCATAACATCACATTAATTCTATGTTATCCATAATTTGTATCTTAAATAAAGCCTCTTTACAAAAGCCCAAAATTCCTAAAAACTTAATTTCTTTCATGTAATTCCTTTGAACTTGTGTCTAACCATAACTTATTCAATCCATTTATCTCTTGTAAATATAATGGGTAAATGTGTATGTATACACACAATTTAATTCAAATTTACATTTGAATTTGTTTTCTCCTTTCACAAAACATGCTACATATCCAACTAAAATTCCAATATATATATATATATATATATATTTATCAAATTTATGGACCCTAGAATTTATGAATAATCAATGAAAATTTAGAAAGTAGGTTCTTGTATTAATCATGCATTTACACCATTGATATGACGATAAAAATTTGAAACTCCTACACACTTATGATTTTAAATTTCACCAATTCCATGCTTATAAGGAAAATTTTGAAATCTAAAGAAAACAAGAATTGGAATAGCATCTTATCAATTAGACCAGAAGAGGACAACGCATCCACAAACCACAACATATAGGACCAACTTTCTGCATCTATAATCAAACGAACAAGAAAACTCACTGTTTCCTTTCCTCCAGGACTTGTTCCTTCAAGGACTCACATAAATATGAAACATGTCATTTCTCTTGATTTCCTATTACTACCTTTCCTCAATCATAGCCTACAAATCTTCTCACAGAAGAAATTTGAGAAACAACAACGAAACCTGATTTTACAAGATACACTTCCTATAGCTATCACTACTTGGAAGGTTAAGCTAAAAAAAACACAGCTTAAGCGTATCATACAGAATTTTCTTCCACACACAAAAATAATGGGTAAAGGGTGACTAATTACCTTCCTAATCATACCCAAAATTATTTTAACCCTTTCATCATTCATGCTCTGTACTCATTAACCGTAAAACCATCAATTAGTTTCACAAGGTTCAACTTAATTTAATTCTCTGTTATTCAGAATTCATTGGCCAAATCACTAACCACACAGAAATAAACCACAGCAGCGCACACAAGCATAGATGTTCTTACTAAACTTCAATTGCCCAGCCCTTCTCTGAATGTCAAAAACTCAAACTAGAACTCATATGTACAGAAATGCCAGCTCACGGTGGACATACAACACAACCCACTCAACCCAACAATCTCTACAACATCACCATCCTAAATTCACCCATCAACCAAAACAGCGAGGGCACCACAACATTCTGGTAAAATCAGGAGAAATGGCGAAGGTATGAAAAGGAAAACAGAGAAAGAAGAAAAGATTCGAACAATCCCAAAGAAGCAACACACTTTTAAACTAAAGTTTGATTCTATGTCCTTGAACTTCAATCCTTACTTAATCAGAAATCAAATCTTAAGCCAAATTCATCATCTTTAATCGGGGAAACACACAACAAAATCAACAAACTGCAAACACACAACAGAACCAAATCACACGCATAGACCCTTACCGACGCAGAACAGAATGAGCATTACCAATGTTCCTTTCAGCAAGCTCACTGAATCAAGCAAAGGAAGAACATGCAACAACCACCAAAAATAAACCCAACCCCAAAGTTCCAAAACAACAGCGACAGAGAACAGAAATAGAGTTGAAGAACTTACTACCGACAACCGATGACTTTGCAGCTCAATCTCTGACGTCGCGAGCTCAAATTCCTCTTCTCCTCCGATACACTCTTACTATCACATGGCTTCTTGCCAACAGAGAAGAAACGCACAGAGCCACTACGACGACAGAGCAAGCAAGCGTCGGCGGTAACAGCTCAGATAACAGGGGAATGGCGACAAATACACAGCAAAAACCAAAAGACGCGGAACCTCACCTCACAATTTCTCTAATTTTGACTCTCTCCCATCCGCCCTCGAGTGAAACCAAAATAGGACCTCATATAGAGCCAAGGAGGAATGATGACTGTCGGCGTTGATGGAACCACACAGCAAAGACACTGGCAAAAGCAAAGCTCGAGTACACGGCATCGATGGCTCGAGGATTTCTGCTCCGCGCTGTCGATGCTCTCGTCTACGTAGCCGCTGAAGGAAATCAGAACAAATGAAGGCAGAGAGGTACGATTTCTGAAGGAAATAGGGGAGGGGTAATGTTGTAATTTCGCATGCCAAGGAAAAAAATAAACTCCCCCAGCACTCCTCTGGAATCGAACACAGCTCGTTCCAGCCGCTCCTCAGCCACGTGACCACTTAGCTAATACCTCCTTATTGATATTCTCTGAATTGCAAAAGTATTTGTCTTTATCAAATAGATTTAGAAAACTGAAAATATTCCAGAGCCATTACAGAAACCATAATTTACACAATTTCAATCTTTGCAACCAACTATAATCATATACTAAAACCCTTATCTTTATTTCTTTTTCCAAGCTATTCCATTTCCATATGCTATCAAGAAATGCAATTAATCTCTTTAATACCTTAAAAACACTTTAATCATCCAAGCACTAGTTACATAAGCCTTCTTCTTCAAGCATAATTAAATCCTTCGATTAACCACATACATTCACATTCAACTTAATTTCTCTCAATTAAAAACTTTAATATTCCTCATTCAACAACTCTATTTCAATAATTATTCCATATATAAATCCATCATCTCACTTCATGTAGGCATATAATCATCAACTCCTCCATACCCTTCAATTCCAACACTAAATTTCCATTTGCTTTTAGTTTAATCATTCTCCCTCCAAACTCAAACCATTACCTTACCCAATTCATCTATACATACATATATATACAACACCACCACATTACCCAATTCATCCATACATACATATATATACAACACCACCACAGCAACTCAGGTACAATATATATATATATATCCTTCAATCAGCTACACTTATATACACACGCATGCCGTCCCACTATTCCCCACACAGCAACGACATATAATGACAGTAAACAGAGGGACATAGAATTTAATCACCTACTTCTCATTACTCAGCTTCAGGATTATTAGAATTCCACGGCACAACACCGACAACACGCTTCTATTTCCTCTCTTTCTATTTTCCTTCTTGCAGCACCATGTGTATATGCATATATCAAACAGAGTCCAATGCCCTCTTTCTTCTTCACGGTAGCTACAGTACACAGAAATCACTCACGCACACACACACCCAGGCGAAGGCGGTTTCTCCTCACTATACAGCTCATAGCCATGAACAAATATGGAAAAAGGAAAGATCTATCACTTACTACTCCCACACAGCAACTGCACAGAGAAGGGAGTTAGAGATCGAGGGATGTTACTATAGAAATAGCGAGGCTCCTATGGTGATAGAGCAACCGAACTGAATAGAGGGAAATAGAGGAGAGCTTTAAAACCCCCAAGCTCTAAACACAGGCAGACAGTCATGTATCATGATAGCAGCACGGCACGCTGTGAAGAGACAGGGAAGAAGCTCGAAGAACTGTAGCTTCTATAGTAGCCCAGAGTGTAAGGCGACGGAAACCACAACGGAAAGGTGATAGCAGCATAGCGACGTAACTACACAAAATAAAAAGAGGAAGAAGAGCTTCCCAGCTTCACGTCAACCCGCAAGAATAATGGCGACTGAGAAATGGCAGCGACGTGATACGGCTACAACTAGAAAGAGGAGGAAGAAATTCCTACCACCAGCCAAGATCCACGTACTCAGGAAGAAAACGGCGATGACGGAGCAACACGGCGTCGGTGGTAGTGACTCAGGCAACAGAGAACGGTGTCACAACAGCAATAGGGCTCATGCGAAGCTTCTCTTCTGTTCCTCTCACTACTCACGCGTCAGATGGAAAATGGAGAAAGGAATGTTTCCTACGATTTAATTAAATAGAAGGGCATTTAGGTAATAGGCAATTTCACACGGTGGCTGGAAAATAAAATTCCACTTTTATAAGTGATTCGAACTGTGTACCTCAAGGTTAACTACTCTGCCTCTAACCACTCAGCTAAATACTTTCTCTTATAATTTTATTGCAAGAAAATATAAATGTACTATATTAAAAAAGGTTTCATAACTAGGTAAATCCTAGGGTCATTACAGCTAAAAACGTGGTCAATGGGGTTGGCATTTCTAGTAGTTTGTCTCACAACCGCTAGAAATTGATCGCTGTTAAAGTAAGTTTTTTTTTTTGGTAGTGTTTGGTTTCATGTCTATGTTTAATCTCAACCAATGTGTCTTAATTGAGTTAATTAGTGTTGTTGTGGCTCTTTTGGTAAAAGTGACCATTACTGAGCTACTTAACCCAAGTTTAAGTGGTAACTTGAGCCAATTTGAAGGATTGGTGAATTAAAATTCCATTTATCATTTGGAAGCTAGGATACCATATTTTGAAGCTCCAAAGAAATATCATCGTACATTGTTTACAAGTCAATTCATTTTCACTTATTTTACCATCATTTTACCACTCATTCTTTTTCATAAACAAAAATACCCAAAACATTTGCCTCTTATTGGATTTTATTTTAATTGCAAGCAGATAGCTAAAAACAAACCCCTTTTTGCCCTAGTCAATTCAAGCATTTGCACTTAGCTTCCTTAACTAGGATATAATAAAGACTCCTCCCAGTGATTGATGAACAAACCAAGATTGTACCACTATTGTGCATTCTTTTATTTGGTTTTTATTTGGCCCCAAGGCGACGTGGTCATCACGCCCTAGACATTAGGAATTTGGGCAAGAGTTTTCACACACATGAACACAATTATCATAGGTAAATTCAAAGGAATTTATTAAGATAGGCTTAAGGTTGCCGTCCTTCATAATGTATTCACTCCGGAAGCTCGCGAATAAATTAATTCAGGGATGGCCTAAACTTCCATTGGAAAGTCGTTGAATAAATGTGAAGTTTAGTCATTCCAATAGGCGTAAACTTCCTATAAAGTTGACCCACCATTGAAAAAACAATTTCTTAGATCCACATGTCATTGCCACCACTACACCACGCCAATGTTTGCCCCTGACTGTGGCCACCACGGATGACACTAACGGTGACCACCGCTAACGACTGACATTGCTGACGAACCCTATGAGTGATTGCCACCAACGGTAGCTCCAGCTGACGACCAACACCGAAGGTGGCCACCGCCAACACTAATGCCCCCCCCCCCCAAATGACCACCATTGTTGATCGCCCTCACCATCAACGCCACCAATTATCGCTACTAACGACAAACAGCAACAACAACAACTGCTACTGATGACCTATGTCATCGGCGACAACCACCAACTGCCGCCACCACTATCGATCTCCACTATGGGTAACTGCTGCTGATTAATATTTAAGTTGATAGTAAAAATAATTATTTTTTGCTTATCTAAGTCGTCTCTCAATCTTTTTACTCTTTGTGTGTCATCACTGCAGTCTCAACTCTATCTCTCACTTTCTCAAAGTTAATTTTTAAAAATTGTTCCAAACTTTTTATGTTTTCTTGTTTTTAAATACAAGTTTTAAGAATAATTATCCAAACAGAGTTTTTATTTTTTTTTCTAAAATTTATTTTTAAAAACTGTATAAAACTGTTGAGAAAAAATAGAAAATAGAAACAAACAGCCCATAGTTCTCCTTTCTCCAATGTTTTTTTTTTTATTTGTATCTATCACACTTGACTCATTTAATTAAAAGAAATAGTACATATAACTACTTTGGTAGAATTTTGTAAACTTTTCAAACACGGTCGAAGGGGCATATCGTTTTCTTGGTCAGAGAAAGGAAACAATGAGGTACTTTTTGGGATGTATTTACCGTAAATACAGGGTTTACTTAATTGAATACTTAAGAAAATAAAAGCCACAAACCCACGAAGGGCACGAAAAGTTGAATCTATATATACTTCTCATCTTGGTTTCACTTGTCTAAAATCTCAAGCTTCTGGGGAGCTCATTTTTAAGCTGTTATTTTCCTTTGTCTTGTAGGCCAATTATTTATTATCATCTTTCTCTTATTATATAAAGGTCATAGAGCCAGCTTCCTTACACAGAAACAACAGAACTCATGGAAAGGGCACCAAAGTTGAATCTGTGCTTGGGCTTATGTCTCTTTTTCATCCAACATTTCTTTCATGTCAGCACAATGGGAGGTGGAGGGGAACAGACGGACAACTCTGGTCAGCTTTGTACTGAACATAAATCTAAAGGAAGAATCCAATCCTAAATGACTAGCCTATTAGGAAGCAGAACCTTTTGAACTTATAAACCTTATTCCATTTGTGAAATTCCCCAGCTGCTCATCCTTTCAGATGAGCAATCAAAGCTCATCCCATCTGGACAGTGCAGATAAGATCTAAACAGTCCAATTTAATTTTCTTTTCCTTTTTAATTTTTTAAAAAATTATTTGAATGGGTATAGAATCTAAAATTAAAATAACCTATTACCTATCACTTTTCCATAAAAAAATGATTTTTTATTTAAAAAATGTCAATTAAAACAATTAAATTCAAACTGTTTAGATGGGATTAGTTTTGGGTGCTCATCCAAACTAGTTTCTCCCTAATGGGGGACTCATAACAGTTAGCTAAAGTCCTACAAATATATTGACTTATAATGCTGAATTCATTTGAAAACAATACTTTTTCAACTATATGTTCTTTAAAACCTACCTTTGCGTAGGATTCATAAGCATTGATTGTGGAGCAACAAGTGATTACTTAGACAAAGAAACCGGTATCTGGTATCAGACAGACACATACTTTGTAGAAACTGGTACAAATGCTATGGTTCCCCCAAGCAGCGACCTTAATTATCATCCTTTTGAGGGACTTCTCACCACCTTGAGAACCTTCCCGGAAGGAAAAAGAAACTGTTACACTCTTAAACCAAAGCAAGGCAAGCACCATACTTATCTCATCAGACCTTATTTTGCATATGGAAATTATGACGGCAAAAATCAAACACCCATCTTTGACTTGTATCTTGGCGTCAATTATTGGGAAACTATTGACTGGGAAATGGATTATTATTTCACTTCTGAGATTTTTCATACTCCCACAATAGATACAATACAGGTTTGCCGTGTGAAAACTGCCGTTGGAGTACCTTACATTTCTGCTTTGGAGCTTCGACCTCTTAGCAATTCTATTTATCAAACTCCTTCGCCTTCTCAATCGCTTTTACTCAGTCTAGGAAGATTTGAAGCTGCTTCCACTAGTTTGGACACGTTCAGCAGGTGACTCTAATTTTTTTCTTCTTAATTTTTCAATAATGTTTATTTAATTTTTGTTTTGTCTTTTTATAAACATAGCGGGATCACTTTATTAGGTATGGTTCGCATACGCGTTTCTAATTAAGTCAGATCAATCTAACAAGTTTAATTACTAGAAGAAATAAATTGTTTTGCTGATAAAATTTCTAGGTTTAAAATTTGGAGGATCAGGTATTAAATATTTTAGCTTTACAAGGATGTAAATTATAATTTATTATGAGTAGAGAAACTCCTGAACAAATTTTTGGAGTATAAAAGAGGTTTCAAA